>QLOC01000009.1:1200000-1512378 GCA_003413675.1 Phytopythium vexans | reverse complement strand
GCAGTACGTTGCCGTCGGGTCGTGCCGTCGTTGCGTTTTGTCGATTGTGCTCATGCTCTCTCGTCAGGTACTTTTCCGAGGCCGTGCCGGGCCAGAACGCGCCGAAGTGAACGCATCAAGCCGTACGTCGCCGTGAAGCTCTCGAGTCTGTTTTGTGGTAACGAAACTGATGCGTTTTGGTGTGTCCAGTGCGAATCGACGTCGGGAGGATGCCGCGACTTGCCGTTCGCGCTCGTGTTTATCGTGAATGTGGTCGTGATCGTCGCGCTTATGGTCAGTGCGTGTGTGTCTGCGGCTGGCACCCCTGTAGCTGTTGCCTAACGGCATATGCGATCAATGTTGACAGGTGATCTACGGCATTGACTCGCTCAACACCGACTCGAGCTCGGACTCGTCGCGACTCATGTCGGTGGACGACACCAAGGCCGTGGTGGCATTTCGCTAGGCTTCGCGGTCTTCGCGCTCGTGTCGGCGCTCGCCATGGTCAAGCTCATCGTCGCGTATGCGCGCTGCATGATCCTGTTCGTGCTTTGGTTCAACGTGGGCATCTCGTTCGCCTTCGCCGCCTACGGGTTCGCGGTCGGCAACATCTTTGTCGGCATCATCGGCGCGATCCTCGCGTTGCTCAACCTGTGCTACGCGCGCGCCGTGCAGCACCGCATCCCGTTCGCGGTCGCCAACCTGCGTGTGGCTGCGGCCGCTATCTCCAAGCACTGGTCGACGTATATCGTCTCGATCGCGTTTACGATCGTGCAGATCGTGTGGGTGGCGATCTGGCTCTGGCGCTGCTTGGCGTTGCAACAACCTGAAGAAGGACTCGGATAGTGGCCGCGCGGGTGGCGAGTCGTGCACAACGAACTCGCAGTGTGCGTCTGGAAGGTGCAGTTTAGGCTCTTGCACGTCCGCCTCGTCGACTTTCTACAAGGATTCGGCTGTGAACTACGTCGCCTACTTCTTCATGCTGCTCTCGTTCTACTGGGGACTGCAGGTATGCTAATTGTTGATGAGTTACGTTTGTTGCACGAGCGCAATAGCCAACGCGTGATTTGTGCTCGTTAGGTGTGGAAGAACGTGGCCATACGACGGTCGCTGGCACGGTCGCTACCTTTTGGTACAGCGCCGAGTCTAGCGGCGCCACTGGTGCCTCGCTGAAGCGGAGCTGCACGACCTCGTTTGTTCGATCTGCTTCGGCTCGCTGCTGGTTGCGGTCATTCAGGCTCTGCGTACGGTAAGACGGAACATCTCGTGCACTGAATGGAGTATGTCTGAGAGCTCACTTGGCATTGCCTTGGATGTGGTGGATGTAGTTGGCGGAGAGCAGTCGCCAGGATGGAAGCATTGTCGGTTGCTTTGCCGAGTGCATTTTGGGCTGCCTCCAGTCGATCATGGAGTACTTCAACCGGTGGGCGTATGTCTACGTCGGCATCTACGGGTAGGTCGCACTGGTGTATCGCGTGTGGTCGATCCATGTGTGCTAAATTATGTTTTCGTTTCGACAGCTACAAGTTCACACAGGCAGGCAAGGCTGTGTTCGAGCTGTTCCACCAGCGCGGGTTTGATGCGATCATCAACGACGACCTCATCGGGAACGTGCTCGGGTTCGCTGCGTTGGGTGTCGGTACGAGCGTCATTGATGCGTCTTCATGGTGTGGAGTATTTGTTCACTGATCGAATGTTTGTTGCAGGTCTCGTTTGTGCGGCGATTGGAGCTGCGCTGGCGGAGTCGGCTGACGTTGTGAGCTTCCAGAACGCCACTGGTGAGCTGTGCGCTGTTTCGAGTTGTCACGTGTGCGAGAGAGAGATCTAACAGTGTTTCTGCGTGCTAATGGTTCAGCCGTGCTGGCGATCCTGGGACTCTTCGTGGGCATTGGAGTTGCTGTCACGCCGTTGGCGGTCATCGACAGCTCGGTTGCCACGATATTCGTCTGCTTTGCTGAGGTTTGTCGATCTGTTCGGCATAGTCATGGTGTGCTGGATTTCGGACTAACGTTTCGCTGCTGTCCAGGACCCCGCGGCATTCATGCAGTCGCACCCGGACTTGTACGAGCCGCTGGTGACGGAGTGGCACAACTTGTACCCGGAAGTGATGGTCCAGGCTGGCTACTGGTATGCTTGAGCGTAAGAGAGCGCAGTTTGGCTGAGCCGAGATGGAGCAGGAGCGCGTTGCCCTTTAATCCAGCAATCTTCAATGCGCTAAACACGATTTTTCATTTTTCGATCTGTGTTGGCGTTGTTTATATCAGTCCCGTAGCAAACTGAGTTCACACTCGACATTTGCACTCGCGAGCAAGGTGCTTGCTTCCGATGTCCTTGTCACCTGGCTAGCAAGCTCAAAGTCCAGATGTAGATTGTAATTGGACGCCATTGTTGCCTCAGAAACTGGCGTTCGGTGGTGAAGCTACTGAGCGTCGACAGATGAGAGCAGCAGAGTCGACAGCCTGTCGGGTAAAATGCTCGCATTCAGTGCGAAAGGCGGTTGAAGCTGAATGCACACTGGATCACAGAATGTACCGAAACAGTGGCACATCGTGTAAACCCACCTTGCTAACCCAATCGAGCTGAGCACCGCCAGCGCCGCATTTAGGGCGGTACCTTTCTCCGTCCGTCTTCGACCGTCTTCGATCTCTCTCAGCGCAGCTTGCTGCCCCCTCTGGATGGCATGTGGGTACCGAAAGCCAGCAAGGACGCCAAGCCGACGGCCGTGGCCGCCGCCGGCGACAAGAAGCCCTCGTTCGCCGAGTTCCAGCGCCACCGGCACGGACAGTATGGACAGAACAGTGCTGGGAGGGACAACAGCTCCCCAACCAGCACCTTGATAGCGCCGGAGGGCCAACTCCCTCAATACAGCGTTGCGTCTCGAGTCGGGAAGCCAGGCGGCAGTGGGCCGCAGCAGCCGTTGCGCGTTTTACGAGCGGGGATGGATGCGAGAGACCTGGATGTGCGATCTGAGGACGGCGGTCGCGTCAAGGTGCTGTGGGAGGACACAAAGCCAGCGGACAGCAGCAAGCGCGTTGCAAAGAAGTCACCAGCAGGACGACAGGAGCAACATCGGAGCGCCTCAACAGGTCGCGCAGCGTCCGCGAGAAAATCCAAGGCGAGAGGCTATTCCGGTGGTAATCGAGGTGGCAGCGATCCGCGGCGATCGTGGACGAAAGAAAGCACGCTGCCGTCCGCCCGTGAGCTCGTCCAGCAAGTCATCGAGTGGGAGAAGCAGTTCAAGAGCTCGCCCGACCAAGAAGACGTCCCCGTGCTGAGCCCACTCGCGTATGTTGCAGTCCACCGTGTTGACTGGCTCACCGTGACTGAACCTGGGTATCGTCGAACGCAGGGAGTTCGACAGGAATGCCGTGCCGATGCCGTGTGTGCAGGCGTTCCAAGTCGGGTGTGTTGATTTGCTCACGGCGTATCCTACCGCTGGGAGGAAGATTGTGCGTCTTTTGCTCGATTGTGAATGTGCAACTGGGAGATGATCTGACAAATGCCATGTGGTCGCAGGATGCTGATCGGCGGCTGTGGCAGTGTTGGTACCGGCGGATCGATCGTGCCGCAAACGATAGCAATGTGCCAACAAGGTCCACCGACACACTCGACGCATGCTCCGTGTTCTACACTGACCTCGTGGAGCGGCTGGAGGCGGGTCTCAAAAGCGGTACGGCTTCGTCCGAGAGCCGAGAAGCCGTCAAGTACTCGCTGCAGCAATCGCTGGTCGCGCTCGGAGATATCGAGCGGTACAAGCAACAGAAACTCGCTGCTGCCGACCAAGATTGGTCGACCGTTGTCGAATACTACCAAAAAGCGCTCACGGTGGCGCCGTCGAACGGGAAGTGTACAACCAGCTCGCACTGGCGGCGTCGCGCGGCCGCCAGTTCCTGAGAGCTGCTTACCTCTACGCGCGCAGTTTGTCGTGCGAGAACCCTTTTCCGGCGCGGGAGAACTTGGCGCAATCGCTCAAGATGGGCTGCGATGGGATACCTGCTGAACTTGACATGACGGTGACGTTGGACCAAGAAGCTGCGAAGAAGCTCTGTGTCCCGTACATTTTGCAGCGCATGCTGTCGGTGCTCGAGGGGTCAAGTCTGGAGAAGTGTGACGAGCAGTTGCAGCCACTGCAGCTGTTGTTGGCAGCCTGGATTGGCGTGCCCGACCAGCAAAATGGATCTGTGAGTGCGACACTGATGGAGTTCGTCTGCGTGAGTTTGTACCTCGTTTACGACACTCAGGTATGCATTCCGCAGTGTATTGTCGTGTTTGCATTTGATCCTCAATCCATACGACACCGGACTCATATTCCGTGCCATTGCATCGATATATCCAGCACAACGCATCGCCGCAGACAACAACTTCAATGCCAAAGTTCGGCATCGAGTACGCCGGCGTGAAAGCGAAGTGTGCCTTGAATTTAGCGTACGCTCTGGGCACGGCCACAGTCCTCAAGATCACCGAGTTGGCGAGCGTCTTGACTGAGTATCCTCAAGCGCTCGGAGCGATCAACTCAGTGCTGACCCCGTTGAATGTGTTCTTGCTGTGGCTTCGATCGCAAGGCTGGCTTGTCGCCTACCATACTGAAGAGGCGGAGGCGTTCAGAGCGGCGTGTGCAAAGTTTCATTTCATGCTGCCATCGAGCGTGTTATCTGTGATGTTCCTGGGACCGAAGTCGTCGCTGAATTGCAACAATCTACCTGAGGACGCGGAACTGGAGGGATTTCTGCCGCTCCGTGAAGCTCTTGTTGGTTTGGGAGGACCAATTTCATCCCTTCAGCGCACCATCCAAAACTCCAAGACTGCTCAAGAAGACCGATTTGGGCGGACCGTGGAGCTGTGCAAGCAATACATCGCTGCCACCAACCCGAGGCCTGCGAGCTTGGACGCGTTCACCACTCCATCCGCCACTTCGATTGACATCGGTAGCCAAACTACGCTGAATCACCACACCATTCGCAACAAGAAAGCAGCAGCGAAACTCGCGTCGCCCCCACTTCTGAGCGAGCGGTTGTGTTCTCAGTGCTGCAACTCCAGCATGTTCGAAGGTGGCGTGTGCGAGTTTTGTGGATTCGAAGATGAATTGGATGACGACACTTCCGACGACGACGGAGATGCTGATATTGTGCTAGCCAGTCAACACCTTGATCGTGTCGATTTCGACGGTCACCACCTGAATGGTAATCTTCGAGATCTCGATAAACCCCAGGTCGTTGCCAATCCAGCCAATCAAGGGGCTCGATCGTTGCTCGCACCGCTAGCGAATACTCACTTATCACAATCGCCGCCAACCAGTTTTGCGGCTGTCATGTCGATCGGTTCGCAATATCAAGAGTTCCAGAGCGGGTTGAACCTCCCGCGCACCGGTCACAAGTGTTTGATCGTCATTGACGGGCCAAACGTCGCGATGCGTCACGGTATGGGCAAGAAGTTCTCCAGTATCGGGGTTCGGCTAGCGATCGACTATTTCCGCGCGCTGCAGCATCGCGTCGTCGCTTTTATTCCCGACTACATGCTGCAGGACGTGGAAGAGCAGGAAGCCCGGCGGAGCCAGAAGCGGTTGTTGAACCCTGAAGTATCCACTGTTCCTGACAATGTGGAGCTGTTGCGCGAGCTGGTCCAGGAGGGTGTGCTTATCCCGACCCCGCCACAGGACTACGACGACTCGTACTGCATCCAGTATGCTGGTCTTCACGACGGCTGCGTGGTGACGAATGACTTGTTCCGAGACCACGTGGAGAACATGGAAGGTCCGAGAGAGCGCAAGGAGGCGATGCGCGTGTGGCTCAAGGCTCATCAGATCTCGTTCACGTGGGTTCAGAACGAGTTCCTGCCCAATCCGAACTTTCGGTAAGTCTCCAAGTGTCATACGGCATCGCAACTGTGTCTGACAATTGTTGTTCGCCACAGGTTCCCTGCATAATTCGAGTTCACCGCGTGACTAGCTCGTTGAGGGCTACGGATATGGGCCATGGACTGATCTCGTGGATTGTCGCAGTGACTGTATCGAGTGGAGCAACGAGACCAGTCTCTCGCTGGTGATTCTGCCGCTGATCTGCCGATTGATATGCTACTGGGTGGATGGACTGGCATGACTATTGCGTGCATCATGCCACGCCTTGAATGCTTGATCCATCATCTGAAGTCAGCATGTCTGATATCTCCGATTGCCCACGTATCACCCACCCAACTCATCTCTGCGTTCGAGACTCAAGCTGCTTCGTTTGATTACGCGCTTCCAGGTCGCTGTTCCACTCATGCAAGTATTGAAGAGGGTTGGCACTTGCTGCAGTTGAAGCTGGACCATTCAAAACTCCAGCGCTGCATTTGTGAGCGAGGTGGAAGATTGAACAAGCGTCAGCTGAGCTCGAGCTAGCAGAATGTGTCAGATTGGAGCTCGGCGCTCCATGAAGTGCTGCGGACTCTAGCGATCATCTATGGATGGCGATCGGTGTGAATATTGCACTTCTTGTAGAGGTAGCTGACCTGGTAATTGACGCGGATGAGGTTGTTCTCTGTTCCGTGTGCCATGTCTGCGTCTTCTATGCTGACCTCGTCGTTTGCAATACGATCACACGTGCAATTAGCGTTTGATATCATCTCTGGTTCTGCCACTACTTGGCTGTGGAGAGGACTGCACTGCATTTGCAAGCACATAAACGTGCAATTCACGTCCAAACAAACACAATGGAAACCACCAAAGCCATGACAATGAGAGTTGCATTATGAACGATGTGAGGGAACTCAAGAGCGCTGTTGAGGCGCAGCGTCAGGAGAATAGGGAACTCGAGGTCGGTGAAAGCCAATACCTCCATTAATCGTAGCAGACAAAAGAAGAAGCTCAAGAACACGTATGAGCAAGAACCAACTCGCACGAGACTGAAGCAGAATAACTACGGCAAATCCGCCTCCGTTTGGTGGTCGCGTGCTGGAGACGGCTCAAAGGTGTCCTCTTGGTTCGGCATCTCCATCGACTGACGCACATCTGCCAGTTTCTCGCGCTCGATGCTGTCCACTTGCTCTGCAAGGGTGTTGATTGACGACTCGAGTTCCGCAATCAGCTCGACCTCCATCGGGAGAACGGTCGATGCATCCCTCGCTTCGAGCTGTGCTCGCAAAGCCTGGTTCTCCGTCTAAACAGATAGACCGCATTCATCAGCGAGGGCCATTTATGCTATTACTCATTGAGTGCGCTTGACATACCTCCAGCTTTGCAATGTACGCGGACGCTTCTCGTTGTTCAGCTTCCAGCGCACTGAGCCGCTCGATCAAGTACTGGATCTGACGAGGATTGCGCCACAAAGTCAGAGTAAGCGCTGATTGTCGTGAACAACACAAACATTTCATACCGTCTGAATGTGGGCTGTATCTTTGCCAGCTGCTTGATGATTTGACGATTCGGACGAGTCTCGGATGTTGCCGGTGCCGACACTGTCGCTCTCGCGTTGATTGTCATAATAGGTGGTGATGATCCCCTCTCGATGCGTGTTTCTTTTGGTTGTCGTGTGCTCTGTTCGCTGTTGGAATCGAACTGCATCACTCTTTGCCGGTGAAGGTCCCGGTAGTGATGACGGCAGTGGTGGTTGGTCGCGTGCTCTCGACGAAATGTCGTGACAAATCTCAAGCACCGAGTCCTTGGCGACGCCCCACTTGAGCATCAAGCTGCCAAGCAGCAGCTGCTTCTCTCGCGACTCGAGCGCAATCTGCTGTACATATTTGCGTCGGCCGGGCAGAAGCGCGTCCAACTGCTGCATTAACGCGGTGGAGACTGCCGAGAGCAAAATTGTGAGCTGTCGAAAGAATGCGATCAGCCTGACCATCGGTGGAGCCACTCACTTGGGTCGCGCATGTCGTTCAGTTGAAGAACTGCGAGCGACTGGTTCGCCTGCGTGAGCGCGTCAACGATCTGTGACACTCCCTTCTCCGTCAGACGATTGTTGCTCAAGTTCAGACCTGCAAAACCTCGTCAGCCACACATATTGTTCACACTGGTATGCTCATTCTCTAGCTACCGACCGAGGAGCCACTTGTCGTTGTAGAGTGTGTCGCTGATGGCTTCCGCACTCTCGTCGCCCAGCGCGTTCCGCGACAGATCGAGCAGCAGCTTGGGCCGTGGTGGAGATTCGACGAGCGGTTCGCCACGCAGGCTCGCGGTCCACTCCGACTCGTCCTGTTGAACCCCGTAAACCTACGCGACGAACATTAGATAAGTCATTCACAGCTGAGGCCAGGATGGATCCTCATGCTCTTCTCACCGAGATAATTTTGGCGATGTGCGTTCGCGAGTGGTCCGTGAGTCGGCAGCCTGACAGCGAGATGTGATAGAGTCGCCCGCACCGACCGAGAGCCACGGCAATTCCTGCAAGACACGAAGCATTGAGCAGGACACGTTGGCAAGTACAGGTGTGGTGGCCATTGTCGATCGGACCTGCAAGCCCTTCATCGCCCAAGTTGGTGTTGTTCAGGATGAATTCCTCCAGCTGCGAACAGTTCTCCAGCATCTGCGCGGATGTGGTTGCGCCACGCAATATCATTTGAAAACTGAGAGGGAGCGCAATCAGAAATCCTAGACATACCTGCGCCAACAATGGAGCCGCGTCCACCGAAATCTTGATTCCAAGCAGCTGAAACCGCACCAAGTCTGTCGTCCGACTACCGGCAAGGGCTGCTGAACTGTGTTGCATCAATCAATTATACGTGCGGAGATTATCACCTGATGTGATCCGCTCAATGTGCAAGATATGGCTCATTGCGCGTACCGAACGCTGAGACTCGACCCACGTTTGCTGAATGCAAACGCTTTCTTGAGACCGAGTCGATCCAGCTTGAGTCGCAAGTCTACGCCAGAGTCCAAGCGTTGTGGTCATATTAACTCTCACTCTCTCGTCAACGTTCTGAGCCTTGTACCCCTGTTGGTTTCCACGGAGCCGAGCGAGAGACAGATTTGCCGGCACGTAGTCGTTGTCTCGAGGAACTTCATGTGTTCGATAAGCTGCAACATAGCAACAGATGAGCATATCAGCCACAGCTTCATTATCGTAGTTCGTGGCATCGCCGTGCCTCCTCCTCGCCGAACCGATCGAGCTTGACCAAAAATCTGGCATGTCCAAGCTCATTGAGCAGTAGGCGATCTGGGTCCATGATCTTTTGCATGCACCAGTCCAGATACGCCTTCTGCTCAGGTGTGTACGACTCGCGCGCAGCTCCAGTCGCTGCGGCGGCAGGTTCGGAGAGCCTTTTGGCCGCGCGAGCCCTCCGCGTTCGAGCATCTTTGACCTTTTGCTTGCGCCTGATTTCGTCGATCGAGAACGTCGTTGCCATGACTTCTGGATGTGGCAACCTACAACTTTCGTTACCGACCACTTTGCTGGCAAACGACGCTTCGCGGGATCCGCCAATTCAGCCAGCCCCTTCTCTCATTCAACCAAAGGTCGGAGCTGCTGACATTCTGATTATCCCCGTTATGAATCATTTGTTGCGGTCAACATGCACACTCCAGACCTCATGGCTCAAAAGAGTTGAATTATGATTCTCCAGTCCGATTGAACTGGTTATCGTCGTGCGAAGCGTTTGAACTCGCCGCACTATACCGACATTCGTACAACAACATATAGGCGTCGCGGGTGAGGCGCGAGCGCGCGGTCCATCTACTGCGAGCTGTCGACGCTGGCCTGCGTGAACTCGGGGAAGTTGCTCGGCTTGTAGCTGTTGAGCGCGCCGAGGATCCGGCCGTCGTTGTGCGGGAAGTTGGCGTTGCCGTAGTCGAACGAGTTGAGGTTGTTGCGCAGCACCTCGTTGGTCGTCTCGCCGTCGCCCTTCATGGTGTACCAGCTCACGATCGTGGGGGTCACGAACGTGCCCTGCGGGTTCTCGGCCGCCTCGTCGGCCTTGGCGAAACGCATCGCGTGGGTCGCGACACCGTCCTTGTGGTACACGAACTTGAGGTGGCCGTCCTGCTGCGGGATCTCCGACGCGGCAGCCGTGCCGACACCCGAGTGCGCGCTGTACGAGCCGTACGTGACGACGCCGTTCTCGGTCCAGACGATGGCCTTCTCCCAGTCGTGGCGGTGACCGCTCTTGACACCAGCCAGGATCTGGTCCTTGAGCATGTACACCGAGAAGAAATGGCCGCAGTACTTGACGTTGTTGCTGTCAACGCACGCGTAGCGGTGGTACGTGTTGGACAGATCCATGAAGTTGCCGTTGCGGCAGCCGCCCGTCAAGGACCCCGTCGGCTTGAGGCCTCCGTTCTGGTCACCCGAACGACTGATGCCGGCGCTGGGGAAGCATCCATCCGAGTCGTAGTCGAAGACGGGGGCGATGGCCGAGATGTCGATGCCCGACGGCAGCGCCTCGTCGAGCTTGGCGAAGTCGTCGGCCTGCACAACGGCGGACTGGGCGAGCACGGCAGCGACGAGAAGGGCAACGACCGACTTCATCTTGAGTTGAACGGTGGGAAGATCTGCACTTGATCAGGTGAAGGCAAGTTTGGGAATGAGAGTGAGTGCCTGCGCTCCTCCGCCTTACACCAGCGCCATGGCGGACATAATCCTGCCGTGGTCACAGGAGGATCCGCTGGCTGTTTGATGTTCGTCTGGAGCCGCTGGCTCCCCACAACCGCATGGTTGGGCGGAGAGATAGCTCACGGGATGTGCCTGACGGATTCCCCCCGAAAGAGCCGGATACACATGTCAGGAGTTGTAGTTATAGTCAGCATTCTGAATATTATCTCTATGAAATTGTATAAAATTGAGACGATCTTGTCAGCGATATGCCTTGAAAGATCCCCCAGAGAGTATTTACGGAGACGTGTCTCAATTAGAGACTAAGGAAATGTGCCACGGTCAACTGGCGTAACGACGCAAATCCAGGAACTGATCTCGCGACTGCTAACACTCGGCATGCTGAGCGGTATGGAGCTCTCAGTACTGTGCTGTACAGCGACGTCCGACCTTCACGCGATCGGAACTTGTGGCGCTCCAACCTCGCGATGATGGGAGTGCGATTTGATGCCGTTCCAATGTGTGTCGCGCACCGCGCGAGTCGTTGACTCATGGATGCAACAGTCTCGCCGCTGCATACAGTCCATGAATTGCAATGGCCATGCTTGGCGGCCAGTTGAGCACGTGCCGCAATCAAATACACGGCAACAGCCGCGAAAGAACCATTGAACTACCGCCGCGCTACGTTTACTCAGGACATGCATCATCTAAAATGCACTCTACTACTGAGCGGTTTCCCCCACCCAACTACCTGTACGTACACCCTCCACTCGACCGAAGTCACTTGGACTCGTCGACGCTGATCTGCGTGAAGTTCGGGAACGACGACGGCTTGTACTCGTTCAGTCGATCCAGGAAGACCGCGTCCATATTGGGGAAGTGCGCGCTGCCGTAGTCGTACGAATTCAACTTCGCGCGCAGATCATCGTTCGAGACGTCGTCGCCCTTCATCGTGTACCAGCTCGCGATCGTCGGAGTGAACCACTTGCCCGACGGGTTTTCGGCACTGTCGTCGCCTTCGTCGTCCTTGGCGAAACGGAAGCAGTGCGTGAGCGCGCCGCTCTTGTGGAAGACGAACTTGAGCCGACCGTCCGCTGTCTTGGGGATATCTGACACCGCCGCCGTCCCCACGCTCGAGTGCTCGCTGTAGCTGCCGAAGGTAACGTCGCCGTTCTCCGTCCATAGGATGACCTTCTCCCAGTCGTGCCGGTGGCCGCTCTCGATGTAGTCGACGATCTGGTCCTTGAGCGTGTAGACGGAGAAGAAATGGCCGCAGTAGCTCACGTTGCTGGCCTCGAGACACGCGTAGCGGTGGTACAGGTTGGACAAGTTGAGGAAGTCGTCGCTGCGGCACGAGCCTGTGACGGTGCCAGTAGGCTTGAGGCCCTCGTTCTGGTCTCCATTGCGGCTGATGCCAGCGCTGAACAAGCACGAGTCCGTGTCGATGTCGAAGACCGGGTAGATGGATGATAAGTCGACGTCAGAGGGCTGCGCTTCGTCCAGTTTCGCAAAGTCGTCAGCCACCACTCCAACCACAGCAAAGGCGGCGGCAACCAGCGCGGAGAGCTTCATCGCGTCTTGGATGGATGGAGGAGTATCGACGGTGAGTGGGGAAATGACACAGTGAGCGAGTACATCGCCGATCATGACACCAGCCAGGCATGTAAAACCCATGAAGCCACATCTGGATGTCGACACATGGGTGGGTGCTTGTGGTCCCAGTCGAAGCAGATGGCCGCCTTTCGACATGACTGCGGGTCGATCAGATGGACAGCAGGCCGGATTTCGTGGCCGCACCATGAACCAGATCGAATTGGTAGGCTGTTACTGTGCGCGCCGGACGTCCCCACCACCCGCCACGTTAGTCTCGCATTTGCCGCCTTTACGTTCAGCTCCGAGGCAGTTAGCGTTCTGATTCGCCATGACGCGAGACAAACCGCGACCAATGATTGTCAGATCCAATGACACCAAAAAAGCGACCATGAACGCCAACAGCAGTGAACAACGAATTGAACGCATGAAATTTCGTACTATGTCTCTCGCTAGATCGTTGCGAGCGATACACCTTACTGCGAGCTGTCGACGCTGGCCTGCGTGAAGGTCGGGAAGTTGCTCGGCTTGTACTCGTTCAGCTTGCCGAGGAAGATGCCGTCCGTCTGCGGGAAGTTGGCGCTGCCGTAGTCGTACGAGTTGAGGTCGGCGCGCAGCTGGGCGTTCGTGACGCCGTCGCCCTTCATGGTGTACCAGCTCACGACCGTGGGGGTCACGAACGCTCCCGACGGGTTCTCGGCCGTCTCACCCGACTTGGCGAACCGCATCGCGTGGGTCAGCACGCCGTCCTTGTGGTACACGAACTTGAGGTGGCCATTCTGCTGCGGGATGGACGAGGCCGCGGCCGTGCCAACGCCCGAGTGAGCGCTGTACGAGCCGTATGTGACGACACCGTTCTCGGTCCAGACGATGGCCTTCTCCCAGTCGTGGCGGTGGCCGCTCTCGACGCCGGCGACGATCTGGTCCTTGAGCGCGTAGACCGAGAAGAAGTGGCCACAGTACTTAGTGCTGCCGCTCGTGATGCACGCGTAGCGATGGTACGTGTTGGAGAGGCTCAGGAAGTTGCCGTTGCGGCAGCCGCCCGTGAGGCTTCCCGTCGGCTTGAGGCCGCCGTTCTGCGCGCCAGTGCGGCTGATGCCCGCGCTCGGCAGGCAGCTGTCCGAGTCGTAGTCGAAGACGGGGACGATGCTCGAGATGTCAATGCCCGACGGCAGCGCCTCGTCAAGCTTGGCAAAGTCGTCGGCGGACGCGAAGCCGAAGAGAGCGGCGGCGGCGACGGCGAGCGAGGCGATCTTCATGGCGATGGTGAGATGCTGCGGTGGGTGATGGCGAGCTGGCAAATGCTGGAATGAGTTCAAGTCGATTGCCCACTGCTGCCAGGCGCTTCCCCCTTCTCACGGACGGAGGAATCCTGCCACGTTGGCGGGTGGAAAGGCGGACGCGCAGAGTTGCCCCGCGGCTTGACGCTGGCCGTCTGCCGCGCTGGCTGCTCGTCGTGACTCACATCTCTGTGATGCGTCTCGTGCCACATTTGCTGCTCCACGCAGCTACACAGCGAGCACAAGACGCAAGATGGGCGTCGTTGCAGTGGCCGTTGGCCAATCAAGCAATCACGCGGTCGTCCGATCGCAAGACGCTCCAGTTGACAGACTCCGGATGGATCAATAAGTCAGTCCTGTCTGTGACCGAGACGGGATGCGCGCAGTGTGCCCTGCACAGCCAAGCCCATCAAAATGGACTAGATTCGGCGACCAAGATTCGCTCTGTTGGCTTGAGCCGCTGAGTCTCGAGCTGTAGATCCACAAGCCATTGTGGTGACGACGACCAAGTCAAGCATGGCAGCGTGGGCGGAGGAGACAAGACCGACGTCTGTACGTTGAAGCAAAGATTCGTCGCCGCCCCGACTCTACGGCGAACCAGACGATCGCATGGCGGTGGAGTTCGAACAACGTGACTGCCGCGGATGGGAAGGAAGCGCCGCCTGATTCTGTTGAGGAGCGCGGATGTGTTGAAGTGCGGCACGTCGTGAAGGCGTCCGAATTTTCAAACTGTAATTAATGCTGTAAAGCCAGAGCGACATCGAGTAATTGGCGACACCATCTGGACGGAGATCTGCAGGAAGGCAACAACAGACACTTGTCAGCACTTCATGGACTCTCTTTGACCCAGGGCCATCCCAGTCAATGAACACTGACGGGAAATCGAGAGAAGATTTGTGTTGGCTGTCGCCTGATGGCACTCTCAAGGCGAAGAGCGCCGTATCGACTGTCGAAGGTTGAGGTAAGGGCACAGAACCATCCCGCCAAATTGAAGTTGAAGTGATGGCTGGCGCTCTATCAAGGTGGATGGGCTAAGTGACGAGCACAAGCATGGCACTGAGACTGCAGATGGCGATGAACAGTCGCAACAGACAGAGAGGCCGTGATCACCAAGAAGGAGTTGCCAAGGCACCGTTCTGGGCGAGACCCACACGCACAAGCTCAGCAAGTCGGTAGATCGAACCATTCAGGACAGTGAGGATTGCGACAGACTGATGGCAAGTAGTGCTGTGAACAAATCATTGTGTGCTGTGTGAGTGTCAATTTAATAAATATGCGCTTCTTCGAAGCTGCTTCTACTCGGCCTGGAGCGCCGGATAAATATCTCGACTGCATACACGCAATCGGTTCATTCTCGTCGACTTGGAAACATGTCCACATCCGACGAAGTCCTCTCGTCGGAGCGGAATGCACAGCCGACACGTTCTCTCTTGAGGGATTGCCACTATCGATCACTGCTTGCGAGTCGACAGGGATATCTTGCTTCGCTGTGTGTGCCAGTCAGACGTGCTGCACCATCTGCAAGCAAGGCGAGCCTCGATCTCACACAGCTCGTCTACGTCGTCGTCTGACTGACCTCATAGCCTCGCGTCTGCGACGCCACAACCCGCGTCAGCTCCGACCCATTGCGGCTGCTCAGGTGCACAGATTCCGCGTCCTCGAAGTGCAGCGCACTGCCTGGTCTGCTCTGACGGCAGCGTCCATCGAGGCGGACGACCCAGTGGAGCGCGTTGTTCGCGATCAGCCGGCGGAGAGTCAAGCTTGGTCGCTTGGTCGTCTTGTAGCTGACCTCGCTCGGCAAGATCCATCGCACGCGTTGGGGTCGGAGTCACAGTCACAGTCACAACCACTGCCGTCTCGGATGTCGCCAACTCGGACATGCGCTTCTCTTCACACTCGACCGCGTCCTCCATCGTCATCGCCATCACCTCTTCACCACGTCGCATCAGCTCGCGGAAGATGACACCGAGCCGCTCCGTCTTCAGGTCACGCGGAACCACAAACGTCCTTCGGTCGGATGACGCCGTACTTGACCCACTGCAGCTGCTCGCGCGCCGTGTCGAGCTGCGTCTCCAGCTCTGCCTCGCGCGCTGCTGTGACCTCGCCGCTCTTCTCCTCGCGCGCCTCCCAGAACTCGGTCACCTCCTGCACCGCGCCTCCCACCAGCGACGCCGTCTCCACGCGCGACCACAGCAGCTCGTTCGCCAGCGCCGCCGCCAGTCGCTTGCTCGACCCACCGCACCGCGTCTGTAGTTCGCACACCCTCGCCGCAGCCTCGTCACGCGCCTCGCGCTGTGGACCGGGGAGAGCGAACACGGCCGCGCTCATGGCGTCGGGTCGCTCGCGCCGCTCCGGGTCGGGCTGTGCCGCGCACAGGAACCGCCATCCGTGCGCGACGGCCGTCGCCTCGCCCAGCTCCAGTCGCGCGACCATGCACTTGCGCAGACTCTCGCCGATGTGCGGCATCGCGCGCATGGCCGCCATCGTCTTGGCGGTCGTCCTGGCCGCCGCCGCTGTTGCCGCCATCATCCTCATCGTCGTCGCCGTCGCGAGCACGCTCATGCTGTCGTTCTCACACCTCTGGTCGTGACTTCTCCTGTCTCTCTCTCTCGTCGCTGTTGTGACTTGTGCCGCTGCTGTGGCTTGTGCTGCCGCGGAGCCAAAGCGAGAGTGGCGCCGACGCGGCCGAGGTCCCGCGCGCGCGCGCGCGAAACAGATTCAGTCCGCGCGTCTGATGGTGGTCACTTGCCATCATGTCGCCAGGGCCTCACGCTCGTTCCCGCGCAGAATGGAGTTTGAGGCGGCGCGACGGTTGGGGTTAAAACATTTGCAAATGATATTGCTTTGTTTGTTTGGTTTGCTTTGGATGTATGTATGTTTTGGTGGAGACTCTATGTTGAAGTATGCATGGGTACACTTTTTGGGGTTCGATTTTGACAGATTGAAGTGCGTCATAGTCAAAATTGATATGCCCAAATTGGTGTCAGTGCCTTTATTGCCCGAGACCGCGGTCCGCATTTTCGCTGTCACCTTATGTCTCCGAGAACATTCCCAAGGAACATTCCTGACCACGACACTTTATACGATCATGAGGGTTTGGTGCTGAAAAGGTGGTGACAGCAGTCCTGGGTAGCACGCGCGACTCACCTCCAGTCCGACACCAATTTGGGCATATCAATTTTGACTATGACGCACTTCAATCTGTCAAAATCGAACCCCAAAAAGTGTACCCATGCATACTTCAACATAGAGTCTCCACCAAAACATACATACATCCAAAGCAAACCAAACAAACAAAGCAATATCATTTGCAAATGTTTTAACCCCAACCGTCGCGCCGCCTCAAACTCCATTCTGCGCGGGAACGAGCGTGAGGCCCTGGCGACATGATGGCAAGTGACCACCATCAGACGCGCGGACTGAATCTGTTTCGCGCGCGCGCGCGCGCGGGACCTCGGCCGCGTCGGCGCCACTCTCGCTTTGGCTCCGCGGCAGCACAAGCCACAGCAGCGGCACAAGTCACAACAGCGACGAGAGAGAGAGACAGGAGAAGTCACGACCAGAGGTGTGAGAACGACAGCATGAGCGTGCTCGCGACGGCGACGACGATGAGGATGATGGCGGCAACAGCGGCGGCGGCCAGGACGACCGCCAAGACGATGGCGGCCATGCGCGCGATGCCGCACATCGGCGAGAGTCTGCGCAAGTGCATGGTCGCGCGACTGGAGCTGGGCGAGGCGACGGCCGTCGCGCACGGATGGCGGTTCCTGTGCGCGGCACAGCCCGACCCGGAGCGGCGCGAGCGACCCGACGCCATGAGCGCGGCCGTGTTCGCTCTCCCCGGTCCACAGCGCGAGGCGCGTGACGAGGCTGCGGCGAGGGTGTGCGAACTACAGACGCGGTGCGGTGGGTCGAGCAAGCGACTGGCGGCGGCGCTGGCGAACGAGCTGCTGTGGTCGCGCGTGGAGACGGCGTCGCTGGTGGGAGGCGCGGTGCAGGAGGTGACCGAGTTCTGGGAGGCGCGCGAGGAGAAGAGCGGCGAGGTCACAGCAGCGCGCGAGGCAGAGCTGGAGACGCAGCTCGACACGGCGCGCGAGCAGCTGCAGTGGGTCAAGTACGGCGTCATCCGACCGAAGGACGTTGTGGTTCCGCGTGACCTGAAGACGGAGCGGCTCGGTGTCATCTTCCGCGAGCTGATGCGACGTGGTGAAGAGGTGATGGCGATGACGATGGAGGACGCGGTCGAGTGTGAAGAGAAGCGCATGTCCGAGTTGGCGACATCCGAGACGGCAGTGGTTGTGACTGTGACTGTGACTCCGACCCCAACGCGTGCGATGGATCTTGCCGAGCGAGGTCAGCTACAAGACGACCAAGCGACCAAGCTTGACTCTCCGCCGGCTGATCGCGAACAACGCGCTCCACTGGGTCGTCCGCCTCGATGGACGCTGCCGTCAGAGCAGACCAGGCAGTGCGCTGCACTTCGAGGACGCGGAATCTGTGTGCACCTGAGCAGCCGCAATGGGTCGGAGCTGACGCGGGTTGTGGCGTCGCAGACGCGAGGCTATGAGGTCAGTCAGACGACGACGTAGACGAGCTGTGTGAGATCGAGGCTCGCCTTGCTTGCAGATGGTGCAGCACGTCTGACTGGCACACACAGCGAAGCAAGATATCCCTGTCGACTCGCAAGCAGTGATCGATAGTGGCAATCCCTCAAGAGAGAACGTGTCGGCTGTGCATTCCGCTCCGACGAGAGGACTTCGTCGGATGTGGACATGTTTCCAAGTCGACGAGAATGAACCGATTGCGTGTATGCAGTCGAGATATTTATCCGGCGCTCCAGGCCGAGTAGAAGCAGCTTCGAAGAAGCGCATATATTTATTAAATTGACACTCACACAGCACACAATGATTTGTTCACAGCACTACTTGCCATCAGTCTGTCGCAATCCTCACTGTCCTGAATGGTTCGATCTACCGACTTGCTGAGCTTGTGCGTGTGGGTCTCGCCCAGAACGGTGCCTTGGCAACTCCTTCTTGGTGATCACGGCCTCTCTGTCTGTTGCGACTGTTCATCGCCATCTGCAGTCTCAGTGCCATGCTTGTGCTCGTCACTTAGCCCATCCACCTTGATAGAGCGCCAGCCATCACTTCAACTTCAATTTGGCGGGATGGTTCTGTGCCCTTACCTCAACCTTCGACAGTCGATACGGCGCTCTTCGCCTTGAGAGTGCCATCAGGCGACAGCCAACACAAATCTTCTCTCGATTTCCCGTCAGTGTTCATTGACTGGGATGGCCCTGGTCAAAAGAGAGTCCATGAAGTGCTGACAAGTGTCTGTTGTTGCCTTCCTGCAGATCTCCGTCCAGATGGTGTCGCCAATTACTCGATGTCGCTCTGGCTTTACAGCATTAATTACAGTTTGAAAATTCGGACGCCTTCACGACGTGCCGCACTTCAACACATCCGCGCTCCTCAACAGAATCAGGCGGCGCTTCCTTCCCATCCGCGGCAGTCACGTTGTTCGAACTCCACCGCCATGCGATCGTCTGGTTCGCCGTAGAGTCGGGGCGGCGACGAATCTTTGCTTCAACGTACAGACGTCGGTCTTGTCTCCTCCGCCCACGCTGCCATGCTTGACTTGGTCGTCGTCACCACAATGGCTTGTGGATCTACAGCTCGAGACTCAGCGGCTCAAGCCAACAGAGCGAATCTTGGTCGCCGAATCTAGTCCATTTTGATGGGCTTGGCTGTGCAGGGCACACTGCGCGCATCCCGTCTCGGTCACAGACAGGACTGACTTATTGATCCATCCGGAGTCTGTCAACTGGAGCGTCTTGCGATCGGACGACCGCGTGATTGCTTGATTGGCCAACGGCCACTGCAACGACGCCCATCTTGCGTCTTGTGCTCGCTGTGTAGCTGCGTGGAGCAGCAAATGTGGCACGAGACGCATCACAGAGATGTGAGTCACGACGAGCAGCCAGCGCGGCAGACGGCCAGCGTCAAGCCGGGGGCAACTCTGCGCGTCCGCCTTTCCACCCGCCAACGTGGCAGGATTCCTCCGTCCGTGAGAAGGGGAAGCGCCTGGCAGCAGTGGGCAATCGACTTGAACTCATTCCAGCATTTGCCAGCTCGCCATCACCCACCGCAGCATCTCACCATCGCCATGAAGATCGCCTCGCTCGCCGTCGCCGCCGCCGCTCTCTTCGGCTTCGCGTCCGCCGACGACTTTGCCAAGCTTGACGAGGCGCTGCCGTCGGGCATTGACATCTCGAGCATCGTCCCCGTCTTCGACTACGACTCGGACAGCTGCCTGCCGAGCGCGGGCATCAGCCGCACTGGCGCGCAGAACGGCGGCCTCAAGCCGACGGGAAGCCTCACGGGCGGCTGCCGCAACGGCAACTTCCTGAGCCTCTCCAACACGTACCATCGCTACGCGTGCATCACGAGCGGCAGCACTAAGTACTGTGGCCACTTCTTCTCGGTCTACGCGCTCAAGGACCAGATCGTCGCCGGCGTCGAGAGCGGCCACCGCCACGACTGGGAGAAGGCCATCGTCTGGACCGAGAACGGTGTCGTCACATACGGCTCGTACAGCGCTCACTCGGGCGTTGGCACGGCCGCGGCCTCGTCCATCCCGCAGCAGAATGGCCACCTCAAGTTCGTGTACCACAAGGACGGCGTGCTGACCCACGCGATGCGGTTCGCCAAGTCGGGTGAGACGGCCGAGAACCCGTCGGGAGCGTTCGTGACCCCCACGGTCGTGAGCTGGTACACCATGAAGGGCGACGGCGTCACGAACGCCCAGCTGCGCGCCGACCTCAACTCGTACGACTACGGCAGCGCCAACTTCCCGCAGACGGACGGCATCTTCCTCGGCAAGCTGAACGAGTACAAGCCGAGCAACTTCCCGACCTTCACGCAGGCCAGCGTCGACAGCTCGCAGTAAGGTGTATCGCTCGCAACGATCTAGCGAGAGACATAGTACGAAATTTCATGCGTTCAATTCGTTGTTCACTGCTGTTGGCGTTCATGGTCGCTTTTTTGGTGTCATTGGATCTGACAATCATTGGTCGCGGTTTGTCTCGCGTCATGGCGAATCAGAACGCTAACTGCCTCGGAGCTGAACGTAAAGGCGGCAAATGCGAGACTAACGTGGCGGGTGGTGGGGACGTCCGGCGCGCACAGTAACAGCCTACCAATTCGATCTGGTTCATGGTGCGGCCACGAAATCCGGCCTGCTGTCCATCTGATCGACCCGCAGTCATGTCGAAAGGCGGCCATCTGCTTCGACTGGGACCACAAGCACCCACCCATGTGTCGACATCCAGATGTGGCTTCATGGGTTTTACATGCCTGGCTGGTGTCATGATCGGCGATGTACTCGCTCACTGTGTCATTTCCCCACTCACCGTCGATACTCCTCCATCCATCCAAGACGCGATGAAGCTCTCCGCGCTGGTTGCCGCCGCCTTTGCTGTGGTTGGAGTGGTGGCTGACGACTTTGCGAAACTGGACGAAGCGCAGCCCTCTGACGTCGACTTATCATCCATCTACCCGGTCTTCGACATCGACACGGACTCGTGCTTGTTCAGCGCTGGCATCAGCCGCAATGGAGACCAGAACGAGGGCCTCAAGCCTACTGGCACCGTCACAGGCTCGTGCCGCAGCGACGACTTCCTCAACTTGTCCAACCTGTACCACCGCTACGCGTGTCTCGAGGCCAGCAACGTGAGCTACTGCGGCCATTTCTTCTCCGTCTACACGCTCAAGGACCAGATCGTCGACTACATCGAGAGCGGCCACCGGCACGACTGGGAGAAGGTCATCCTATGGACGGAGAACGGCGACGTTACCTTCGGCAGCTACAGCGAGCACTCGAGCGTGGGGACGGCGGCGGTGTCAGATATCCCCAAGACAGCGGACGGTCGGCTCAAGTTCGTCTTCCACAAGAGCGGCGCGCTCACGCACTGCTTCCGTTTCGCCAAGGACGACGAAGGCGACGACAGTGCCGAAAACCCGTCGGGCAAGTGGTTCACTCCGACGATCGCGAGCTGGTACACGATGAAGGGCGACGACGTCTCGAACGATGATCTGCGCGCGAAGTTGAATTCGTACGACTACGGCAGCGCGCACTTCCCCAATATGGACGCGGTCTTCCTGGATCGACTGAACGAGTACAAGCCGTCGTCGTTCCCGAACTTCACGCAGATCAGCGTCGACGAGTCCAAGTGACTTCGGTCGAGTGGAGGGTGTACGTACAGGTAGTTGGGTGGGGGAAACCGCTCAGTAGTAGAGTGCATTTTAGATGATGCATGTCCTGAGTAAACGTAGCGCGGCGGTAGTTCAATGGTTCTTTCGCGGCTGTTGCCGTGTATTTGATTGCGGCACGTGCTCAACTGGCCGCCAAGCATGGCCATTGCAATTCATGGACTGTATGCAGCGGCGAGACTGTTGCATCCATGAGTCAACGACTCGCGCGGTGCGCGACACACATTGGAACGGCATCAAATCGCACTCCCATCATCGCGAGGTTGGAGCGCCACAAGTTCCGATCGCGTGAAGGTCGGACGTCGCTGTACAGCACAGTACTGAGAGCTCCATACCGCTCAGCATGCCGAGTGTTAGCAGTCGCGAGATCAGTTCCTGGATTTGCGTCGTTACGCCAGTTGACCGTGGCACATTTCCTTAGTCTCTAATTGAGACACGTCTCCGTAAATACTCTCTGGGGGATCTTTCAAGGCATATCGCTGACAAGATCGTCTCAATTTTATACAATTTCATAGAGATAATATTCAGAATGCTGACTATAACTACAACTCCTGACATGTGTATCCGGCTCTTTCGGGGGGAATCCGTCAGGCACATCCCGTGAGCTATCTCTCCGCCCAACCATGCGGTTGTGGGGAGCCAGCGGCTCCAGACGAACATCAAACAGCCAGCGGATCCTCCTGTGACCACGGCAGGATTATGTCCGCCATGGCGCTGGTGTAAGGCGGAGGAGCGCAGGCACTCACTCTCATTCCCAAACTTGCCTTCACCTGATCAAGTGCAGATCTTCCCACCGTTCAACTCAAGATGAAGTCGGTCGTTGCCCTTCTCGTCGCTGCCGTGCTCGCCCAGTCCGCCGTTGTGCAGGCCGACGACTTCGCCAAGCTCGACGAGGCGCTGCCGTCGGGCATCGACATCTCGGCCATCGCCCCCGTCTTCGACTACGACTCGGATGGATGCTTCCCCAGCGCCGGCATCAGTCGTTCGGGTGACCAGAACGGAGGCCTCAAGCCGACGGGGTCCTTGACGGGCGGCTGCCGCAACGGCAACTTCATGGATCTGTCCAACACGTACCACCGCTACGCGTGCGTTGACAGCAACAACGTCAAGTACTGCGGCCATTTCTTCTCGGTGTACATGCTCAAGGACCAGATCCTGGCTGGTGTCAAGAGCGGTCACCGCCACGACTGGGAGAAGGCCATCGTCTGGACCGAGAACGGCGTCGTCACGTACGGCTCGTACAGCGCGCACTCGGGTGTCGGCACGGCTGCCGCGTCGGAGATCCCGCAGCAGGACGGCCACCTCAAGTTCGTGTACCACAAGGACGGTGTCGCGACCCACGCGATGCGTTTCGCCAAGGCCGACGAGGCGGCCGAGAACCCGCAGGGCACGTTCGTGACCCCCACGATCGTGAGCTGGTACACCATGAAGGGCGACGGCGAGACGACCAACGAGGTGCTGCGCAACAACCTCAACTCGTTCGACTACGGCAACGCCAACTTCCCGCACAACGACGGCCGGATCCTCGGCGCGCTCAACAGCTACAAGCCGAGCAACTTCCCCGAGTTCACGCAGGCCAGCGTCGACAGCTCGCAGTAGATGGACCGCGCGCTCGCGCCTCACCCGCGACGCCTATATGTTGTTGTACGAATGTCGGTATAGTGCGGCGAGTTCAAACGCTTCGCACGACGATAACCAGTTCAATCGGACTGGAGAATCATAATTCAACTCTTTTGAGCCATGAGGTCTGGAGTGTGCATGTTGACCGCAACAAATGATTCATAACGGGGATAATCAGAATGTCAGCAGCTCCGACCTTTGGTTGAATGAGAGAAGGGGCTGGCTGAATTGGCGGATCCCGCGAAGCGTCGTTTGCCAGCAAAGTGGTCGGTAACGAAAGTTGTAGGTTGCCACATCCAGAAGTCATGGCAACGACGTTCTCGATCGACGAAATCAGGCGCAAGCAAAAGGTCAAAGATGCTCGAACGCGGAGGGCTCGCGCGGCCAAAAGGCTCTCCGAACCTGCCGCCGCAGCGACTGGAGCTGCGCGCGAGTCGTACACACCTGAGCAGAAGGCGTATCTGGACTGGTGCATGCAAAAGATCATGGACCCAGATCGCCTACTGCTCAATGAGCTTGGACATGCCAGATTTTTGGTCAAGCTCGATCGGTTCGGCGAGGAGGAGGCACGGCGATGCCACGAACTACGATAATGAAGCTGTGGCTGATATGCTCATCTGTTGCTATGTTGCAGCTTATCGAACACATGAAGTTCCTCGAGACAACGACTACGTGCCGGCAAATCTGTCTCTCGCTCGGCTCCGTGGAAACCAACAGGGGTACAAGGCTCAGAACGTTGACGAGAGAGTGAGAGTTAATATGACCACAACGCTTGGACTCTGGCGTAGACTTGCGACTCAAGCTGGATCGACTCGGTCTCAAGAAAGCGTTTGCATTCAGCAAACGTGGGTCGAGTCTCAGCGTTCGGTACGCGCAATGAGCCATATCTTGCACATTGAGCGGATCACATCAGGTGATAATCTCCGCACGTATAATTGATTGATGCAACACAGTTCAGCAGCCCTTGCCGGTAGTCGGACGACAGACTTGGTGCGGTTTCAGCTGCTTGGAATCAAGATTTCGGTGGACGCGGCTCCATTGTTGGCGCAGGTATGTCTAGGATTTCTGATTGCGCTCCCTCTCAGTTTTCAAATGATATTGCGTGGCGCAACCACATCCGCGCAGATGCTGGAGAACTGTTCGCAGCTGGAGGAATTCATCCTGAACAACACCAACTTGGGCGATGAAGGGCTTGCAGGTCCGATCGACAATGGCCACCACACCTGTACTTGCCAACGTGTCCTGCTCAATGCTTCGTGTCTTGCAGGAATTGCCGTGGCTCTCGGTCGGTGCGGGCGACTCTATCACATCTCGCTGTCAGGCTGCCGACTCACGGACCACTCGCGAACGCACATCGCCAAAATTATCTCGGTGAGAAGAGCATGAGGATCCATCCTGGCCTCAGCTGTGAATGACTTATCTAATGTTCGTCGCGTAGGTTTACGGGGTTCAACAGGACGAGTCGGAGTGGACCGCGAGCCTGCGTGGCGAACCGCTCGTCGAATCTCCACCACGGCCCAAGCTGCTGCTCGATCTGTCGCGGAACGCGCTGGGCGACGAGAGTGCGGAAGCCATCAGCGACACACTCTACAACGACAAGTGGCTCCTCGGTCGGTAGCTAGAGAATGAGCATACCAGTGTGAACAATATGTGTGGCTGACGAGGTTTTGCAGGTCTGAACTTGAGCAACAATCGTCTGACGGAGAAGGGAGTGTCACAGATCGTTGACGCGCTCACGCAGGCGAACCAGTCGCTCGCAGTTCTTCAACTGAACGACATGCGCGACCCAAGTGAGTGGCTCCACCGATGGTCAGGCTGATCGCATTCTTTCGACAGCTCACAATTTTGCTCTCGGCAGTCTCCACCGCGTTAATGCAGCAGTTGGACGCGCTTCTGCCCGGCCGACGCAAATATGTACAGCAGATTGCGCTCGAGTCGCGAGAGAAGCAGCTGCTGCTTGGCAGCTTGATGCTCAAGTGGGGCGTCGCCAAGGACTCGGTGCTTGAGATTTGTCACGACATTTCGTCGAGAGCACGCGACCAACCACCACTGCCGTCATCACTACCGGGACCTTCACCGGCAAAGAGTGATGCAGTTCGATTCCAACAGCGAACAGAGCACACGACAACCAAAAGAAACACGCATCGAGAGGGGATCATCACCACCTATTATGACAATCAACGCGAGAGCGACAGTGTCGGCACCGGCAACATCCGAGACTCGTCCGAATCGTCAAATCATCAAGCAGCTGGCAAAGATACAGCCCACATTCAGACGGTATGAAATGTTTGTGTTGTTCACGACAATCAGCGCTTACTCTGACTTTGTGGCGCAATCCTCGTCAGATCCAGTACTTGATCGAGCGGCTCAGTGCGCTGGAAGCTGAACAACGAGAAGCGTCCGCGTACATTGCAAAGCTGGAGGTATGTCAAGCGCACTCAATGAGTAATAGCATAAATGGCCCTCGCTGATGAATGCGGTCTATCTGTTTAGACGGAGAACCAGGCTTTGCGAGCACAGCTCGAAGCGAGGGATGCATCGACCGTTCTCCCGATGGAGGTCGAGCTGATTGCGGAACTCGAGTCGTCAATCAACACCCTTGCAGAGCAAGTGGACAGCATCGAGCGCGAGAAACTGGCAGATGTGCGTCAGTCGATGGAGATGCCGAACCAAGAGGACACCTTTGAGCCGTCTCCAGCACGCGACCACCAAACGGAGGCGGATTTGCCGTAGTTATTCTGCTTCAGTCTCGTGCGAGTTGGTTCTTGCTCATACGTGTTCTTGAGCTTCTTCTTTTGTCTGCTACGATTAATGGAGGTATTGGCTTTCACCGACCTCGAGTTCCCTATTCTCCTGACGCTGCGCCTCAACAGCGCTCTTGAGTTCCCTCACATCGTTCATAATGCAACTCTCATTGTCATGGCTTTGGTGGTTTCCATTGTGTTTGTTTGGACGTGAATTGCACGTTTATGTGCTTGCAAATGCAGTGCAGTCCTCTCCACAGCCAAGTAGTGGCAGAACCAGAGATGATATCAAACGCTAATTGCACGTGTGATCGTATTGCAAACGACGAGGTCAGCATAGAAGACGCAGACATGGCACACGGAACAGAGAACAACCTCATCCGCGTCAATTACCAGGTCAGCTACCTCTACAAGAAGTGCAATATTCACACCGATCGCCATCCATAGATGATCGCTAGAGTCCGCAGCACTTCATGGAGCGCCGAGCTCCAATCTGACACATTCTGCTAGCTCGAGCTCAGCTGACGCTTGTTCAATCTTCCACCTCGCTCACAAATGCAGCGCTGGAGTTTTGAATGGTCCAGCTTCAACTGCAGCAAGTGCCAACCCTCTTCAATACTTGCATGAGTGGAACAGCGACCTGGAAGCGCGTAATCAAACGAAGCAGCTTGAGTCTCGAACGCAGAGATGAGTTGGGTGGGTGATACGTGGGCAATCGGAGATATCAGACATGCTGACTTCAGATGATGGATCAAGCATTCAAGGCGTGGCATGATGCACGCAATAGTCATGCCAGTCCATCCACCCAGTAGCATATCAATCGGCAGATCAGCGGCAGAATCACCAGCGAGAGACTGGTCTCGTTGCTCCACTCGATACAGTCACTGCGACAATCCACGAGATCAGTCCATGGCCCATATCCGTAGCCCTCAACGAGCTAGTCACGCGGTGAACTCGAATTATGCAGGGAACCTGTGGCGAACAACAATTGTCAGACACAGTTGCGATGCCGTATGACACTTGGAGACTTACCGAAAGTTCGGATTGGGCAGGAACTCGTTCTGAACCCACGTGAACGAGATCTGATGAGCCTTGAGCCACACGCGCATCGCCTCCTTGCGCTCTCTCGGACCTTCCATGTTCTCCACGTGGTCTCGGAACAAGTCATTCGTCACCACGCAGCCGTCGTGAAGACCAGCATACTGGATGCAGTACGAGTCGTCGTAGTCCTGTGGCGGGGTCGGGATAAGCACACCCTCCTGGACCAGCTCGCGCAACAGCTCCACATTGTCAGGAACAGTGGATACTTCAGGGTTCAACAACCGCTTCTGGCTCCGCCGGGCTTCCTGCTCTTCCACGTCCTGCAGCATGTAGTCGGGAATAAAAGCGACGACGCGATGCTGCAGCGCGCGGAAATAGTCGATCGCTAGCCGAACCCCGATACTGGAGAACTTCTTGCCCATACCGTGACGCATCGCGACGTTTGGCCCGTCAATGACGATCAAACACTTGTGACCGGTGCGCGGGAGGTTCAACCCGCTCTGGAACTCTTGATATTGCGAACCGATCGACATGACAGCCGCAAAACTGGTTGGCGGCGATTGTGATAAGTGAGTATTCGCTAGCGGTGCGAGCAACGATCGAGCCCCTTGATTGGCTGGATTGGCAACGACCTGGGGTTTATCGAGATCTCGAAGATTACCATTCAGGTGGTGACCGTCGAAATCGACACGATCAAGGTGTTGACTGGCTAGCACAATATCAGCATCTCCGTCGTCGTCGGAAGTGTCGTCATCCAATTCATCTTCGAATCCACAAAACTCGCACACGCCACCTTCGAACATGCTGGAGTTGCAGCACTGAGAACACAACCGCTCGCTCAGAAGTGGGGGCGACGCGAGTTTCGCTGCTGCTTTCTTGTTGCGAATGGTGTGGTGATTCAGCGTAGTTTGGCTACCGATGTCAATCGAAGTGGCGGATGGAGTGGTGAACGCGTCCAAGCTCGCAGGCCTCGGGTTGGTGGCAGCGATGTATTGCTTGCACAGCTCCACGGTCCGCCCAAATCGGTCTTCTTGAGCAGTCTTGGAGTTTTGGATGGTGCGCTGAAGGGATGAAATTGGTCCTCCCAAACCAACAAGAGCTTCACGGAGCGGCAGAAATCCCTCCAGTTCCGCGTCCTCAGGTAGATTGTTGCAATTCAGCGACGACTTCGGTCCCAGGAACATCACAGATAACACGCTCGATGGCAGCATGAAATGAAACTTTGCACACGCCGCTCTGAACGCCTCCGCCTCTTCAGTATGGTAGGCGACAAGCCAGCCTTGCGATCGAAGCCACAGCAAGAACACATTCAACGGGGTCAGCACTGAGTTGATCGCTCCGAGCGCTTGAGGATACTCAGTCAAGACGCTCGCCAACTCGGTGATCTTGAGGACTGTGGCCGTGCCCAGAGCGTACGCTAAATTCAAGGCACACTTCGCTTTCACGCCGGCGTACTCGATGCCGAACTTTGGCATTGAAGTTGTTGTCTGCGGCGATGCGTTGTGCTGGATATATCGATGCAATGGCACGGAATATGAGTCCGGTGTCGTATGGATTGAGGATCAAATGCAAACACGACAATACACTGCGGAATGCATACCTGAGTGTCGTAAACGAGGTACAAACTCACGCAGACGAACTCCATCAGTGTCGCACTCACAGATCCATTTTGCTGGTCGGGCACGCCAATCCAGGCTGCCAACAACAGCTGCAGTGGCTGCAACTGCTCGTCACACTTCTCCAGACTTGACCCCTCGAGCACCGACAGCATGCGCTGCAAAATGTACGGGACACAGAGCTTCTTCGCAGCTTCTTGGTCCAACGTCACCGTCATGTCAAGTTCAGCAGGTATCCCATCGCAGCCCATCTTGAGCGATTGCGCCAAGTTCTCCCGCGCCGGAAAAGGGTTCTCGCACGACAAACTGCGCGCGTAGAGGTAAGCAGCTCTCAGGAACTGGCGGCCGCGCGACGCCGCCAGTGCGAGCTGGTTGTACACCTTCCCGTTCGACGGCGCCACCGTGAGCGCTTTTTGGTAGTATTCGACAACGGTCGACCAATCTTGGTCGGCAGCAGCGAGTTTCTGTTGCTTGTACCGCTCGATATCTCCGAGCGCGACCAGCGATTGCTGCAGCGAGTACTTGACGGCTTCTCGGCTCTCGGACGAAGCCGTACCGCTTTTGAGACCCGCCTCCAGCCGCTCCACGAGGTCAGTGTAGAACACGGAGCATGCGTCGAGTGTGTCGGTGGACCTTGTTGGCACATTGCTATCGTTTGCGGCACGATCGATCCGCCGGTACCAACACTGCCACAGCCGCCGATCAGCATCCTGCGACCACATGGCATTTGTCAGATCATCTCCCAGTTGCACATTCACAATCGAGCAAAAGACGCACAATCTTCCTCCCAGCGGTAGGATACGCCGTGAGCAAATCAACACACCCGACTTGGAACGCCTGCACACACGGCATCGGCACGGCATTCCTGTCGAACTCCCTGCGTTCGACGATACCCAGGTTCAGTCACGGTGAGCCAGTCAACACGGTGGACTGCAACATACGCGAGTGGGCTCAGCACGGGGACGTCTTCTTGGTCGGGCGAGCTCTTGAACTGCTTCTCCCACTCGATGACTTGCTGGACGAGCTCACGGGCGGACGGCAGCGTGCTTTCTTTCGTCCACGATCGCCGCGGATCGCTGCCACCTCGATTACCACCGGAATAGCCTCTCGCCTTGGATTTTCTCGCGGACGCTGCGCGACCTGTTGAGGCGCTCCGATGTTGCTCCTGTCGTCCTGCTGGTGACTTCTTTGCAACGCGCTTGCTGCTGTCCGCTGGCTTTGTGTCCTCCCACAGCACCTTGACGCGACCGCCGTCCTCAGATCGCACATCCAGGTCTCTCGCATCCATCCCCGCTCGTAAAACGCGCAACGGCTGCTGCGGCCCACTGCCGCCTGGCTTCCCGACTCGAGACGCAACGCTGTATTGAGGGAGTTGGCCCTCCGGCGCTATCAAGGTGCTGGTTGGGGAGCTGTTGTCCCTCCCAGCACTGTTCTGTCCATACTGTCCGTGCCGGTGGCGCTGGAACTCGGCGAACGAGGGCTTCTTGTCGCCGGCGGCGGCCACGGCCGTCGGCTTGGCGTCCTTGCTGGCTTTCGGTACCCACATGCCATCCAGAGGGGGCAGCAAGCTGCGCTGAGAGAGATCGAAGACGGTCGAAGACGGACGGAGAAAGGTACCGCCCTAAATGCGGCGCTGGCGGTGCTCAGCTCGATTGGGTTAGCAAGGTGGGTTTACACGATGTGCCACTGTTTCGGTACATTCTGTGATCCAGTGTGCATTCAGCTTCAACCGCCTTTCGCACTGAATGCGAGCATTTTACCCGACAGGCTGTCGACTCTGCTGCTCTCATCTGTCGACGCTCAGTAGCTTCACCACCGAACGCCAGTTTCTGAGGCAACAATGGCGTCCAATTACAATCTACATCTGGACTTTGAGCTTGCTAGCCAGGGTGACAAGGACATCGGAAGCAAGCACCTTGCTCGCGAGTGCAAATGTCGAGTGTGAACTCAGTTTGCTACGGGACTGATATAAACAACGCCAACACAGATCGAAAAATGAAAAATCGTGTTTAGCGCATTGAAGATTGCTGGATTAAAGGGCAACGCGCTCCTGCTCCATCTCGGCTCAGCCAAACTGCGCTCTCTTACGCTCAAGCATACCAGTAGCCAGCCTGGACCATCACTTCCGGGTACAAGTTGTGCCACTCCGTCACCAGCGGCTCGTACAAGTCCGGGTGCGACTGCATGAATGCCGCGGGGTCCTGGACAGCAGCGAAACGTTAGTCCGAAATCCAGCACACCATGACTATGCCGAACAGATCGACAAACCTCAGCAAAGCAGACGAATATCGTGGCAACCGAGCTGTCGATGACCGCCAACGGCGTGACAGCAACTCCAATGCCCACGAAGAGTCCCAGGATCGCCAGCACGGCTGAACCATTAGCACGCAGAAACACTGTTAGATCTCTCTCTCGCACACGTGACAACTCGAAACAGCGCACAGCTCACCAGTGGCGTTCTGGAAGCTCACAACGTCAGCCGACTCCGCCAGCGCAGCTCCAATCGCCGCACAAACGAGACCTGCAACAAACATTCGATCAGTGAACAAATACTCCACACCATGAAGACGCATCAATGACGCTCGTACCGACACCCAACGCAGCGAACCCGAGCACGTTCCCGATGAGGTCGTCGTTGATGATCGCATCAAACCCGCGCTGGTGGAACAGCTCGAACACAGCCTTGCCTGCCTGTGTGAACTTGTAGCTGTCGAAACGAAAACATAATTTAGCACACATGGATCGACCACACGCGATACACCAGTGCGACCTACCCGTAGATGCCGACGTAGACATACGCCCACCGGTTGAAGTACTCCATGATCGACTGGAGGCAGCCCAAAATGCACTCGGCAAAGCAACCGACAATGCTTCCATCCTGGCGACTGCTCTCCGCCAACTACATCCACCACATCCAAGGCAATGCCAAGTGAGCTCTCAGACATACTCCATTCAGTGCACGAGATGTTCCGTCTTACCGTACGCAGAGCCTGAATGACCGCAACCAGCAGCGAGCCGAAGCAGATCGAACCAAACGAGGTCGTGCAGCTCCGCTTCAGCGAGGCACCAGTGGCGCCGCTAGACTCGGCGCTGTACCAAAAGGTAGCGACCGTGCCAGCGACCGTCGTATGGCCCACGTTCTTCCACACCTAACGAGCACAAATCACGCGTTGGCTATTGCGCTCGTGCAAACAAACGTAACTCATCAACAATTAGCATACCTGCAGTCCCCAGTAGAACGAGAGCAGCATGAAGAAGTAGGCGACGTAGTTCACAGCCGAATCCTTGTAGAAAGTCGACGAGGCGGACGTGCAAGAGCCTAAACTGCACCTTCCAGACGCACACTGCGAGTTCGTTGTGCACGACTCGCCACCCGCGCGGCCACTATCCGAGTCCTTCTTCAGGTTGTTGGCAACGCCAAGCAGCGCCAGAGCCCAGATCGCCACCCACACGATCTGCACGATCGTAAACGCGATCGAGACGATATACGTCGACCAGTGCTTGGAGATAGCGGCCGCAGCCACACGCAGGTTGGCGACCGCGAACGGGATGCGGTGCTGCACGGCGCGCGCGTAGCACAGGTTGAGCAACGCGAGGATCGCGCCGATGATGCCGACAAAGATGTTGCCGACCGCGAACCCGTAGGCGGCGAAGGCGAACGAGATGCCCACGTTGAACCAAAGCACGAACAGGATCATGCAGCGCGCATACGCGACGATGAGCTTGACCATGGCGAGCGCCGACACGAGCGCGAAGACCGCGAAGCCTAGCGAAATGCCGACCACGGCCTTGGTGTCGTCCACCGACATGAGTCGCGACGAGTCCGAGCTCGAGTCGGTGTTGAGCGAGTCAATGCCGTAGATCACCTGTCAACATTGATCGCATATGCCGTTAGGCAACAGCTACAGGGGTGCCAGCCGCAGACACACACGCACTGACCATAAGCGCGACGATCACGACCACATTCACGATAAACACGAGCGCGAACGGCAAGTCGCGGCATCCTCCCGACGTCGATTTCGCACTGGACACACCAAAACGCATCAGTTTCGTTACCACAAACAGACTCGAGAGCTTCACGGCGACGTACGGCTTGATGGCGTTCACATTCGGCGCGTTCTGGCCCGGCACGGCCTCGGAAAAGTACCTGACGAGAGAGCATGAGCACAATCGACAAAACGCAACGACGGCACGACCCGACGGCAACGTACTGCTGGGTGGTGAACATGGCGGCCCGAGGCTCGCGTCCGCGCGGTCAGCTGGCGCTTGGACGGCTCCTGGTCGGCTGGGCGGGCGGGGGAGAAGACCCAATTGAGAGCGCGCAGACGTGCCCTGTCCGGCGGTGGGTCACCTTTCTTCTGAGCGGAAATGGAGATGCAGTGCGGTGCTGTTCGGACAGAGCGGAAGGAAAGGAAAAAGCTCGCATGGATTCTCGAAATTTACCGTTATTTTACGCTCCGGCCACAATCTGCCGTCCTGTTCGTGCCACTAGCCAGGAATATTTCGTGCTCATGTCACCATCCAAACTCGCTTCCCGCAAATAAAATAGATTCGCGGTGTGTCTCAGCCCTAGTGGGTTCAAATTTGTGCAGAATCAGGGAAGGATCCGATAATAGTGTGGCAACAATCTACTAGTCTAGGACCGCGATTCCGCCATGTTGCCTTTCGAGTCGAGTGGCACTCTGGACGGAGCCATGTTCCAGATCCGCGTGCACGGACTGGAGGAGGAGGAGGAGGTGAAGGCGGGCGAGCAGGATGAGAAGCAGGAGGAAGAGGACAAGCTGTTCACCCATGCGGCCGTCGACGGCGACGAGCCGCCGCAGCAGGCGAGCTTCCTGGCCGGCAATCCGCAGGTGCGCGTGACGACCGGCAAGCTGCGCTTCTACCGCCCCGACAGTCTGCCGTATGCTCCAACGGGAGCTACGGGCCGCCGAGGCAGTCAGCAGCTGCCGACCGAGCGCAACACCCTCGTGTGCGTCGTGTCCGTGCCGCTGCACATGCCGCCGGTCGAGATCCTCGAGTTCCTCGCGAGCTTCCTGGCGGATATCTCGCTCGTGCGCATCCTCAAGGACCCGGAGCGCGGCAACTGCATGGCGCTCATGCAGTTCACGAGCCAGGAGCGCGCCGACCAGTTCTTCACGGTGAGTTATTTTAGACTGGAACACGGTGCGGAGTCTTGCTGACGACTGACGATGGACAATCTCGAACCAGGAGCACAATGGCAAGTACTTCAACTCGATCGAGCAGGAGCGCTGCAAGATCGTGTTCGTTCGCAGCATCGAGTTCGACCCGGTCGATGGCAGCAACGACGCCGATCAGACTGATTCGGACGTGGACGCGTCGGCGGCGGAGATCCGCAAGCTGTTCCCGATGCCCCCGCCTGGCATGACCGAGATCCCTGCATGCGCCGTGTGCCTGGACCGTCTGGACGCGTCCGCGTCGGGGATCCTCACAACACTGTGCAACCACACGTTCCACTGCGACTGTTTGTTCCGGTGGGAGGGCACGAGCTGTCCTGTGTGCCGATACAGCCACGGCGACATTGGGTCAGCGTGCGAGGTATGTGGCATCAACTGTTGGGTACAAAATGGGGTTGATATTGAAGCTGCGGGTTGTGTCGTTGTCGATAGGTGTGCGGGACGACGGACCACCTGTGGATCTGTCTGATCTGCGGCCACGTCGGGTGTGGTCGTTACTCGGGCGAGCACGCCAAGCAGCATTACCAGGAGACGCTGCACACGTACTCGCTGGAGCTCGAGACGCAGCGCGTGTGGGACTACGCTGGCGACGGATACGTCCACCGTCTGATTTTGAACAAGCAGGACGGCAAGTTCGTCGAGTTCCCGAACCCACAGAGCACGAGCGGCGAGCGTTCGCTCATCCCGCCGCCGACGTCAGCTGAGGAGGAGGAAGGTGAGCATCGCAAGCTCGAGAAGCTGGCGGTCGAGTACAACTTTTTGCTGAAGAGGTCGGTGCAGTTGGATGTGGTGATTGGCGATGATGATGTTTGGCTTGGCTAACTGGAGATCTCGTTCTGGTCGCCAGTCAACTGGAAGAACAGCGTCTCTACTACGAGCGGCTGCTGTCGCACGCACACGAAAGCGAGTCGCGGCACCACGTGAACGTGATCGAGCAGGAGAAGAAGCAGCTCAAGAAGGCCAACGCGGCGATCGCCGAGAAGGCCGCCAAGCTTGAGGAGGAGCTCAATTTTGTCCGGTGGGGGTGGCTATCACATGCAACTCTGTGGCGTGACACTCATTGTGGCTGCTTTTCGTGGACAGAGAGCTCAACAAGTCCTTGATTGAGAACCAGAAGCAGTGGAAGGAGCGCGTCCACCACCTCGAGGAGCAGAATAAGCGGGTCGAGCAGGACACGGCGCTGCGCGTGGCCGATCTGGAGGGACAGGCACGCGCGGTTCTCTACTCTGTGATGATGTTCTGTGCAAACTGACGATTGATGGCTTTGCTTTAGGTCCGCGACTTGATGTTTTACCTGGACACGCAGAGCAAGATCGAGCAGAGTGCGCACCGTGAAGAGATCATGGTGAGTGTTGCCACTGCACCGCTTCAACTTGAGGCTGTCATCGTATCGACCGTTTGGATATGTCCATGCAGGGCGGCACGTTGCAGATCGAGTCGGCGGCGCCTCCGCCGCAGCCTGCGGCTCGCGAGTCGACCCGCCGAAAGCAGCGCGGCAAGCGGTAAACCATCTGAATAAGAAGCTCGATTTTGATGCACATCAAAAAGTCTATGTTTCACAATGAATGGTGCATTGAACCTTTCTGAAGCTCAGGTCGCACATAATTTGGTCCATTCCAAGTGCAACAAGTCGGTCGGTGGTGATGCCGCCCAAGGCGACCGGTCTGCGGCGCAACACAGCGCGCGTGCGGGCGGCGCTGGCGGCGAGCGGCTTTGGCGCGCGCGCGGCCGAGAGCGTGGCGCAGTCGCCGCCGCTGCGCGTGCTCGGACTGGACGTCAACACGGCGAGCACGGGTGTGGCAGTCGTGGACGAGCGCGGCCGCGTGCGGCTCTGGAACGCCGTCGCCACCTCGCAGTTCGCGAGCTCGGACGTGCTGTCGGTGGCCAACGCGCTGGATGTAGCACTGGCCAACGTGCGCGCCGCGGTCGAGTGCGAGGCCGCGGGCGAGCAGGTCGAATGGGCCGTGGGCATCGAGGCGTTCCTGCGGCTCTTCCGTCCCGGCCGCTTCCACAACGCCGGTCTGCTGCAGCTCGCACAGCTCAACGGCATCGTGTCGTTCGCGAGCTGGCGGTGCTTCGGCGTGCGACCGACGCACACGCACCCGTCGGCGGCGCGCGGCTTCTTCGGGATCGCGACCTCGTCGTCCGCGGCCAAGACCGCCATCAAGACTCGCGCACTCGCGTTCGCACAGCGCGAGCAGCCTCAGGCGTTCGCCGCCGCCGAGTCGTTCGCGCTGTCGAAGCGCACCGGCCGCCACACGGACGCCGCGTTTGACGCCGCCGACGCCTACGTCATGGCCGCGTACACGCGCTGTCTTGTCTTCCAGACGCGGCTGCAGCGACGCGCCGACCTTCGAGACGCCTTCGCGAGCGAGTACCTGGCCATCACAGCTGAGCGACGCGCCGCTCGCTCGCCTCGACAGCCTGCGCTGGCAGAGGAGCGAGCGCTGGACGCCATGAGCGACGAACAGCGCAGCGAGTTCCTCGGCGAGCTGTTCGAGACTGGCGTGGCCGACTGGCTGCGCGTGCACTATGACGAGCTGCTGGCGCCGAGGAATGAGGCAATATGAGGATGAAAGTATCGGCGAGGCGATAGAACATGACGGCAAATAGGCATACATTTTGATTTGACGGTTGGTGGGGTGGTAAGAAGATGCTTAGTGGAAGTCGTGCGGGTCCGTCCACGCCTCCTGCGGGCTCTCCTGCTCGTAGTAATCAAACAGGCTGTCCGGCTCGAGACCCAGCAGCGGCTTCTCCTTGTGGACCGCCATCGACTCGACGAAGAGCTTGACGAGGCTGATGTTGGTGAGCAGCGGGATGGAGAAGTCAACGGCCGTGCGGCGGATCAGGTAGTTGTTCTTCACCTGCTTGCTCTCGTTGTTCGGCAGGTTCACCACCAGGTCGATCTTGCCGTCCTTCAGGTACGTCAGCACGTTCGTCTCGCCCTGGCCGTCGTTCTCGAGCGGGAAGTCGAGCTTCGTGGACGGGATGTCGTACTTCTTGAGGTACTCGTGCGTCTTCTCGGTCGTGAACAGCGAGTACCCGAGCTCGTGCAGCTTGTACGCCGCGTGCACAAACTCCTCCGAGAACCCCTCCTGCATGGACAGCAGGATGTTCTTCTTCGGCAGCTTGAAGTTGGACGAGATCAGTGCCTTGAGGAACGCCTCGCTGCGGTTCTTGCCGAAGCACGCCACCTCACCCGTCGACGCCATCTCGACGCCCAGCAGCGGGTCAGCGCCACCAAGACGAGTGTACGAGAACATGGGCGACTTGATACCGACGAAGCCGTTCGGCCGCTGCGGACCGCGGAGCGGCGGGAGGTTGTCGTTCTCGGTCGACTCGCCCACCATCACCTTGGTCGCAGCGTTGATGAAGTCGGCGCCAGTCGTCTTGGACACGAACGGGAACGACCGCGACGCACGCAGGTTGCACTCGATCACGCTCACTTCCGCACCCTTCGCCAGGAACTGCGCGTTGAACGGACCCGAGATGTTGAGCGCGCGAGCGATCTTCTCCGCGTTCTTCTTGATCTGGTTCTGGTAGTACGACGACGCCTCGACCGGCGGCAGGATCAGCGTCGCGTCACCCGAGTGCACACCGGCGTTCTCGACGTGCTCCGAGATGGCCGCAGCGATCACCTTGCCGTCCTTCGCAACAGCATCGAGCTCGAGCTCGCGAGCGCCTTCGACGAACTTGGTGATCACAACAGGGTGGTCCTGAGACACCTCGGCGGCCTCACCAAGCACGCGCGTCAAGTCCTCGGCCTTGTACGCGACGTTCATCGCAGCGCCACTCAGCACGTACGACGGACGCACAAGCACCGGGTAGCCAACACGTTCGGCAAACTCACAGGCCTCGTCGTAGCTCGTCAGCTCCTTCCACGCGGGCTGCGGCACACCGGCCTCGTCCATCAGCTTCGAGAACTTGAAACGGTCCTCGGCGCTGTCGATCATGGTCGGGTGCGTGCCGAGCACCTTCACGCCGGCCTCGTGCAGCGGCAGCGCGAGGTTGTTCGGGATCTGGCCACCCACCGACACGACAACACCCTGCACGGCCTCGCGGTCGTACACATCCATCACGCGCTCCTTCGACAGCTCCTCGAAGTACAGCTGGTCGCACTCGTCGTAGTCCGTCGAGACCGTCTCCGGGTTGTAGTTCAGCATCACAGCGCGGTAGCCGAGCTTGCGCAGCGTGCGGATGCAGCTCACGGCGCACCAGTCGAACTCGACCGAGCTGCCGATGCGGTACGCGCCACTGCCGAGCACCATGACGCCGTCGTTCGGGGTCTGCGCAGGCACGTCGTTCTCCTTGCCGTTGTACGTCATGTACAGGTAGTTGGTCTGCGCCGGGTACTCGGCGGCGAGCGTGTCGATCTGCTTGACGCTCGGCTCGATGCCCAGAGACTTGCGCTGAGCACGGACGGCGTCGTCCGAGCACGAAAACATGCGAGCCAGCTGACGGTCCGAGAAACCGAGCTGCTTAGCCTGCTGCATCTCGGCGGCCGTGACCGAGTCGAGAGCACGGCCAGACAGGTTCTCGTCGCAGTCGGCGATGCCCTGCAGACGGCTCAGGAACCACGTGTCGATCTTGGTGATGTCGTGGATCTCGTCGATCGTGAGGATACCCTTCTTCAGCGCGTGCGCGATCTGGTAAATACGACGGTCCGTCGGCTTGCCCAGCGCCTTGATCAGCTCCTCGCGCGTCGGCTCCGCGAACCGCGGCTCGAAGCCCTCAATCGCAGGCTCGACCATACGCAGCGCCTTCTGGATGCCCTCCTCGAACGTACGCGCGATCGACATGACCTCGCCGACCGACTTCATGGACGAACCGATCTCCGTGCTCACATGCTCGAACTTGCTCAGGTCCCACCGCGGGATCTTGGTCACGCAGTAGTCCAGCGACGGCTCGAAGCAAGCGGTCGTCGACTTGGTCACCGAGTTCTTCAGCTCCGGCAGGTTGATGCCGAGCGCGAGCTTGGCCGCAACGAACGCGAGCGGGTAGCCCGTCGCCTTGGACGCCAGCGCACTCGATCGCGACAGACGCGCGTTCACCTCGATAATGCAGTACTCCTCCGAGTACGGGTTCAGCGCGTACTGGATGTTACACTCGCCGACAATGCCCAGGTGGCGCACCACCTTCAGCGCCGTCTCGCGAAGCATGTGGTACTCGCGGTTCGACAGCGTCTGCGACGGCGCCACGACGATCGACTCGCCCGTGTGGATGCCGAGCGGGTCGAAGTTCTCCATGTTGCACACCGTGATACAGTTGTCGGCCGCGTCGCGCACCACCTCGTACTCGACTTCCTTCCACCCCTTCATCGAGCGCTCCACAAGGATCTGCGGACTGCCAGAGAACGCCTTCTTCGCCATCGCGCGCAGCTCAGGCTCGTCCTCGCAAATGCCCGAGCCGAGACCACCCAGCGCAAACGCCGAACGGATCATGACCGGGAACCCAATCTTCTTCGCAGCGTTGACGGCATCGTCAACCGAGTTCACCGCAAAGCTCGTAGCGATCTTCTCGCCAATCTCCTTCAGCTTGTCGTTGAAGATCTCGCGATCCTCCGTCGCGTTGATCACGTCGATCTGCGTGCCGAGCACCTGCACGCCGTACTTCTGCAAGATGCCCTTGTCGTGCAGCTCCACACCGCAGTTGAGCGCCGTCTGGCCACCCATCGAGATCAGGATACCGTCCGGACGCTCGCGCTTGATCACCTGCTCGACGAACTCGGTGTTGACAGGCAGGTAGTACACGTTGCTCGCCTGCGCCTCGCTCGAGCGGTCGATGTTGGTCTGCACGGACGCGATGTTGGGGTTGATCAGGATCGTCTCCACGCCCTCCTCCTTCAGCGCCTTGATGGCCTGCGACCCAGAGTAGTCGAACTCGCCGGCCTGGCCGATCGACAGACCGCCCGAGCCGAGCACAAGCACCTTCTTGACCTTCGGACGCTCAATCACCGGCCGCTGCACGAGGCTCGTGATCGGACCCTTCTCCTTTCGGCGCACAGCGTCAAGGAAGACATCAAACAGGAACTCCGTGTCGGTCGGGCCGCCGCAGTGCTCCGGGTGGAACTGCGCCGTGAAGAACGGCTTGCTCTTGTGGATGATGCCCTCGTTCGTGCCGTCGTTGGCGTTCACGAAGAGCTCCTCCCAGTCGCTCGGCAGCGTCTTGCCGTCCACCGCGTACCCGTGGTTCTGCGCCGTGATGTAGCTCTGGCCCGTCTTCAAGTTGTTCACCGGCTGGTTCTGTCCGCGGTTGCCGAACGGCAGCTTGTACGTCTTGGCGCCGGCGGCCTGGCTCAGCAGCTGGTTGCCGAGGCAGATGCCGAAGATCGGCTTGACGTTGTCGCCCTGCAGCGCCAGCGCGCGCGCGAGCTGCTCGGTCGTCTCCTTCATGATGGCCGGGTCGCCCGGGCCGTTGCTGATGAAGAGACCGTCGTACCACCCGGCCTCGGACGCGATGTCGTGGTTCCACGGCACGCGCTTGACCTCGGCGCCGCGCTTGACGAGCTCGCGGATGATGTTGTACTTGATGCCGCAGTCGACGGCGAGGATCTTGAGCGGGTTGCCCTTGCCGTACACCTTGACCTCCTTCGTGGACACGAGCGCGGCCAGGTTGTCCTGGTTCGGGTCGACGAACGCGGGCGAGTCGCTGCCTTCGATGATGATGCGGCCGGACATGGCGCCCGTCGCGCGGATCTTCTTGGTGATCGCGCGCGTGTCAATGCCGGCGATGGCCGGAATGCCCTCACGCTCGAGCCACTCGGCGAGCGAGGACGCGGCGTTCCAGTGGCTGTGGTGGTTCGAGTAGTCCTGCACGATCATGCCCGCGGCGTGGATGCGGTCCGACTCGATGAACTTGTTGAGCCCGTGCTCGTCCACCGCGGCCGTGTCGGGCACGCCGTAGTTGCCGATCATGGGGAACGTCATGTTGAGGATCTGGCCCTTGAACGACGGGTCCGTCAGCGCCTCCGGATAGCCGACCATGCCCGTCGTGAAGACCACCTCGCCCGACGTCGACTTGGGAGCCCCGAACGAGTACCCGTGGAACCGCGAGCCGTCCTCGAACTCGAGCACGGCGGGCGTCTCGAACCGCGGCGCGTTGCGGCGGTCCACCTTGGTGCGCGCGGGCGTGAGCAGCCGCGCGCCGCTCGCCTTGTGCAGCGGCACGCGGCGCTTGACCGACGATGACAGGCGCAGCATCGGGCTCTTCCTTCTGGGGCGGCGGTGACAGCGGGCGGGAGTGTCGGCGTCGGCTTGGGGCTTCTGCGCGGCGCCTCCAGTTGGGAAATGACACTCGCCGGAGGATCGCGCGTTGGCGCCAGCGGCTCGGAAATGTGAAGCTGCGCCGACGAGGTTCCATGCGTTTTCAGAGGTAGTTGGCGCGCACAGGCGGGACACCATCGCGCGAGAAAAGATACTTATTAGATATGGCAGGGTATCACCTGCGCAGACAGATGGCTTAGCGTTAAACGTGACGATGCACTTGGCGGTTGTATGGAGCATGAGATTAGAATTATGACGCTTTCGCTTGATTTCGACGAATCCTGAGACTTGATTGAAGTTGCCTGTCACCTCGCGACCACTTTTTCCGCTGTTTCAAATGGAAGAAATGTAAGATTCAGAATGTTGCTTTGGTCTCCCGCGCAGCTGACTGACGTTTCGCTCGCTGCACACAGATAACCGCACCAAGCACCCTCGCAGCCCATGACGCACGCCACCTCATCGGTTTGGATCTCCTGCTATTTTAGTTTTGGACCATTTACGACGCTGTCACATTTGCGGCATTTCGTAAACGTAAACTCGCCGCTCGGCGGTGTTTACCCCGCCATTGCTGTGCGCAGACCCAACGCCGGAGCTGGGCAGCCGAGAGCCGGGTGGAGCTCCCCGCCAGGAGAACTTTTTTCCACGCGCCGACGCCGTTCCCCCGCCACCCGTTACCTCTCGAGCGCATCATTTTCGAGCTCCGTCAGGGAGATGAGCCACGTTCCAAAGTGCGCACGCCACCCATTACCCGTCTCGGCTGCGTACTTTAAAACAAGTGGTGGAGAGCTGCCGAAGACCACTTCCTATGACGTCATGCGATTGAGCAATCAGGAAACAGGTCAAAATCTTAGGTTCGGTGCCAAAAGTGCGCATATTCCGCACTTTGCTACAATATCAGCGAGTTTGCAAGGGACAATGCGCCACCGGCACAGCCGCGAGGTCATTCCATACACCTGGAAGCAGCCCGATCTTCGCGCATTAGCTGCATCCACGGCAAGCGATCGCCGCCGCGGCCGCCAGACCTGAATCCGTACGCCGAGTGCAAGATGCTGCAGCGCCTGGCCCGCCTCCCGGCTCGCCCTGTGGCCCGCGCGGCCGCCAAGCGCGCGCTGCCGTCGCTGCGACTTGCGGGACGCGTGGCGATGCCCAGCGCGGCGTTCGCGACGTTCCAGAAGCCGCAGACCACGGTGGACGTGACCACGTCGCTCATGAAGATCGTGCAGTCCGAGCGGGACGTGAAGGAGTACCTGGACGTGTACGGCACGCCGGGGGTCACGCGCACGACCGTGATCAAGATCGGCGGCGAGGTGATCGAGAACGAGCTCGAGACGCTCGTCAACTCGCTGAGCTTCCTCAAGCAGGCCGGGCTGTTCCCCGTGCTCGTACACGGCGCCGGCCCGCAGATGAACGCCGAGCTGGCGCGCGCTGGCATCGAGCCCGAGTACGTCGGCGGCAACCGCGTGACGGATAAGGGCACGCTCGCGATCGCCAAGAAGATCTTCCTCAACGCGAACCGCAAGCTCGTGGACGCGCTCGTGGCCGCGGGCGTCCCCGCGCGGCCGGTGACGAGCGGCGTGTTCGAGGCGACGTTCAAGGACCAGTCCGTCTACGGCTTCGTGGGCGAGGTGTCCAAGATCTACAACGAGGCGGTGAACTCGGCGATCGAGAGCGGCCAGGTGCCCGTGCTCTCGTGCCTCGGCGAGAGCGAGGACGGCCAGACGCTCAACGTGAACGCGGACGTGGCGGCGCGCCAGCTCGCGCTGAGCCTGCAGCCGTACAAGACCATCTTCATCAACGCCAAGGGCGGCTGGATCGAGGACGACGGCACGAAGCTCAAGGAGATCGACATGAGCCGCGACTACGACCGCATGGCCGCGCGCGACTACACCGGTCGCCAGGGCACGCTGCTCAAGCTGAACGAGATCAACGCGCTGCTGCAGGGGCTGCCGTCCTCCTCGTCGGTCGCGCTCACGTCGGCGTCGGCCCTGTCGCGTGAAATCCTCAGCAGCTGCAGCGCCGGCACCGTGTGCATTCGCGGCGACACTGCGGCATCGTCATCGGCATCGGCGGCGGCGGCGAACCTCACGGGTGCGAGCGGTCCGAAGAAGCACCGCGTCGGCCTCATCGGCGCGCGTGGATACGTCGGTCGCGAGATCATCCGCGCGATCGGCCACCACCCGGAGCTCGAGCTCGTCTGCGCTAGCTCTCGCGCGCTGGTGGGGAAGAAGAAGGTGGCGGAGATCGCGAGCGCTCCGCCGCTCAACCCACACACGCATCGCCCCGCTAAGCACTCGGAGCGCAGCGACCGGTTGAACATCGACCCGGAGCTCGGGTTCTGCGAGCTGGACCTCGACAACATCCCGACGTCGCCGTACGCCGACAGCGTGGATGTGTGGGTGCTGGCGCTGCCTAACGGCCACTGCGAGAAGTACGCGGCCGTGCTGGACTCGCTCAAGCGCAAGGACAAGCTCATTATCGACGTGAGCGCCGACCAGCGGTTCAACTCGGCGTGGACGTACGGTCTGCCCGAGGCTCCGGGCGGTCGCGAGCGACTTGCACACGCGACGCACATCTCGAACCCTGGCTGCTACGCGACTGGCGCGCAGATCGGGTTGATGCCGCTCCTAGGAGGCAAGCCCGATGTAAGCGCGTCGCTGCTGGACGCGAGCATCCCTCCGCACGTGTTCGGCGTCTCTGGCTACAGCGGCGCCGGCACGAACCCGTCGAACGCCAACAACCTCAAGGTGCTGCAGGACAACATCTTGGCGTACAAGTCGGTGAACCACATCCACGAGCACGAGGTGAGCCACCAGCTGGGGACGCGCATCCGGTTCATGCCGCACGTGGCGCCGTACTTCCAGGGGATCCACCTGACGATCGCGTCGCAGCTCAAGGAGACGATGACGGAGGAGCAGATCCAGGAGCTGTACCGCGAGTTCTACGCGAACGAGGCGCTCGTCAAGGTGTCGCCGTCGATTCCGATGGTCAAGGAGAACGCTTTCAAGCCGCACGTGGCGGTCGGCGGGTTCCAGATCGACCCGGACACGGGCCGGTTAGTGACCGTCGTGACCATTGACAACCTGCTCAAGGGTGCGGCGACCCAGGCCGTGCAGAACATCAACCTCGCGCTCGGCCTCGATGAGTACGCCGGGATCCTCCATACCGAGTAGACGCACCGCAGTAGACGGCGCGTCTCCGTTGCATTGGCCGAGTGGCCGTCAGGGCACACACAACATCGGACAGTGCAGGGATGATGGCTCCGTCCAGTTGGAACACTGGGGCAGATTGTTGTCGCGTGACTGCTTATATTATTGATCGGTTCATTCATTGATACAGAGCTGCCCGCCTCGGAGCGGACGGGCGATGGACATATCGGCGGTGCAGACGCGCGATCGATCAACAGACGAGCGCCATGCCCGAGTCAGTACTGGAGGATCGGGTCGCCGATGCGCTCGATCATAGGCACGGTGCACTTGAGGTCGAACACCTTGCTCAGCACCACTTTGAACACCTTCTGCACGTTGATCGAGTGCGACGCGGACGTGAAAATGAGCGGCGCCTTCATCGCCTTGGCGAACTTGCGCGCCTGCGGGACACACACACACACATTCATTTGCTCAGCGGGTGTGGAGGGCTACAATCGAGCCGAGCAACGAAGAACAGGGGGTAGTAGCACCTCACCTGCTTGGTGATATCTTCCTGCTCCTCGGCCGAGTAGTTGGCGAAGTGGTCGTACTTCATGCCGATCAGGAACGGGAACGCGTTCTAACCAAACAGACAGGATCGTGAGCCAACTCCTTCAGGAACAACAGTAGCGAAGCGCCTAGTGTACCTTGTTGATGGAGCGGACCTGGCGGTACCATTCCTTGATGCTTGTCAGCGTCGCCTTCCTCGACAGGTCGAACATGAACAAGATCGCCACGGCGTCGTTGCACACGAGCGGCAGCATACTGATGAACTCGCGGTGACCTAGAGCACGCCAAGGCGATCAGTCAGCCGAACGCCCTGACACAGCTACCCGCCGAGCAGTAAGCCCTGGATGGCCCAGGCTCGGCAGTCGCAGCGGCTCGACGCACCGCCGAGATCCCAGATGCTGAACGTGATCTCGGTGTTTCGCAGCGCGATCGTCTTCTCCATAAAGTTGACGCCTGGCCATACACAGCACACACAGTCAGTCGCATATCCCCCACAAGAATGGACCTCCCTCCCTCCCTCCCTCCCTCCCTCCATCGATCGACGATCCTAGATAGAGCATCAACCCACCAAGAGTGTGGATGTAGTCCTCGTCGAACTTGCCCTCGACGTACTTGACCATCAGGCTCGTCTTGCCGACCTGCGCGTCCCCGACCATGCCGACCTTGACCACCACATTGTTCCTCCCCGAGGCGCCTCCCGCGGCCGCGCCAGCTCCAGCGGCGGCAGCGGATCCACCAGCGGCAGCGTGAGCCTCGCCGGATTGCTCCATTTGGTCGCTTCGGGTTATTGCCGTCGAGCGTAAACCAGCGTAACCCTCCCGTGTAACTCTTGACACGAGCATAGGTTACAATTGGCTATGAATTGGTTACATTCGAGAGTTACCGGTTACGAGTTACTCATTTGGGTGTTCCCTTTTTCACACGTCACAGATGTAATTTACATGGCATAACCAGGTTATATTACGATGTACCCAGGAGCGAGCAAAATTAACCGATATCAATTTGTACAGTGGAATTTTTCAGTTGACCCTCGCCGTTTTTTACGTTGTTGCTCGATAACAGATACACTGCACAAAATGATATCGGTTAATTGTGCTCTTTCCTCTTCATCCTGGCCACCTGGTGCTCGAATTGCAGTGCTGGCTGGTGCTGGCACCGCCATCTGGGCGGACGAGCCTCGAGGACGCACGTGCGACTCCGGTTGCGATCGCCGCGCGCTGATGGCCGCTGCACGAACGTATGGCGGGCGGCTGGACGACCGCGGCGGCAGCCACCAGCCGCCCTGCGACAGCGCGAGTCGAGTGATAAGAATCCACTGAGAGTCGTCTCCGTGTCGTCTGCGGAACGATGATGCCAAGCGCGGCACAGCGTCGCCGTGACCTTCGTTTGGGGGGACGAAGGGCGGGACGGCACTGCACACAGCACAGTGGTGGACGAAGCTTCCAGGACTGGAGCAGGAGCAAAGAGAGCAATGTCGCGACGTCGTGAATGCTCCTCCCGCCATCCTAAAAAGTGCAAGTTGCAGTGCGATTGGTCGAAAGTCGAGGCGAATGCGTCCAACTAGGTTTGAAAGGTTTGAAAGGCGGCCGTTACTCACCGCGGCCGAGGAGGTCCTGTCGTCACGCGGATGTATTTAATTTGAGAGGTCATTTGCAACAGCCCTCGCAGCGGTCTGTGACAGCTCTCTGCATTACGGATGCGATTTCCAGAGGTCCTGACGACGACGGCACAAACTGGGGGCAAGGCCTGGGCAACTGTACAAGGCTTGAGAAAGGGAAGGGGAAACCGGAGCATCCACCAGCCAATCAGCGCGGCGCTCAGATATAATATCTCGCAGGTTTCCCCCCCCTTATCACACGTACTCCTCGGAACTGGCCTTTCCCTATTTTTTCGCCCGGAACACTCTCCCCGCTGGTCAATCGCGAAGAACCGCCACACGAGGAAGCCTCGACGACCGGAAGCAGGCGCTCTCTCCTCGCCGCTCTTCCTCGCCTGGGCTGCCTGTGTACCTGCCCTGGATCGATCCTCGCTCCAGGCACCTAGCTTCAGCAGCCTCCCCCCCCCCCTCCATCTCCACCTTCTCCTCGCCGCGTGCGGACCCACCAGAGCCCGATGCGTGCGCGCAACCTGACGCTCGTGGCCGCGGCGGTCGCCGTCGCGACGTTCGGCGCGTCGCCGGCGGCCGCGGCCACGACGTGCCCCGTGTACATCCAGTCGCGGACGACGTCGACGCTGACAGACCCGATCACGGAGGTCGTCTCGAGCTCGGGCAGCTCGAGCAGCTCGAGCAGCTCGGACTCGAGCAAGAACGGCAGTGGCGCGGACGGCAGCGGCTCGCTGTCGGGAAGCGCGGCCAACAGCGCGGACGTCGGCAGCGGCGACGACTCGGGCGTGTCCACGGGCTCGAACGACGGTGCCGCGGGCAGCGCCGGGACGAGCGGCAGCGCCGGCGTGTCGACCACGACCAGTCCGTCGTCCACGACGGCCACGCCCACGTCCACGACCGCGACGCCGTCCTCGACCACGGCGACGCCTTCGTCGACGACCAAGACCCCGTCGACGACCACCGCCACGGGCTCGACGACTGGCACCACGACCACCGGCTCGACTGATGTGTCCGCCGGTGTGCGTCGACTCCAGACGACGACGACGACGACCACCACCGTCGGCACCGTCACGGCGGGGACGACGACGACTGCTCCGTCGACGACGACGGCGACCAGCACGACGGGGTCGACGACTGGGACGACTGGGACGACCGGGACGACCGGGACGACTGGGACGACCTCGTCGACGGGTTCCACGTCGGCAGGTGACTCGTCGACCGACGGCTCGGGCTCGGACGACTCGGACGTCATGACGTGCGACTCGACGTTCTACTCGCAGTGGGACACGCTCGGGCTCACGTGCGGCGGCGCGAGCATCGACGTGGACTCGGCCGTGTCGGCCAGCAGCTGCGTCATCTACAGCGGCAGCGTCGGTTCGCTGTCGGGCACGACGTGCGTGTCCATCTGCTCGTTCCCGGCCTGCACCAATAGCGCGTGGGAGTACGGCACGAACAATGGGCTCGCCTCGTCCGTGTACAACGGTCTTGAGCTCGACTCGTTCATGAACTCGACCATCATCGCGGCGCTGAATGAGCGCTCGAGCACCGTGTCGAACTTCCTGTCCAACTCGACGATGAGCTCGACGCAGCAGTGCTCGTACACGTCGGAGGACTCGTTCTCGTCGTGCTCGTGCTCGGCCATGCTCGTCAACAGCACGGCGTCGGACTCGCAGAAGAAGGAGCAGCGCGAGAAGGACGAGGAGGACGGCGTGATCACCAAGGACGACACGACGACCACCGGTACGGTTGTTGCCGCGACGTCCAAGAGTGTCGCCGGCGTCACGGTGGTGATCAGTGGTATCGCCGCCGTCGCCAGCACCATCGTCGGCACTGGTACCTCTGCGACGGCTTCGGTGTCAATGGCTGGGTCGGGAGCTGCCGTGACGACGATCGAGCTCTGCCAATTCGCGGTCTTCGTGAACCAGCTGGAGCTTCCGGGCAAGTCTTCGGCGCTGTCGCTCTTCGGCAAGCAGATGGCGCCGTCGGCGTTCATCTTCCTGCCGTTTGGCAAGCTGGACGACGATGAGACGGTCGACGGGAGCAGCAGCGGCAGCACCAGCAGCAGCGGGTCGGGTTCTAGCACGAGCCGTCGTCTGTCGAGCGACTCTGGCAGCTCGGGGAGCTCGTCGTCGTCGTCTGGCATCGAGGGCATCGCCAAGTATGCTCGCCAGGTGGGCATCAAGGAGAGCATGCTGTTCATCGTGACGTTGGCGGGCGTGATCTGCGTGATGGCTGGCATTGTGGGTTTGTTCGGCCTGGGCTACCTGATCTCCGGACTGTTCATGTCGCGCGAGGACTTCCTTGCCAAGTTCTTCGACAAGATGATCGGTCTCGAGATCCTCGTGGCGATCCTATCGCAGTACATCATTGGTGTGACGGGCACGTACCAGATCTACTACTCGTTCTCGAACGACAACGCGACGGACCCGAAGTGCATCCTGGCGATCTGCGCGCTGCTGTTCCTGGCGTGCGGCATCATCCTGTACGGCTACGTGGTGGTGAAGAAGCACGAGGCGGAGATCGCTGACGTCGGCACGGTGCAGCACATGAAGAAGACGGTGAACGCTCGCTACGGTCCGTTCTACGAGGAGTACAAGTACAAGAACCGATTCTTCTTCACGGCGAAGCTGCTGGTGGCGCTCGCCACGGGTGTGGCGACTGGCTTCGTGGGTCTGTCATCGACCGTGCAGGTGTCGATCGTGCTGGGCATCAACGTGATCTTCTTCTTCTACCTGGAGATCCAGTCGCCGCACCACTCGCGGTTCGTGCAGACGGCCACGAGCTTCGTGTCGATCATGAAGATCGCCGTGCTCGTGCTCACGTTCTTCCTCATCAGCGCTGCCACGAGCGACGGGTTCCCGACGGAGCTGCAGAACGGCATCTCGCTGGCGATCGTGGGCCTCAACTTGTTCGCGCTCGTGCTGCTCATGATCCGCTCGCTGTACATGTTCTGGAAGAAGTACCAGCTGCAGCGCGAGGCTCGCTTCGACGAGGAGGAGCAGACGGCGCAGGACTACTTCAAGGACGACACGCCGCAGCAGCGCAAGGACCAGGCGCTGGCCGCGCAGGGCGGTGTGCAGACGCAGCAGTCGTTCCAGCAGCAGCAGCCGTTCCAGCAGCAGCAGTCGTTCCAGCAGCAGCAGCAGTCTCTGCAGCAGCAGCAGTCGCTCCAGCAGCAGCAGTCGATGAACCCGTACGTGCAGGGCAACCAGGCGTACGAGTACGAGGAGGACATCCGCCTGCGGTCGGGCACGCACATCCAGGAGGAGCAGCAGCAGCAGGGCAACGCGGTCCAGTACCAGCAGCGCCAGCAGAACTACGACGTGAACCGCCACTCGGCCGCGAACCACTACATTGCGAACGACCGCGCGTCCGCGGCGATGCGCCGCAACGACGTGGTGGAGCTGTAAGCATCAGCAGCATCATCGACAAATCTAGCGGCGGCCGCGCGTGTCGCTCACTGAGTCCTGGCGTCGATCGCAGGCGCTGGGGCGAGTGACTGCGAAGCGTGCGTGTTCGTCCGCCATTGTTATTTTTCCTGTTGCGTTGCAGGGAGGAGCGCGCAGTTCGCTGCGAGCCCGAGGTCGTTCCGCTTTTGCCGCGAGGGTGTAATAAAGGGTAACGCGAGACCATTTTCATGTCCACATGTAGCGTTGCGTCGGTCCGTTGGGCAGCTTCCATGTCTCTTCTTTGTGGGTGTCGAGTGGGCGGCCGGACATCATCATGATCATCATCATTCGTGCATTTGCACCGAGGGAAACAGGACACAGAGGAAACAGGAAGAAGACCCGAGCCTAGTGAAGAAGAAGCACAGAGACCCCATGACCGTAGACTCGCCGCCCCACTCACCAGTGCTCACGCGACGCGCATCGCTGCTCACGGACGGACTCGCGTCGCTGCGAGACAAGTCGCCGAGCATCACCAAGCTGCTCGTGGAGCTGTACAAGCTGGACGACGATCTGCAGGAGGCGCACGCGCGCGCCAAGGAGGACGACGAGTTCGGCGAGGACGTGGTGGTCAAGTACGAGGAGTTCCTGGCCCACCGCGAGGTGCTCATCAGCGCGCTCGAGCTGGCGGCCGTGCCCGTTCCCTGGCAGCTCTACGTGCGGATCGACGACATCGAGTTTACGGTATGTGACTGCTTTGTTTCGATGCGATGGTGGCTCTGCGTGCGCTGACTGTAGTGTGCATGCAGTTGCGGCAGCGCAAGGAGAAGGCGGGCGGTGCGAGTAAGTCCGCGGGTACAGCAAAGGGCAGTGCAGGGGCCGAGAGGCCGACAGAGCGAGCCGAGGCGGCAGATACGCCAACTGTCGAGACGCACAGCGGTTCCTTCGCCGTGTGGCTGCTCCCGGCGCTGCTGGCGCTCGCTATCGCGGTCGTGTGGTCCCAGTACCAGCGTTAGTCTGTTTCGACCACCGTGAACGCCATTGCCCACGAGGTTCGGCCGCGGCGGTCTCCGCAGCGAGCGCGACGGCATCTAAGGCTTGGACGGCCGTCATCATGCTGGAGAACGATTACCACCTCGTTCATAACATGATATATTTCCGTTATCAAATTGCGGTTACATTGTCTCTATACATTCGGCGCCAACCAGTTCAAAACGCCATTGATGCGCCGAGCATTGCGGCGCATTGACCTGCCGCCGCTTCCTGCGCTTCTCCGCCGTCCAAGTCGAGCGATGGCTTCCACGCCAGCAGCAGCAGCGCAGGAGACAGTCACCTGCGCTACTGACCCCTCGGTCGGCGACCTCACGACGCTGGGGACGCTGCGCGACGGCGCGCGCGTGCTGATCGTCGGCGACGGCAACTTCTCGTTCGCGCGCGCCTTCCTGCGACGCAACGCGGCGGCCGTCGCGAGTGGCGCGCTGCACGTGACGGCCTCGTCGCTCGACTCGCGCGAGCAGCTCGCGCAAATGTACCCGCAGAGCGCGGCGGTGCTGGCGGACCTGGCGGTGGGCGGCGTCACTGTACGTCACGAAGTGGACGCCACGCGGCTCGAGACGCGGCCCGACCTCGCGGGCGTGGACCGCGTCGTGTTCAACTTCCCTCACTTCGCGGCCGGTGGCAACAAGCGCAACAAGATCCACCGACACCGGCAGCTGCTGCGCGAGTTCTTCATCAGCGCTCGGCAAGTCATGGCGGACGACGGACAGATCTGGGTCACGCTCTGCAACGGCCAGGGCGGCACGCCGATGGACACAACACAGCGAGCGTGGGGGGACACGTGGCAGGTCGTGCACTGCGCGGCGGAGGCCGGATTGCTGCTGACGAGTGCTCACCGCTGTCCGGTGGACGAACTGGCCGCGTTAGGCTACGCCAGCGTTGGCTACCAGCTGCGCGAGCAGGCGTTCTGGACGACCGACAGCGTCTCGCACGTGTTCGTCAAGGAAGAAATGGGCTTGGCTGCGCAGTTCCCCATCACGTGGACGCGCGCCATCAGCTTCTGGGTGGACGACGACAAGGCCGCGGTAGACGCGTTCGTGCGGCAGGTGCTGCGCGACCACTTCCCGCCGCCGATGGAGCTGCAGGTCGAGCAGGTCGACGAGTACGCGTGTGAGGCGAGCGGCCGCACCGCCGCGACCTACCGGCTCGAGATCGCGTGCTCGCACCTGGCGCTGTCGCGAGAGCGAGTGAACGACCGCACGATCCGAGCGCTGCAGACCATCGAGAACTCGCCGTTCGCCTCTCCGCGCACGTGACAGTCGCGAAACAGGGATAGATAGAGGTGGAGGTCGTCCACCAATGTGTGTGTGCAATCGATATTTAAACAGTAGAAGATTCGCATTGAATCTCGCCGATTAGCAAGAGCCCGCGATAAAAGTGAATCGTCCGTCGTCGACTGCATGATTGATCGCTAAGGTGTTGCGCGAACGAGTTTTTTCGCCAGCCAGTTCTACCGACAAGAGAGCACAAAGATGCCAACCATCTCGCTAGACGAAGGAGGAAACGATGACCATCGCGACTGACACCAGCATCGTATCGGACGCGGGTCGACTGCTGTTTATGCTGACCCTGATGATTCAGCAGCACCATCAGTGGACAGGACGAGGAGAAATGCTCGCTGGCATGAATGAGCTATAATGCAGACTCCGCATTAATCGATTCGAGTAAAGCCAAAATGTATATACAGTGTTTGACAGGCAGTTTACCGCCGACAGTATCACAGACTTATAGCGAGAGCCCGACGTAGAGCAGCACGTTGGCGACGTTGCCCATGACGTGCACACCGCAGTGCCACGCGGACGAGAGGTCCTGGTCCGCCGTCTTGCGCGCCTGGAGGTAGCAGAAACCGACGTTGGCGACCAGCACCGCGTACGCGAGCTGCAGCAGCGGGTCGTCGCACAGCGCGCAGCAGAGGATGTGGTAGCTCATTCCCGCGAAGACCATCGTCATGTCGACGGTGCGCCGCCAGCCGCGCCGCGGGTCGCGCCAGTAGTTGAGCGACGTGAGTAACACGAGCGCCGCGAGTGCCGCGCAGTCCCAGAGCCCGTGCTGCGCCGCCACGGCCACCGACAGCAGCGTCGTGAAGGACGAGCGGAAGAGGCGCACCGAGTACCGCGGCGGCAGCACGGGCGCCGTCGGTGGAGGCGTCGACTTCTTCCCCATGATGAGGCGCGTTCCTCGTCGGATTCTGTTGTGCCATTTTGAGGAGTGCGTTGTCAAGGCGAGGAGTAATCAGTTGAACGGATTCACGGGTCAAAACACGGCGCAGTCGCGGTAATCAAGCACGAAATGAGGTAAATTCGACTAAACTGGCTGCATCCCGGGTGATATTCGACAGCTGTTGGCGCAAATGAGGGTGATGGTGCTGGAGAGTGGATACAGTGGGTTGTTGCTGTGTCCTGCAGCCGGAGCGTGAGCGAGCGAGCGTCGCACGGAGGCGACGGTGGAATCAACGCGCGATGACGGCCCAACGTCGGATGACCTGCGTCCCACTCTGGTCGGCCAGGATCCTGTGCGCGGCATCCGGTTGCTGTCGTCAACGGCCGCCGGTTCGCTTTCTGCTGCCGTTGAGCTGTGACTGTTCACTGGCGCTTAGCTTAAATCCAGTTGGTCGAGATATATCGATGGCAACAGCAGCAACGACGACGACCACAGCGACACGCACGTCTGGCGTTACGCATCTCATCCTTCTCGAATTTAAACTTTACTGAGCGACGCTTTGCTTTGAGATCCTCCCCCTCAACGCTCCTCGCGGTCAGGATGAATTTTATGCGTCATTTCCCATTCATCACAATGAGTGGCAAGCGCAAGCAGAAAGTGACAAGACCTAGAAAGACGACATCCAAGCGTCATCATCAGGCCGGCAGTGTGATCAGCGAGATCGGCGAGGAAGACGAACCTGACGACCTCGATGACCCATACGAACCTGACGAACCCAAACAGCTCATCGATGGAACAGAATTCCGTACGATTAAGTGCTCGCTCAGATCCATTTGTAACGACACCTCGAGAGCCTTGCCATGGGACACTCTTCTAAAGGATTTGAACAAGGCTACCAAGGAAGCACTTATTCTCGCCAACATGCACATCACTAGGCTAATTGAAACTCGTCGTCCACTACCAGAGCTTGACAGAAATTTCTTCCGCAGATGCCTTTCAGCTGTGAGTATTGGCATGATGGCTCCGAGAAGGATCAATGACGAAGACCTGATTGAATCTGCTCAGCTCTATCGGACGTGGCGAAATCCAGAGGTTGCGTTCGCTAACTCCGCCTATACCTACGGCTGGTTCCATTATGCGAGCGTCACGATGGCAGCGAATGCGAAAAGCCATATCGTTCACAATTTCTATAACCGATTCCAGAGATACATCAAGCAGCGGTTCGACCTCACGGGAACTGAGCGCTACGAACTTATAAGAGACGTGCTAGCACCAGAATACGAAGGATACGACACTCACGTGGTGGAGATGCGGAGATGGATCCCTCGCAATCTCAATGGTTGGATCGACTACGACAACCCTCATTTGATCCTGCCTGTGCTCTATCGTTTTCTCCGTTTTATCGAAGTGGAGAACTTTCGTCGTCGGCACGAGCCCAGATATCGGCAGCTCAGATCCTTCAGCCTCCTCCCATACAAAAGAGGTTTTGTGTGTTCATACTTCAAGATGGACAAGACTGGACTGCACGCCCTTCTCAAAAGGGCTGGGACACCGGTACCGCCGCAGCATACACCGGTGCATGGTGGTCTAACCTGGAATGACATTGCGGATGAGATGTGGTTCCAGCTATTCGACATCCGTAGATTTGAGACCCAGACCTGGACATTCGCTGGCCTGATCGAAACGGATGGCAAGGGAGTGAGCATCATAATGCGCAAGCCAGCCAGAGCTGATCCAACTGTCTACTTCGAATCTGAACAACCTCACCCCGTTATCCCGAATCGCGGTGATTTTGATCAGGTGTGGGGTGTTGATCCTGGACGACGGGATTTCTTCGTTGCCACCAACAACTTTGGCGACACTATTTCCTGCTCTTCGGCCGAGTTTTATCAAGATGCAAGGTATACTTCTAGCAACAAAATGATTCGCAAATGGATAGATCACAACCCACAGTTTCAAGAAGCAAACAACCTGCCATCGGCTAAGACCTGCTCTCTAGTTTCGTTGCACAGGCATGTACGCACTCTTATTCCGCGGATCGACGTTTGGCTGGATTTTCTTATCACAAAGCCGTTCCGGAAACTTCGCTTCCGGCGGTATGTTTTTAAGATGAGGAAGCTCCATGCCCTATGCAGAAAGTTCACTACGTGGTTTGGAGACCGTACACTAGTTGGGGTTGGAGACTGGAGTGCACAGGACAGCACAGGGTCTATCAAGCGGTGTCGACCTGGCGGTCCAGTGAAGATGTTTAAGCACGTACTACAGCAGCACTGTACGGTCGCCTCGATACCCGAATTTCGTACAAGCCAGCCGCATGCAGAGTGCTGTCGAGAGTTGTCCTACCAGTATCATCTACGCGTTTGTAGGGACGGCGTCGAGCGTCCTGTCAGGGTTCACCGTGTGCTACACTGTCGACACAGTGGCTGTTTCGGCATGACCGTGAATCGCGACACGAACGCCTCGAAGAACATCCTTCTCTTGACCGATTTCTATCTCAGATATCGCAGTAGGCATCCTGCGTTTGTGCGAGACCGAGTGATTGAGCCACGATAGTGAATCCACTCAAGACGCTTCGTGCCTTTTTCGATGGAGCTATTCAGTCAGGACCAGTGTTCTCAAGCACGATCGAGCGCATTTCAACATCGACAAATGTCTGTGGGTACCTGTCAAAAGACTCGCTGCTCATTGGAACTCTTCCCCAAGTTCAGACAGCCAGACCTCTTCGGTGACTCGGGAGTAGCTGGCAGTATAGGTAGTTAGTATGCCAATGTCTGGAGAGAGCCGCACGCGAGGTAGGCGCTTGCCTCAGTGTTGCGGTGGCATTCAGTGAAAGCTACAATACTGTGTTTATGAGCCATTTGCGCATGTCATCACGCGTGCTCGCACATTTTCTTGCTGACATTCTCGATACGATGCAGTACGGCAATGTGCAGCAGGTCAATCGTGTGGTGGAGCGACCTCGAACGGGAGCAGGCCCGCGTCTGCTTTCACTTCAGTATCGGCATTGGACCACCAGAATCATTGATGAACACTCTGCAGTCTGCAATATGTTGAAGTGGGTATGGCTCATCCAAAACGACGAATGACACGAGCGTGTCAATCATTCTCCCTGCTTGATCGCTACCGCAGCGTCAGTGAGTCTCGTGTGGGGTCAGGTATTGGACGAGTGACGTGACGAGATCCCTCCACACTTAGAAGCAATCGAGTGTACTCTTCATTCCCAAGTTCGGTGCTTATGCATTGCGGAGCTGCACGTACACCTCCGCGATGCGCTTGAGCACGACGTCGTGCAGCAGATCGAGCGTCTCGTGGAACGAGTGCAGGTTGATGCGGATCTCCGTGAACGGGATCACGCCTGCGTCGTCTGCGTGGGACACCAGGTACTGCTGCACGTTCTGCAGGTTTCGGAAGCCGACGCCGTCGTGGTCGTTCTGGTACCGCGGGTCGGGCGAGTGAGTGACGAAGTTGTGGTGATCCTCTTCGTTCAGAGTGAGCAGGAACGGCGCGATGATCCCCGAGAACCCGCTCTTCTCGGCCGTGGCCGCGACGCTGGCGAGGCTCTCTTGGTACAGTCGCGGGTCGATGTGAAAGCCTTCAATCACGAGCGACTTGCCGTCCTTCAGACACTTGTCAATGTCCGACTTGACACCAGCGCGAACGACCTCGCAGTCCTTCTTGTACGCGTCAATCAACGCGTCAGTCGACGGAAACTGGGTATCCATGTACGACACTTTCTCCTTCCTGCAGGCATCACGAGTCGGTCAGTGTGCGTTTGTCCTAACAAAATGCAAACAGAGCGAGTGGATCAACGCGGACAAACACACCCGGAGAAGTTGCACATGAGCTCGAAGATCAGGTCCGTTTGCAGGACACTCGAGAGGTTCAGACGGTCCGCGAGCTGTCCCGGCACGCAACAACAAGTACCCCCGCATGTCAGTGTACAGCACCACAGTGCGCAAGCGTTTCGTGGCCGAGTCCGATACCTTCGTGGCTAGCGTCGACTTGCCGGTGCACGCCGTCCCGGCCAGGATGATCAAAAGTGGGACTCTGCTGCGGTGGAAACTGTCTCGGTCGTCGCGTCAAGCACACGAGCTGTTACACTAAACACCACCACGCGAGCCACACTCAATACTCGCGCACGCACCTTGATATCATGCGGTAGCGCGAAATGTACGCCTCGCCGTATCCGAAGGCGAGCATCGTCTTGTACAAAAAGTCTTCGAATTGCTCCTGCCACCACCCGTCCCACCGTTAACACACATACCCCAATGCAAGACCCTCCCAGTCTGTCGCCACCTGCATGATGTCGGTGAGCCCGAGGTCCACGAGCGTCTGCCTCCATACAATCCATCAGTAAACTCCCCAGATCTCATGTCTTACTCATATTGTGCACACCCGCTTGAGGTCGAGCGAGATCTGGACGGCGTCCTTGGACCGGATCTGCCGCCGCACGTTTCCGACCACTGGTTAGGCATCTCGGCTTCCAGGGAGTCCAGCCTCCAATGCGTACCTTGGTGCCAACCAGCGCGCGAGACACGAGGTACCTCGACAGCACGTATACATGGTCCTCGACCCACACGCGCACCTTGACGAAGTCGTACTTGGACTGGTTGCGGCGCTCGACCACCTCCTGCGTCGGGTCCTCCTCCTTGGCGGCCGCGGCGGGCGTCCCCAGTCCGCGCGCGTCCAGCTCGCTGAGACTCATGACCCTCACACGCACGCGCGTTTCCCTTCGTCTTGAAGCGCGCCGTCACTCCTGATTTTCAGAGGTATCATTGGGCAAAATTGTGGGTAAACACTTCAGGATTGGCTGAAACTGAGGTCTCGGTACATTCTCAGGCAATTCCCGGCCCAGAAACCTGGAACGCCAGGTAGACGGGGCCGGAGCCGAGCATGGGCGACGACGAGAACGCCAACAAGAAGCGCAAGCGCGAGCAGCAGGCGGCTGCGCGCGAGGCGGGCGAGGTCCAGCCGGAGCCTGTCGGAGGCGCGGAGGTCGAGGCGGAGGCGGAGGCCGTGGCCATGGAGCAGGACGGGAGCGAGAGCGGCCGTGAGGACGGCCCCAGCGACGCGCTGCGCCGCCTGCTAGAGCCGTTCGCGCGCGAGCAGCTCGTCGAGATCCTCGCGAGCGCGTACGTCTCACTTGCACGCGGTTGAGGACCGCGGGGTGCTCGGATATGCGGTGTGGCAGGCTGGAGGTGTTGACTTTTGTTGGTGTTGTTGCATGGCTCGGCGTTGGCGTTGGTGTTGGTGTTGGCGTTGGTGTTGGTGTTGGCGTGTGGGTCTGTGTGCGTGCTTCTGGGCGTGGCTTGCCTGCTTGACGAGCAGCGCGACGCAGTTCCCGTCCGTGTTGGAAGAGATCAAGGCCGTCGCGAGCGCCGACGTCGCGCACCGCAAGGTGTTCGTGCGCGGGCTGGCGTGGGAGACCCAGACGGAGCACCTGAGGGAGGCCTTCTCCACCTTCGGCGACGTGCAGGAAGGCGCCGTCATCTTTGACAAGACCACGGGGAAATCGAGGGGCTACGGCTTCGTCACGTTCGTCGACATGGAGGCCGCCATGCGCGCCGTTGAACAGCAGACCATCACCATCCTCGTGAGTTTCTTGTTGGCTGGATTGGCGACGCCGAGGTGCTCACTTCTTGATTGCTTGCACTCAAACAGGGACGACAGGCGATTTGCAACCTGGCGGCCGTGCGGTCCGATGATCACCACTCGCACCATTCGCCGAGCCACAGCGCGCATGTCGGCTCGTCTCCGCTGGCTGGCCACACGGTGTACACGGCTTCAATGAACCCGATCTACCCGATGATGGGCCTTCCGCAGCTCCCGCCGCCGAGCCAGCAGCAGCAGCAAGGCCCCAACTCGACGGCCGACCGAAAGCTGTTTGTGCGTGGCCTTTCGTGGGAGACGACGGACCATATGCTGCGTGACGAGTTCGTCAGGTACGGCGAGATCGAGGAGGCCGCGATCGCGCGCGACCGCAAGACCGGCAAGAGTCGAGGCTTCGGGTTCGTCACGTACAAGCAGAAGGCGTCTGCAGACCGAGCGCTCGCGCAGCCGCAGAAACACATTGATGTGAGTTTGCCTTGCTGGTCACTGCTGGCTTGATAGTGATTAGATGGTGAAGCTCATGCTTGACTGGTGATTGCAGGGCCGAACGACGATATGCAACCTCGCGAGTCTGGGCAACGGCAGTCGGAGCAACGCTCCACCGCCGGTGGCCCCCATCGTCCAGGCATATGCCGCCGTGCCGGTGCAGCAACTCGGCATGTACACGGTTCCGTACGCTTCAGCTGGCGGCCCGATGCCTCAACCACCGCTCGGGTACGCACAATACCCGCCGATGCCAGACCCATATCGACAGCAGCAAGCGTACAGCGCTGGCGCAACGACGTATTATCAGGGACATCCTCCACCGCCGCCGCCGCAGCTCAACGGGTCTCACTGATCGTGAAGGCGCTCGATCCTGTGTGCCTTGACGTTAATTATCAACGCCATTATTTGCGCTCACTTGTTGGTTTTCGCGTTGGTTGGCGATGTTTGTCCTTCGATCGCGCGCCAGTATGCTGGGGCCAGTGAACACTTGGTCTCCTTGCACAGATCCAGCTTGCTGGTGTCTCGGAGCTGGCAGACAGACACCATCAGTACCGTGCGCAACATAATAAAGAGTGAAAGGCGAAGGCTAACCTTGTCGAAGAATAGCAGACCCGCGTGCTTCTCAATGACCGTGATGGGAGCTTGGAAGTCGCGGAGCTCCTTCTTCTCTGCGATCTGGCGGTTCGGCAGGATGAAACCGGCTGTGACGAACTCGCCACGACGGTCCTCGGCCAGAATGACCTTGAAGAAGTGGGTCGGCACAGCGATGGCGTCCGGTGGAGTCCCGATCACCGGGTACGTCACGCTGTATTCGCCAGTCTGCTTGTCTTTCTGAATGATACAGCACCAACAGAGTGAGTAGACCCAGCAGACCGATCGATACTCGCGACGACGATACCTTTGGGAGGAAGAGTGGACCAGTGACGACGTAGACGGCGTCGTACTGGTTTGCGAGGTGGCGAACGAAGCCCTCGAGGCGCGACCAGTAGCCGCGGTTGAAGCCCGCGCCAACCTGTGGCGAGATGTTGGTCATGAGGAAGCTCTCATCCATCGCGTCCTGCGAATGACTCATGTCTCCTGCACACCAGCGGCACAGGCGTCAGTGTCGCACTCGTAAATCAAGCAACACCAGTCGCTGAATACGAACTCGCTGGCGCCATGTGGCCCTTGTCGTAGCCGCTCTTGAGGAACTGGTTTGGATGCACGCGGAAGAGTTCTGGCGTGGCCGAGTCGGGTTTGAAGGCCGACTTGGCGCGAGTCGCCTCGTCCTGCACGCGCAGCGCGTCCTTAGTCAGGAGCTCCAGCACCCACGATGGGTTCCGCGTGCTGCCAGTCAAGAGACAAGCGCACGTGAGCGTCTAGCGCAGTCAGAGCAGTCGCATCTCCAGTCAACGCACCGGTAGTCGTATGCCGCAACGTAACCCGCGCGCACGAGCACGTTCGCGCTGGACGGAACCCCATACTGCATCGCTTCGTGGTATTCAACGCCCTGCTGCTTCTCTTCGCTGTCGCGACCAGGAGGCGCGCGCTTGACAGCATCCTGCTCGCCCAACAGCACGAGCGCACCAACCGCTCCGATCCAAATACCGACCGCCACGCTCGTCACTGAGCGGCTACACAGCCAACCAGCAAGTTAGCAAGCGCCGCGTGCATCACAGGTGACGTAGGTGTTCGCAACTGGCCGCTATACGCACCGGAGGCTCGGGGGCAGCGCTGCAAGCAGCGACGGCGTGCGGCGTCTGCCCTTCATGACTTCGTCTGATTGGGATACAAAGATGATGCTCCGCTTCAAACAGTGGACTGTTGTGGGCGGGTCGACATCGACGGGTGGGTTTCAAGATTCTGATCGATTCGACCCGACATCCGACTCTCGCACCGACCCAACCCGTTTGTGGCTGACTGGCACGAAAAAGAGGAAGCGACGCATTCTGCTGGATCAGAACGACCAACAGCGGCGAGACACCATGTCGAGGAAGAACAACCGCAACAAGATCAAGGCGCAGTATGAGCTCGAGGTGAGGCATGATGTCTTGTCAATGCGCGGTGGATGTGGCTGTGGCGGTAACTCAGGCGGAGTAATAATCGCAGGTGGTCAAGGAGAAGGAGCGCAAGGAGAAAATAATGAAGAAGCGCGAGCGGGTACGGTAGTCCACACGCGTTCGCTGTGCGGCACGGACGATGAGCTCACGTGGAGGATTGGAAATACAGAAAGCGCAAAAGACCGAGACGGTGAAGAAGGTGTCGCGCAAGGTGCTGCGCCGCATGCAGCAGCGGCAGCGCGAGAAGGAGGAGAAGGGCGAGGATGCCAAGTCGACCACCAAGCCCGAGAAGATGGAGGAGTGATCGCATCGCGCGCACCACCAAAAGGCGTCGTGCGCGTGCGGTAATAGACGAACACGTTTGCTTGTTTACAGACAGACCCGGAGGACGGAGGCTAGAGTCCATCGAGGCTGCTCATTAGTGCGCTGTCCCGCTTCTCCAGGTCTTGCAGCGTCTCCTGCACTCCCACCAAAGCACGTCAGTCGCGGAACAGAGCTGTCCAGAGAAGAAATACGCGTCGCACCTGTACGATGCTGGCCAAGAAGCCGTGCCAATTGCGGTCCAGCGCCTGACAAGCCAAGTCCATGAGTCGTTGAGACATCCTCGACATCCAATCTGCGAAACGCACCGTGCGCTTGGCTTCTATTGCCGACGCCGTTGCGATGACCTCGGCAGCGTTGACCGATGCCATTGCCGCGGTGGAGACGCCTGGCGCGCGCAGGAGCTTCGTTTTGTCCCTGTCCTTCGCCTTGGCAGACGTTGCTCGATGCAGCGCGTTCGGGGGAACCTGCTCCGGCAGCTTGGCAGGTTTGGGGAAGAGCTGCTTGCCCTGAAGGCGCTCGTCCGACGAGATCTCCTCGCCGTTCAGGCGCACGACATTCTGGAACATACGCGCGTGTGAGTCTAGCAGAAGCAACGAGAACAGGTGAAACGCAAGTGCACAGACATTGAGTCTCGCTCCGACGAATCGCTTGAGCAAGCTCTTGGCGCACACCGAGTTGTGCGAGATGAATACCTAGTGTCACCGCAGGCCCAGGATCAGTCCATCGCCGAGCACTTTCTGCAGACCTCTTCACGCAACAGCGTACCTCTTCGGCCTTGGAGGCAAGAGCAGCAAGCCAGGTCAGCTGCGAGAAACAGCTCAAGTCGTTGTGGGAGAAGGTGATGCGGCGCAGCCGGCTGAAGAGCTTGAGACTCGCGCAAATCGTTTCGGTCGACAGCCTCTCGACGTCGATATATCGAAAGGTCACCGCGTTCACCACCGCACGCGCTTTGGCGGACTCAAGTGCGTCGAGTGCGTTGCCATACATGACCAGGACGCGAAAGTCGCCGTGCACCTCGATCTCCGAGAAGCCAGTGTTGTTCCTGTGCACGACAGCGTCCTCTCGAGCGGACGGCTTCGTGTCGCGCTCCTCGAACGCAAGTGAGGCTGTACTGGTCAGTTCCGAGGCAGGGCCATGAACATGCAAGTACCGCGCAGATCCTTTGGCAGAACCGAACTGGCCCTCGCGCTTGCTCCACATCGACTTCACACACGAGATAGCGTGTGTTCGGAACACTTGCTCAACTTCGTTGCACTCCTGGGTTGGTGCCGCAGGCGGCGGTGCCAAGAACTGGATGGCCTCTTGCCGGTCTGCGTCGCTCAGTGCTCTCAAGTCGAGATGCCTCAGCGCCGGGAAGTTCTGGATCATGCGTGCGCGATAGTGAGCTTGATTTGTTTCGCAGACGGCGTTCGCGTCGAGACGGAGCTCGTTGATAGACGAAACCTGCATCCAATCGTCAGTCAAGATGAGGGTAGCATTCAGAAACTCGGCGGATCAAAGTAGTGACTTGCCTGGAACAACGGCTCTAGAGCTTCGACTGTCTCGATGTGGTTGTTGGACAGGAAGAGTCGCTGGAGCGATGGGAGGCTGCCGATCCGACCGATGCGGCTGATCGAATTGCGGCGCAGGTTGAGCTCATTCAGCAGCGAGAGTTTCTCGACATTCTCCAGCACGGTGATTCGGTTACCGCCGAGGTTGAGAACGCGCAACTCCTTGAGTTCGTTCAGGTTTTCCATGTTCTCGATCTCGTTGCTGCACACCACGAGTCAATGTTAGATGGCGCGGGCAGAGCAACCCCACTTTCAAATGGGTGTTGTCACCTGTGCAAGTCCAGAACGTCGAGCTTCTTCAAGCAGTCCAGGTTCTCAATTGTCCGGAGGCGGTTCTTGCCGATCATGAGAACTCGCAGGTTGGGAACGACATCCAAGTTTTCGAGCCTCTGCAAGCAGATGACTGGCTTAATTCATGACAGCCAAGAGACAGGTGCAACGCATTGGCCATACCTCTATCCGGTTGTTGTACAAATCCAAGAAGATGAGGTTCGGGAGCCCGAACAGGTTCTCGATCTTGCGGATGGCGTTGTTTTGAAGGTTGAGTAGCCGCAGTATTTGCTCGCCTTCCAACAACGGAATGACGGGAAGGTTACGGCGGTCCAAGTTCAGGCGCTCCGGGTTCGCAGATTTCGTCTGGGCGATAACAAGCAGCCCCCGTTGAGTGACAGCAAGCTACTAATGCGACAAGCGAGTGGTAGATTGACTGCACCTTTTGGTTCCGATACACAATCGGAACACCTGGAATCTCCGCCGTGACCGCGAAGTATACCTATCTTTCGCCGCGCAACAGCAGGAATCAGCACTCGACCTACGTACAAGTCCGCCTGTCCTGATACCCACCTCTTGCTGTGCTGTTTCGGGTTGGGACTCCGTTGCCGCGTTCGGCGTTGTGTTCGCGAGGTCGCTGGTCGTCGGTGGTTGATGAAGCGATTTCCGTGATCCTGACAATTTGCTGCTGCTTTCAGGACGAGACTCTATGGTCCGCGGTCGAGCCTGTTCGCGGCGCTCAGTCCCCGCTGACAATACAGCCTGATCGTGCTGCGATCCCCAGCCACATCAGTCACTTCCAACAAGCTCGATAGGATCGGCAAGCAGCACGTACACGAGTTGGACCGGCGGTCGCCACTTCGGTCGATCTCCTGCTCGAGTGATGAACTTTCAGTGGTGCTTCAACCGTGATACATTCGAGCACCAGTTACCTGACGTAGCCACGAACGTTCGCGAACGCGCCGCTGTCGCCCACGGCAGCGCGAGCCTCGGAGGCTGGCTAGTTTGCAGAAAGCAGACGTGAACCACGGATAACCTTGCCGACAGTGCCGAAATAACATCGTGGCACTTACCTCATTAGCCGTGGACGGTCTAGGCGCCGACTCTTTTGCCAGCGGTCGACGCTCAGCAGACGGAGTCCCTACTGCTCTCTATCCATTAGTCAGCATCCAGTGTTAGGTGGTGGCGGTCGATGACTGAGCACAGACTCGATAGATGGTACCGGGGCTATGACGGACCGCCTCGGCGCACACTCGGGGAACATGGGGGATGCCTGGCCGCTCACACCTGGCAACAAAGCGCTCGGGTCGGCCGCGCGCTGTGGCGAGAGCGAGACCGAGCGGGAGCGGACAGCCAGCGACGCGTCCACCGGCGTGGGCTGCTTGGCCCACCGCAGGTTCTGCGCAAAATTGTGGACGGTGATCTTGCGTGGGTTTGTCTCCGGCGTGCGAGCACTCCCACGATTTGCGGGACCTAGACCATTTTCCCAGCGGATGTCATTCGTCTCGAGCTGCAAAACATAACGGAGCGACTTCGTACCTCCTTGGTCTGCAATCTCGGGGAAATGGTTGGCTGGCTGTAGCGCTGGGGAGCTCGCGCGCTTGGCATGGTTGCTGAAGGGTCTGGGGATCTCATTTCCAGGTATGCGCGCCTGCAACAGCACCGTCAGTACAGCGATGGTGGGAGACGGATGTCCATGGAGCGAGGAGTCACGCACAATGGACGAGAGCTTCTCCTTGCGCGCCGCCGCGATCTTGCTGAAGAGCCCGAGCGCCACGTCGCCGCCACCGCCGCCACCGCGCCGCGAATTCCCAGCGCCTGGCGCGGATGTCGGCGACAGGAAGGACGCGGGCGCCGTCCCCGGCGCGCTCGCCGCCGTCGGCAGTGCTTCCATTCCAGCAATTGGAGCTTGAAAGGACGCGGTCAGATGTTTAACGTAACGAGCCAGCTGAAGGTCTAGTTGCGACCAACATTCCGCAACTTCAACGCAATGCACTAACATGTGTTGGCAACACACTTTTGGCCCAAGAACGCACAGCGCGTGATGCTAGTGTTGATCGTTCTCGCGGCTCGTGTCGGATATGTGTTCGAGTATCACTCTCAGATGTCAAAGCCGCAATGAGCCATCGAAACTCGAGGAACTACATCGCTCGTGTAGTAGAAGCCCGCGTCGTTCGTCCCGAAACTATGTCGGAGACCGTCACCCATCATCTCGAGGAGATCTGCGTCGAGTATCAACGAGTGGTGATGGAGATCATGGACCTAGAATCGCCAGTGCGCTATCCTGTATCTCATTCCTGAACTATTCACATGATGGCACCGACCATGGTGATTCATGCAATCACGAAACGAGTATGAACGACACAATCGACACAGACAACCAATCCATGGGTGTACCAGCAGATGGAGACGCCAAGAAAACTGCCAGTGCAGTCAGAGTTATCGACACAGTTGAAGGACTCGGCGTTTGTGCCCGACATCAATTTCGAGTTATTTGCCTTCCTTCTTCTGCCATCCTAAGGCCATATCTACCAAGAGTAGCTCAGCCCTGGAGAAAGCTTTCGATAGAGACAACGTTACTGTCGAGCAGGTCAAAACGGAGAAGTACCCGTCATCAGGTTGAACGAAGCGCAGAGTGGGTTAGGGGCGGCCCAGGTGTTGTACACGTCGCAGTTGGTCTCGGGTTTGATGGCCACAACGAACTCACCGTCCTCGGCCACTTGTTTGAAACCGTTGCCGATCTGCGGGTCATACACACTCCAGTCGTCCGCCGTCAGAGTAAACGACACCTTCTTCGATTCGCCTGCATCCAGGCTGATCTTCTCGAACTTGCGGAGCATCTTCACCTCTGGCACAGAGATCGTGCGGTAAGGCTGGATCACGAACAGCATCACCGTCTCCTTGCCGGCCACAGAACCAGAGTTCGTCACCACCACAGACACAGTCAGTGAGTCAGACGGACCCGTCACCGTCGTCTTGCTCAGCTTCAGGTTCGAGTACGTGAACGTCGTGTAGCTCAGACCCGTGCCGAAGTCCCACTGCATCTCGCAGTACCCCGACGAACACTGCGTGGACACGCGGTGGTTGTACGGGATCATGATGTTGGCCTCGTCCTTCGGGTACGTGATGGGGAGTCGACCGCTCGGGTTCACTTTGCCGTACAGGATCTCCGCCATCGCTTGACCTCCCTGCTCGCACGCCAGCAGGCCGTGAACGACCGCGTGAACCGTGTCTGGGAGCGATCCGAGCAGACGCGGACGACCTTCGAAGAGGACGAGGATGACCTTGGTTCCCGTGGACGCGAGCTCAGTCACGTACTCGATCTGTCCCGACGGGAGAGCGAGATCATCAATGTCACCCGGCTTCTCGGCGTAGCTCGCCTCACCAATAACAGCGATCGTGTACTCGGCGGCGGCAGCGTACTGCTTAGCAGTCGCCAGGTCGGCAGCCGAGTAGGTTCCATCAGCACTCAGACCGTTGAAGTAGGTGAAGGAACCGCTACCAGCAACAGCCTCCATTCCCTGCTTGACCGAGATGCCGTGCGGGAACATCTCGTTCCCCGAGTATCCTTGCCAGCGCACGCTCCATCCGCCGCACTGGTAGCCGACGTTGTCAGCCGAGTGTCCTGTGAGGAATACTGATGCGTCCTTTGCGAGTGGTAGGATGTCGTCGGCGTTCTTGAGCAGCACAATCGATTCGCGAGCCATCTCCAACGCGGAAGCCACATCCTCGTCACTGCCAACCGAGTCGACATTGTCCTTTCCTGGGATGGGGGTCTCAAACAGACCAAGCTTGAGCTTCATCTTGATGACACGCTTGGCCGACTCGCGCAGACGGTCTTCGTACAGCGGGTACTTCTTGAGCATCGCCTTGCCGTACTCGATGAACACGGACGAGTACGGCACCATGCTCATATCAATCGATGTGTGGGAGAGCGACATGCGCACTGCCTCTTCGTACGTGTCGACAACGCGGTGCCAGTCCTTCAAATTGTTGATCTCGGCCCAGTCAGTGACGACGAGTCCGTCGAATCCTAGGTCAGCTCGGAGCAGGTCCAGCAAGATCTTCGTATTGGCGACAACAGGGATGCCGTTGATGGAGATGTAGTTCTCCATTGTCGACATGGCGCCGGCTGCAATCGCGGCCTTGAACGGCGGCACGAAGTAGTTGAGCAGATCGAAGTCGGCCATTGTCACTCCATCGCGGTCATGACCAGTCGGAGTCTTCGAATAACCGACAAAGTGCTTCATGCACGCCGCTGTCTGGCTATTGGACTGCAATCCACGAACAACTGCTTCACCCATGATTGAGGCCAGATACGGATCCTCACCGAACGTCTCGAACGTCCGTGCCCACAGAGGGTTCTGCGAGATGTCGAGAATCGGACCAAACACCCATGGGATACCGGCCGCCTCAGTGTCCTTGCCGGTCACGCGTCCCATCTCGTACACCAAGTCAGGGTTGAAGGTCGCGGCGCCGTTGATCTGCTGACCAAAGAGTGTGGCGTCAGAGACGTAGATGGCGCCGTGCACCGAGTCGATACCATAGACCATCGGGATGCCGTCGGTCTCCTCCATTGTGATATCCTGGATGCGAGTCACAATGTCGCGCCACTCGTCCACCGTCCAGAGGTACTTGTCATCGAACTTCTTGTCGAACGGAGAGTTGAGGTACGAGCCGACGTACTGCTTGGCGAACATACGCACAGCTGTCTCGTTGAGCTTGCGGTCCGGGGTGAGGATGGTCGAGATGTCGAGCTGCGTCATCTGACCGAGCACCTGCTCCGCGGTGAGTCCATTGACGATTTCACGAGCCTTGGCCTCGTGCGGGTCGTTCATTCCCGCACCAGTTGCGGAGGCGTGGGTGAAGCCGAGCACGGCGAGTACGGCCGCAGCCGTGATGGACCAGGTCTTGACCATGGTTGTCTCCCGATGCGAGCGTATTGCCAGACTCGGAGAAAGTTGGGAAATGGTGGCGGAGATTCTTGAACGAGCTCGCCGGCGTCGAACAAGTTCCAGAGATCCAGCGTTGAACTTTTTTGGAGCGATCGAGACATGATGCGCTTGAAGAGATACAAGTGTCCGTTCGTGGGTGAGTGGGGCATGCGCTAGTACCACTGCGCCTTCAATCGGGTGACGCGCAGTGATGACAGCCTCAGTCGGTCGACGAGTACAGTTCACACGAGTCTGAACTTGAAAGGTGGCGACTTCAAGATTTGCTCGAGTGCCAGTCACCCATTACCGACTCTATCTTGATGGATAGTCGCGAGGATGTCGACCGCCGGATAGCCGCTCGCAGGAACAGCGAACGCAACGCCGTAATACAAACGTAATACGCGCGTTATCTCCGTGGGCTTGCAGATCGCAGTGGCAACAGGCGCTGCTGGTTGCCGCCGCTATTGCGAGTCACTGGCACAATACTTGGCTAACTTGGCTTTGATATCGAACTGGACATGGCCACTTCAGGCGACAGGCTCATACGGATTTCGTGGCCGCAAACGGTCAAATCATCTGGGCTGGGCCGGGACGATGACCGGACAGGCGGTCATTCCACACTGAATGATCAAAGCCACGCGATCTTCAATTTGAACTACTGTCGTGTGGTGCTCCTTACCGCCAAGTACGAACAACAAAGCCGGGCACTAGTGCAGCGCAAGCTCCGCCGGGACCACGCCGTTGCGCAGGTACCAACAGAGCCTCAACTTCTATGATACCTACATGCCCTGAAGTCTCAAGGAGGATGATTCTTCAACAACTACAACTACTGTTGCTGGTGTTCCGTGACCGACCTACGCAACAGTTGAAGGACGCAATGAATACTACCCGCCATCGACCGACGAATTCGGAGACTTAGAGGAGGCTTTTCAAAATGAGCTATTGACTTCGGCTGATTGTGTACTGTCTGTTACTGAATGCAAGCCATCACCCACGACCATCTCGAACCGAATGTTCTTCGCCACCAGTCCGAGCCGCGATCCGCGTCAGAGGAATCAGCGCCGTCTCCAAGACAACTCCGCAGACGTAAACGCAGGCGGCGGCCAGGAAACAGGCTCGGTAGCCATAGGCATCTACGACGAGTCCACCGACCACGGCACTCCCCGTCCACGAAAACATGGACAGTCCCTCGAGAGAGTTCCAGCGAGCACGGTACTTCTTGGACACAAAGTCCATCAGCAGCGACTGACGCAACGGGTTGGTGCACTGCATGAGCGCGCCGCTCGCCAGAAAGAGTGCACCTTGATGTTCCACTTGCTCGGACACCGTCATCAGGAATAAGCAGATCGTGCCGACCGCTCGACAAGCGACGACGACCGGCATCCGACCCGAGCACGTCGAGACGAACTGGGCAAAGAGCGAGCAGACCGCGACGCACATGGGCTGCAGCACGAACAGCACTTGCACGCTGATCGGCGACAGCTCGAGCTCCTTGAGAAAGAAGAGCGAGAAGATGTTGGCGGCCATTCCAGTGCCGTTGCTCACGACAAAGTCCGACGCGAACAGCAGGTACGGCACGGACGAGGTATCGAGCAACCCGAAGCAAGTGGACGTTGGTCGTGACGGCGGCATGTCGGAGTCGAACGTGGTCGGATCAGCCACTTCGTCGCACTGATCCACATCGGTTTCGCTCGACTCGAGCTCACGCGGCGATTTACACCGACTCGGAGAGGTTGGCGAATGCAGAAGACGCGACAGCTCGCTTGGCGATCCCAGCGCTCTCAGCGAAGTCGACTGCGCGTTGGATCGAGGCGGAGCCGGACGGACTTCAACGCCGTCGGGGTTCACGCAGTCGCTGTCTTCGGCGTCGAAATGGCGCTCGATGGACCAAAGCTCTCGCTCGACGGCCATTACGCGCTGTCGATTCTCGATCGCAAAGTCGTCGTTAAACTGGAAGAGCATACCCATGGAGACGGCGGCGAGGAAGGCGGCGAACATGAGCAAGGGACGCAAACTCGCGGGATCCCACACGTCGCCGTACTTCCAGAGGAGCACGACGCCGCTGAGAGGCCCCATCACCATTGCGACGTTCAGCATGGCGTGCTTGAGTGTGAAGGGCAGTGAGCGCTGGCCAGCGGGCACGGAGTCGGCGAAGATAGCCTCCAGCGCCGGGTTGCACAGAGCCAGGAAGACTCCCCACAGCGCGGAGCTCGCGTAGATGAGCGGCAGGTACGCGAACTCGACGGCGATGCCGGTGGTCAACGCGGCTGCAGCGCCAACCACTCCCGCGAGCGAGAGGATCCGGTCGCGGCGGAGCAGATCGGCCGCGCAGCCAGCAGGGAAGGAGCACAGCAGCAGCGCCAAGCCCTGGATGCCCCTGGCGAACCGTACAGGCTCGTCCGAGCCTGTTAGGAGGAGCACATAGGTGGTCTGCAGCTGCTGAGTAATGATGCTGGAGGTCACATTTTCACTGTGAGGACGCAAGATGGGAACGAGTTGTATCAAACGGCGCATCGCGTGCATCGAGTTACCTGCTGGCGCACCAGAAGACGATAGTGAAGAGGAAGATGAGCTTGACGTTGTGGTCGAAGCGGTCGAAGGGCGACGTCCACATGGCGCACGCCGGACGCTCGAGCAGTTTGAGGGCGACGACTACCGCCGTCTTCGTGCTCTCGAGTGGTGCTGAACACGTTGGCGACTCTTCTGGATATCGGTCGGTGCCGCTAGCCACTTCACAAAACCTACGCTCATTTGGTGGCGAGTCGGCACAGCACTATCCACCGACCATTCGCATGGGAAGGACGCGATTTGCAGCTCTCATCAAGGTTTTCAACTTCAACCAGCCGCTGGCAGTGCGGCCTCAACTTTTTTTTTTCTAGCCGCTCCGCTGCATGTTGTCGCCCGTGCTTCAACCACCGCCGTGCCGTGGCCGCTTGCGGTACGACCACCACGCTCGTTAGGCCACGAAGCAGTCCTCGCGAGTCGCGAACTGAACCTCCGCTCGGTGTACTGTACGCTGCCGCACGTCCTCCTCCTCCTCCTGCTGATGCGCTTCCGAGCATGCTGGTGTTGCAAATTGTCCCCAAGGCGGGGTCCACTGGTGTCTGCGCTGACGGAGGTTGAAGCAGCGCGGTCCGTACACCGGCGGCGTCCACCGTCCGAGTCCCACGCGGGGATGCCGCGCCATTCAGTTTGGGCGGCGGCCACTTGATTCATCGCGGCTCCGATCAGATTTGGACCCGCGAGTCAGCGGCGGTGTTTCCCGGTCGCACTTTCCCGAAGCGTAGGAAAACACGGCGCACGCCCATGCTGCGTCCCGCCTGACGAGCTCACCGTGCAGACTGTGTGTGATTTTGGATCTTGGACATGAAAGAGATCGGGAGTGAGTGGTCGTGCGGATTAAATTATGCATCGTGCTGCTCGCGGTTATCATCGAGAGCGGAGGTTTTCATAGCCGGACGAAGCATGCAGCAAAACAGCGAGAATGGCGCGCGTTCGGTTCGGTCTCACGTTGGTCCACGCTCACGTCGCGGTGGTGCCACGTTCCAAAAGGCGGTGCGATCTCTCTGCTGACCGACTATGAGAAACGAGTTCTCCAACCTGCCTTGCGCAAGTTGAAGTTGCATACAACCCTCTTTTGTGATTGTCGATGCTGTTCGGGCCGATCGTGCAGCGCTGCCAGTCAGTCGGCGGCGTAGAGGTCCGCTCCGGTGCAACGCCCGCGTCGCTCGCCGCGCCGTGACCTCGGAGATGAGGGGCGCGTGTGTACAAGCGGGGCTGCAACCCCAGCAGCCGGTGCTGCCATGACAACGCCTCCCTCCACTGCGTGTGCGCTAGGCGTGGCGCATGGACAGGCTCGGCGCGAGCCGATGGGCAACGCGACCGACCTCGAGTCCCCGGCCGTCCAAGCTTCATTCCCGGATTTCCCGCGGCGCCAGCGAAGAGTCTTTAGCTCGAGCGAGCGAGTGAGTGAACGATGTTCAAGGTGTGGAAGACCGCGGTGGCGCTGCTGGCGCTCGGCGCGAGCCAAGTAATGGCATACTCGGCCGCAGACGACGACGCGCTCGAGGCCAAGGCGCAGGCGATCGTAAGCGACTTCTCGGTCGCGCAGGTGCTGGGCCAGATGACGCAGATCGACATCTCGGCGATCATCAACAGCGACTACTCGCTCAACGAGGACAGCGTGCGCTCGTACGCCAAGCAGTACGTCGGCTCGTACCTCAACTCTCCATTCTCGAGCAAAGTCAACGGCGAGTACCTGTGGAACGTGACCCAGTGGCGCGACCTCATCACGCGCATCCAAGACATCACGATGGAGGAGTCCGGCATCCCAATGGTGTACGGCATCGACTCGGTGCACGGCGCCATCTACGTCTCCAATGCTACGCTCTTTGGCCAGCAGATCAACGGCGCCGCGACCTTCAACCCTGACTTGGTGTACGAGATGGGACGCGTGACCGGCAAGGACACTGAGGCGGCCGGTATCCCATGGGTGTTTGGTCCGATTCTCGACATCTCGCAGAACCCTCTGTGGGCACGGACGTTCGAGACGTTCGGTGAGGATCCGTATCTGGCCTCGGTCATGGCCGACTCGGTCATTCGCGGTTTGCAGGCCAACAATCAGACAGCGGCGTGCATGAAGCACTTTGTCGGTTATTCGAAGACTCCGACTGGTCATGACCGCGATGGAGTGACAATGGCCGACTTCGATCTGCTCAACTACTTCGTGCCGCCGTTCAAGGCTGGAATCGCAGCCGGCGCCATGTCGACAATGGAGAACTACATCTCCATCAACGGCATCCCTGTTGTCGCGAACTCCAAGATCCTGCTGGACTTGATTCGCGCCGACTTGGCGTACGAAGGTGTTGTTGTCACTGACTGGGCCGAGATCAACAATTTGAAGGACTGGCACCGCGTTGTCGACACGTACGAAGAGGCGGTGCGCATGGCACTTTCGCACACGTCCCTAGACATGAGCATGGTGCCGTACTCGTCTACGTTTATTGACTACGCGAAGACCATGCTGGACAACTTCCCCGAATACGAAGACCGTCTGCGCGAGTCGGCCAAGCGTGTCATCAAGATGAAGCTCAAGCTTGGATTGTACGATAACCCGGTTCCTGGTGCCAATAACGTGGCTTCCGTTGGCAGCGCTGATGATGTCGCGTCTGCGCTAGAGATGGCTCGCGAATCGATTGTGCTGCTCAAGAACGCCGACGACATCCTACCACTCGCAAAGGACGCATCAGTATTCCTCACAGGACACTCGGCTGACAACGTCGGCTACCAGTGCGGCGGATGGAGCGTGCGCTGGCAAGGATACTCGGGGAACGAGATGTTCCCGCACGGCATCTCGGTCAAGCAGGGAATGGAGGCTGTTGCTGGTAGCGGTTCCTTCACCTACTTCAACGGTCTGAGTGCTGATGGAACCTACTCGGCTGCCGACCTGGCGACTGCTAAGCAGTACGCTGCCGCCGCCGAGTACACGATCGCTGTTATTGGTGAGGCGAGCTACGCCGAGAAGCCGGGTGACATTGATGATCTCGCTCTCCCGTCGGGACAGATCGAGTACGTGACTGAGCTCGCGTCCACGGGAACCAAGGTCATCCTCGTCCTCTTCGAAGGTCGTCCGCGTCTGCTCGGATCGCTCCCAGACACGGTTCACGCGGTCGTTCACGGCCTGCTGGCGTGCGAGCAGGGAGGTCAAGCGATGGCGGAGATCCTGTACGGCAAAGTGAACCCGAGCGGTCGACTCCCCATCACGTACCCGAAGGACGAGGCCAACATCATGATCCCGTACAACCACCGCGTGTCCACGCAGTGTTCGTCGGGGTACTGCGAGATGCAGTGGGACTTCGGCACGGGTCTGAGCTACACGACGTTCACGTACTCGAACCTGAAGCTGAGCAAGACGACGGTGACGGGTCCGTCTGACTCACTGACTGTGTCTGTGGTGGTGACGAACTCTGGTTCTGTGGCCGGCAAGGAGACGGTGATGCTGTTCGTGATCCAGCCTTACCGCACGATCTCTGTGCCAGAGGTGAAGATGCTCCGCAAGTTCGAGAAGATCAGTCTGAACGCGGGTGTCTCGAAGAAGGTGTCGTTTACTCTGACGGCGGACGACTGGAGTGTGTATGACCCGCAGATCGGCAACGGCTTTAACCAAGTGGCCGAGGACGGCGATTTCGTTGTGGCTATCAAGCCTGAGACGGACTGCGACGTGTACAACTCGATCACCAACTCGCTGTGCGCCAAATTCTCGCTTTCCACGGGCATTACGACCTTCGGCCTGAACGACAGCGAGGCTGTCACTGTCGAGAGCTTCAGCCGCAAGTAGATGCTGCCTGTCATAGGCTGGTGGTGTTCTTGTTGGAGTCTTGATATCGTTCCACTTCAACTTGTGAGATGCATGTTACCGAAACAGACAAAATAATATACGTCAAAACCGGTTCCATACCGAACCCTCCAATCGGTAAGATCAAGAAGGTCTCGAGGATTCTTTGCACGCATATCAAAGTGACCGACCGCGCTTGAAGGGCGGTGTCGGCGGCGCTGAACGGGCGACGGTAGATTCACTCGGCTCGCCATGGCGCACCGCAAGAAAGTGCTGCTCAAGCTCATCATCCTCGGTGACAGCGGGTGCGCGGCCGTGGTGTAGCGCGGGCTTGGATGTGTGTCGCTGTTTGGAGGAGCTAACACAATGTGTGCTCGCTAACAGCGTTGGCAAGACGTCGCTCATGAACCAGTACGTGAACCAGAAGTTCAGCAGCCAGTACAAGGCTACGATCGGCGCCGACTTCCTCACGAAGGAGATCATGCTGGACGACAAGCTCGTGACGATGCAGGCAGGTGCATTTGGCGAGCTGGAGGGTGTTCTTCTGATCGGGCTGCTAAATGACCGGTTGCCGTGTACACGCAGATCTGGGACACGGCCGGCCAGGAGCGCTTCCAGAGCCTCGGCGTGGCTTTCTACCGCGGCGCCGACGCCTGCGTGCTCGTGTATGACATCACGAACCCGAAGGTCCGTGGCTGCAGCGAGTTGGTAATGAGCAAGCTGGCGATATTTAACGATCTGAGTTGGCGGACAGTCGTTCGAGAAGCTCGACTCGTGGCGCGACGAGTTCCTGAACCAGGCTGGACCTCGCGACCCGGAGGCGTTCCCGTTCATCTTGCTGGGCAACAAGGTCGACAAGGAGGCAGAGCGACGGGTGAGAGACGTTTGACCAAGACTGGAGGGGGTAATAGACGACATGCTGAGGCAGATCGTGCTGCTGGTTGACAGGTGCAAAAGCAAAAGGCCTCGCAGTGGTGCCACTCCAAGAACGCTGCGCAGGTAGGCTGAACATCGTGACGCGGTTGTCCCTTGGATGTGCTAATGGTCATGGTGGTGCAGCCGATCCCGTACTTTGAGACGAGCGCCAAGGAGGGCGTGAGCGTGGAGGACGCCTTCCAGACGATCGCCAAGGCCGCGCTACAGAAGGGTGCGGAGGACGACATGTGAGTACCGGACGGCGCAACGCATTCTGGACCCGACGAGATCGCTGACTGTTGTCGATGCTTTGAGCAGCTACGTGCCGGAAACGATCGACTTGAGCGGCGCCACGGCCAAGAGCGAGAACAAGTCGTGCTGCTAAGCGAAGCGATGCGGTCGTTGGGGGATGTCGTATTGAACGAGACGACTTTTGGGAGAAGATCAGAGTGTGGGCGGTGCAAATGCTGTATGCATCGTGCGCAGGCGCTTCAGCCATCTTTCTCACAGCTTGGGGTCGTTCGTCCCAGTCGCACTCGTCGAACCCCTCTTCCATATTGACTTGAAAAGCCGATGGTCCTTGGGTTTATCGTCGTTTCGTGTTGGCTTGAACTTTGTTGCCTTTGAAATCGTTGCTGCGGCTGCTGCTGATACGGCGGCTATGGACTGACGTTTGATTGGCGATCGCGACAATGACCGCGACAGCAGTGTTCCGGACTTTGCTCGTTTCTCGACACGCCCTGTCTCGTTGCGTTGGCGCTCAGCCTCCTTTTTGCGGCGGAGAGTTCGGCGACGCCACACGCAAAACAGCCGGATCTGCGCAGCGAGCTCCGTCATGGGGTCCACGTCGTGGCGCGGCACGTTCTGAGGCGCGCCGTACTGATATCGACCCCATTCCATAGGGTCGACGGCCTCGTCAGTGTCGCTGGCGATCATGTACTTTCGTAGCTGCGCCACACTGGTGTTGCGGATCTCCATCTCCCGCTGAAGGAACTGCAGCTCGCGGTCCACGATCGCCTTGTCCTTCTCTCGCGGGAGCTGGAGAAAGTCGGAGAGTGCTGGGGAGGCAAGGAACGGATGTGTAGTAAGGTCGGGAACAAGCACTCATTGCTTCATACCTTTGTGATGGTCGATCGATGGAGGGATACGGCGCGACGGCGACTCTGGGGCGGACGCTGGCGCTCCGGCCTTTGCTGCGTCCGAACGCTTGATGTACTCCTGCAGCTTTCGATGCTGCTGCCGCTCACGCCGATCCGCGTGGCATTCGACGCAGAGGTAATCGAGTTCGACGTCCCCATACGCACCGCATCCTGCCATGCACTGCACCTTGGCCGGGAAGCTCATGGTGGTATCCGGTTGGCGCGTTCGCGGGGAGGGCTTTGCACCAAACCTGAGAGTTCGAACTGTTTAATAGGTCGTCGTGACTTGTGTCGAGAGGGCGACACATCGAGAGGTTGCATGGGTGTTTCGGGCAGTTATAACTGGATTGGCTGGGCGGCCAGGCAATCCGACTGACATTGAATACACCAGCCCTCGTCAAGCTCAACTCCACCATTTCGTACTCATACACCCAGAAGCAACATTTTCATGACTGCGAGTGTGGCTCACTTGCTCAATTTGGAATAGCAACACATCATGTCGATCGGCATTCGCCATGACATTAGAGCGTTCGTACAAGAGAAAATCGGCAGCCGATGCTGTTCACGCGACACCACCTGAGGTCGTGAGCGAGGGAGGTGAGTCCATTCGCCACCTCTGAAGGAATCGTGACAAGCTGTCAATCGATACATCAGCAATATGACGTTGGCGTACTGAAGCAAGATCGAGCTAAGGAGGCAGAATGGCCGTGTTGGAATGGTGAGGGACGCTCCCGTTGTCATTCCCGAGTCCTCTGAAATCGATATCTAAGAGCGATCAAAGAAGACGCATGCATCGGTATTTCCGCTGTTCAGATGTTGCCGTCGAAAGTGACATTCTGCAACCTAGTAGTAAAACGGATAAAAAGTGACGAGGCCGCTGCTCCATGCGACGCTCAGCAACGCGCCGCCCTCGAAGGTGGACGCAAACGCGACATGACGAGGGAAGCCTGCGTTGGGAGGGCCGCGAAGCAGGCCGCTGCACACATCAGGCACAAACGCGATTAACACCGAGTTACCAAACACAGCAGGCTAAACGAACGTAACACGAGGTCTGACCTTCGGGAGAATATCAGGAACGGCTTCCAGGTGACCGTGAAGATGGCCACGAGCTGTCCTGTCGAGTCGCCTTGCGGGGACGGGGTTGTCGTTCGATAGATTGCGGCAACACGCTTCCCATTCGGATCCCACGCCATCTTCTCGATATGTCCGCCAACATACCTGCATATTGTGCAGACCAAGAAGCACAACAGCTCTGTAAACCCACCACCCGAAAACACCAAACACCACAGGTTTCACTTACGCTGACGTGGTCTTGTCAAGCGACGTGAGAAGCTTCTCGGAGAAATCGATAGCAGGGGAGTTGATCCGGGCATCTGCGGACAAATATTGCACATGTGAGCTTACGCCGCAACAGACTCTCGAGCAATGAACTCACCAAGGGATGGCGGGGGTTCTTGGAAGATGTACGGATAGAGAAGCGAGGAATTGCGAAGAGCCACCATCAAACACCGACCATTGGCAGACCACGCGCAGTTCTGTGCACAACAATCGCAGACTGTCATAATCCAATCGCATGGACGCCTTCTGAAGCCGAATTTGAGCATACCGCCGCGGGGACATCCCAGGTTTCTCGCCGCCATGTCAACGTTTCCCAAATCACCGACACTCCGCGGCTGCATCGGAACAGTTAGTCACACTGGATTGTCAATCCTGAGTCAAGCCACACAGCACGGGTACGTACGCAGTCGTTGCGAACAAGTAGTCGCCCGACGGAGACCATTTGAGCTCCTCTGCTTGGCACGGACACTGCAACTCCGTCGAGCGAGAGCGAATGACGTCAAAGATGTACACCGAGGTCGAGTTGCGTGCGAAGGCGGCAAGCAGACTGTCGCGCCGAGAAGGAGCACAACACGGTCAGAATGGTTTGGCGACCGCACATCGACAGGTGCCAACATCACATCTGACCTTCCGTCAGCATTCCAGCTCAATTGGTGGAACGCCGTCTTCCTCGGGTGCTTGAGGATGTCGAGCAAAGTGGGTTCCTCCTTCTCTTTCTTCACGGGGACCTTCCACAGCAGCACGCCTCCCCTGAGAACACACCAACGAAACGCAAACATCAGCCACACACTCAGGACAAACTGCTGACTAATCTCGCCCATACCTGCTGGCAACGGCGATTACCCCGCCCGAGTGCGGAGCCCACTGGACGGCCGTGATGCCTGCTTGAGCGCGATGATCGAGGACTCGCGCGTCCCACTTGGCAGCGGCGACATCATACAAGGACACGACATTGTCCTGCTGACCCACTGCGAGAACGTTCAGTGCGCGGTGCCAGTCGAGAGCCGCGATAGGCTCCGCCTCCCTGCTCTGCACAGCCGCCGCTCCTAGCTCGTCCTTGTCCAGATCGACATCGGCGCCAACAAGCCGACGCACGCCGCTCTGCGCAGACTCGAACACCGTCTGGAGCACGTCGAGCTCGTCGTCCATCAGGAACGAAGCTGCAGCACGCGCCGCTCGCTTGAGCATCCGAACGGCGCCAGAGTCGAGCGCGTCGGCGTCCTCAAGCTCCTGCGTGAGCGACTCCTCCTGACCGAACGGCCGCCGCGTCTTGGCGCACACGACGCGCGCCGGCGGGAAGACGGAGCCCCCGCGCCGCACGAACTCGTCGCCGATGTGCGCCTCGTCGCGGGGAGATACGCTGTACAGCTCGCCGTTCAGCTCGCCGAGCGTCACGGCGTCCGCCGCCGGCACCGTCCACGCTAGCGCCATGTTGGTCGCGCCACTCGTTGCACAGTGTCAAAATCAAAAAAGCAAGGAGACTGACAGGCACTCAAACGAGGGGTAACCTGTGCAAAAATCCCAAATCGAGGTGTGAAAACGTCAACTGCAGGCAGCTCGAGTGCTGTCGACCATGCCCGAGCTTCGGTTGGAGCTCGAGGAGCCGCAGGACGATGCGAGCTACTCGTCGACCGCGCGGGTGTCGCTCGATACGATGCAGTCGCTGAAAGCGCCGTGGGGGTGTTTCGCAGTGCTGCGCTGCGGCGCGTCGTCTCCGCGCGTGGTGCGGTTGGAGGTGGACGAGAGTCAAAAAGCACAGACTGTGCGCGTCGACCACTGGTCATCCAGCGAACAGACCGAGGTGCCGTCTATGGGAGACATGGTCGATGTTGAATGTCTCGCAGCTGGGACGGTGCGTTCGGTGCAGTACATCGAGGTGTCTCCGGCGAGAGACGATCAGCCCCGGCTGGCACTAGCGTTCGTCAAGTCACTGCTGCGCGAGCAGATCCTGCCGTCAATGACAGGCACCATCACGCTCCAGTTGGACGGGTTGAACTACGGGTCGTGGCGGTACCGAGCGTTCTGTCGAGGGACTATCGACAGCGCTGATGCACCGGATGGAGTGAATGCCGGCGTTATCAGCGACAACACGATGGTGCTCATGTTTCCGTTCGCGTCAGGACGGAGCTCGACGCAGCCGCCACCAGAGCTCCAGCCTATCGGTGCGCATGGACAGCGGTTCCGAGAGTTAGTGGCTATGTCGTTGAGGTCGAGGCGAGGGTTCTTCGATGGACAGCAGTTTGGTAAGGAGGCGGAAGGCAGCATTTTGGACGATGATGAATTGACGATGTCTGTGTATATTTTGTTGCCTGACGATAGCATCGTACGCTCCTCGCTCGCTCATGCTACAAGGACCTAGTGGGTCTGGGAAATCGACACTAGTCCAGCAGGTTGCCGAAGATCTGAACGCCAACCTCGTGGTGCTGGACTGCGGTCTCTTGTCGACGCCGCAGCTCCGAATCGAAGATTTCTTTGCCGCGGCGCTGCGTATACAGCCGAGCATCCTGTTGATTGAAGATCTCGAACTGCTGTTCCCTCGAGTGTTGAATGAAAACAAGTACAAGATGGTATGCACGGTCGTCAGGTGTCTGGAAGCAATCAGTAAGTAGCCCTACTGCATGTCGACACTTTGTAAATCACCTCTGACTGTGGATCATCCCTCTACCCCACTAGACAACGCATCAGCTGCGAGAGTTGTTGTCGTTGGCACCGTGTCTGTCGTTGAGGCACTCCACGCCAAGGTCCGCCAAGTGTTTGCCGACGAAGTTCTTCTCGATGTACGAACAAACAGCGCACGCTCACCCACGAGACTTGGACGTCTGAGTTTGGGAATGCTCACATGGATTGTTTGTGGTTTCAGGTACCAGAGCGCCACTGGATGTTTAGTCTGTTGACATCAGTCTTACCGAAGCACCTGGCGATGAGAGACGAGTTTGTGATGTCTCTGGTGACACGCTACGGACAACGGCCAAGTACCATGATCGCTATTGCTGGAGCGATTGAAACGCAGTTCAACGATCTTGAGACGCCACTGGATCAACTGACCGAAGCGGTCGAGGCAAATGTGGCAGCAGTTGCTCGAGATGTCGCGAGCGCTAGTGCGTTGAGCACTCTGGTGGGCACGTCGGTTCCAGACGTGTCATGGGATGACATCGGTGGCCTCGAACAGGTCAAACAGAGGATACTGGAGATGGCGGTCTGGCCACTGGAGAAACCGCACATCTTTCGTCGGATGGGTATCACGCCGCCACTGGGTATCATTCTGCACGGTCCTCCTGGAACGGGCAAGACGATGCTGGCCAAGGCGGCGGCAGCAGCCAGCAAGTGCAACTTTCTCAACCTGTCTGCCAGCGATTTGATGAGAGCCGAGTTTGGAGAGAGCGAAAAGGCGATCAGTCGAGCGTTCGCTACTGCACGTTCCCTCAGCCCTTGTCTAGTGTTCGTTGACGAGTTCCAGTCCCTGTTTGGCGATCGAACCACGGCTGGCGCGGTGAGTACGGTCATAGTCGTGTTGTGTTTGCTGGAGTATCTAACGAGACTGGGTGAGGGTGTTTCTGTGTTGGTTTGACATCGATTCAGACGACATCACGGATGATCTCGCAGCTGCTGGTCGAGTTCGATGCACTCAAGGCAATTGCAGATGATGCCGAGGCACACCAAGCAAAGGACAGCGGTTCTGATTCTCCTCCAATTGCGTCGATGGCCAGGATCTTTGTCATGGCCGCAACAAACAGTCTGTCTGCTGTCGACCCGGCATTTCTTCAACCCGGTACGCTACGCAACCTTCTCAGGCTGTATGTAACAAAGGCTCTGACCGACGCTCCATGCTCAGGACGGTTTGAAAACGTTGTTTATGTGGGACTGCCGAATGCTGCCGAGCGGCGCGAGATCCTGAAAGTGCAGCGAGCCAAGATGCCGTGGCACAGCGATGTACAACTGGACGTCCTCGTGGAAGCCACAGAACGAGCGAACGCCGCTTCTCTGGTCGCGCTGTGCCAAGCAGCCGCCATCCAAGCGATGCAGCGTGTACCGCGAGATGGAGATGCTTCCAGTCAGGAACAGGTGAGTGAAAGGCGATTTTTACAATGGGATGATCGGATATCTCACGACACCAATGCGCTGCAACCAGACTGTTCAAATGGAGGATTTCCTCGGCGCAATATCCAAGGGGAATTTCGATTTCGGCCCATCCACTCAACCGCAAGCCAGTTAGATCGGATTGAAATCTAAATCTATGCAGTGAACGCCGTATACGCCGCCAGTGCAGCCTTCACGTTCGGTGGGATCGTGAACGACGACAGATCTCCGTAGAACGAGTCCGTGATGGTATAGATGCCATTGTCGATGCCTGAAGCAGATAGAGCACGCCTCACAGATTAGAATGACACAACCCTCTTCACCAACACCACAGCTTACCCACCTTTCGCCAGTTCTGTCGCCACCTTGATGTAAATATCGGTCGAGTTGTCATTCTTGAGGCAGGATTCCATGTACACGTCGAGAGCCTTCCGGCACTCAACGAGCGACGACAGGATCGCCGGGAGTGTGTACTGTCGCCAGCGAAAAAACTATGACTACCCACATTCCAAAAAGTTGCTGGTCGCCAAAACATCCGTACCTTGACGTTTCCTTGTTCGTCCTCCACCCGCGACATACTGACGAGATGGCACAGCAAAGCCTGAGCAGCTTGAACAACCTGTCGTCACGAGTGTTCCGCGTAAATAACACAGCAAACAGGCGCAAGCACTCCCATTGCGGCAACGAACGTACATGGGATGCGCGGAACACTTGTCGCTTGGCCTCTTGCATCAAGAAGCGGCGAGCGGCGAACTGAATGCGCGACTCCACAACATATCGGATGGTCGACTTGAACCCGGCTGAGGAAATGCGGAGGTTGGACAGGTGAGGGTTTTGCTCCAGCAGCAACAGCGGGTCGACGTCGGCGCGCGCGATCAAAAACTTGAACAACTGCGGGACGGACTGCTCGAGCGCCTGCGCATCCGCCACCGCTGCAGCGTTCTGGTTCTTGCGAGAAGGAATCGTGTTCAGCAGCCGCAACGAGACAGTGAAGCTGTCGATGGCAGCCGTCGACGCTCGGAACAAAGAGTGCCAACGCTTGTGCGAAGCGTACAGGGACTTGCGATTCGCCGCACTGAACTTGCTCGACAACAGCAGATTCTCCAAGGCGAAGAAGACGTTCAGATCCTCCACGCACTTGTCGGAGCCGAACGCCTGGCTCGCTCTGGCAACCGGCACTTTCCTCGCTGCGATCGCTTGCATAGCCGCATCCACCCGTTTCTGAAGCGCGGTCACATACTGCTCGTCCAGCGGCGCGACCCCATCCACCGCGACATCGACCTTTGACTCAAACAGAGCCTCAACACCAGATCGAGTCTTGGTTTGAGCGTCCACGACGTCCCACAGCTTCGTGCCGGCGTTGCTCACGATCGCGTAGCTTGGCCGGAACAGCAGGATACGGAACACGGACGCAGACGAGAGCGCGACGAAGTTCTCCAGCACGCTAGTCGTAACGTGGAAGTACATTCGGCTCACGTCGATGGCGAACAGCTGCGCCAAGACCCCCGAGACGGAGAACGAGCTGCCAGTCACCAGCAGAACTACGCGGGTCAGCGTGTAGACCAGCACAGCACGCCGCACCGCCCGCACAACGTCGCGCTGCAGCGCGCTAACAAACGAGGAGCGCGGGTCGAGTACGAACGGGTCTTGGTCCAGACGAGTCTCGACCGCGAGCCACGACAGGAAGGTCACGAGGCCACCCACGACCACAAACAGCGAGAAGTCGCCGGCGATGGCTTCGCTGGGGACGGCCACCGAGTAGTACAGCACGTTCTTCCACGTCCACGTATGCACCACGCAGAGCACGACCAGCATCAGCAGCTGAGGCTCGCGGTACAGCTGCGCAGCCATGTCCACCACGGCGCACACGACCGTCTGGGTCAAGCCTTGCATTACCGCGAGCGGGTCTTGAACAATCGTCGGTCTCGGAGCCGGCAGCAACACGTACCGCACCGTCAGCTGGACGAGCGACAGCGCCGCCAGCAACACGCACAGCAGCGAGAACCCGACCAGGCCGGGGAACTCCCACGGCGACGCCATCGGCGCCAGTGTCAGCACCGCGAGCGGGATGGCGACCGCCGCGGCCGCAGTCAGCGACACAGCGCGCACCGTCTGCTGCAGCCGCTGCTGCAGGTGCGGGTACGGGAGCGCGTCGCTGTCGGCCGGCAGCAGCAGGTTGCGTCCGCTCGGGTACGCGTACAGCAGCGCGTGGAGCGCCTCGAGCGCGCGCGCGAACCCCATCGAGTCGTGCGGCAGATACACAGGGGGCGGCCGTTCTGTTGGTGTCCGGGTGCTGATGGCGCGCAGAGGTGCTGTAACCAGGTTACACGAGATTTGCATTCGTAACCTGATGTAACCCAAGTGTAAACCATCGGCATCAGGGTTATGCGAACTTACTGGATGGATACCAAGTCCGTAAGTATTGTGACAAACAAGGGAGGGCCGACGACGACAGAGGCACGCACGTCTGGCGTTACACTTCTCAACCTTCTCAAATTAAACTTTAACTGAGCGTCGCTTTGCGGTCAGGATGAATTTCATGCGCCATTTCCCATTCATCACAATGAGTGGCAAGCGCAAGCGGAGAGTGACAAGACCTAGAAAGACGACATCCAAGCGTCATCATCAGGCCGGCAGTGTGATCAGCGAGATCGGCGAGGAAGACGAACCTGACGACCTCGATGACCCATACGAACCTGACGAACCCAAACAGCTCATCGATGGAACAGAATTCCGTACGATTAAGTGCTCGCTCAGATCCATTTGTAACGACACCTCGAGAGCCTTGCCATGGGACACTCTTCTAAAGGATTTGAACAAGGCTACCAAGGAAGCACTTATTCTCGCCAACATGCACATCACTAGGCTAATTGAAACTCGTCGTCCACTACCAGAGCTTGACAGAAATTTCTTCCGCAGATGCCTTTCAGCTGTGAGTATTGGCATGATGGCTCCGAGAAGGATCAATGACGAAGACCTGATTGAATCTGCTCAGCTCTATCGGACGTGGCGAAATCCAGAGGTTGCGTTCGCTAACTCCGCCTATACCTACGGCTGGTTCCATTATGCGAGCGTCACGATGGCAGCGAATGCGAAAAGCCATATCGTTCACAATTTCTATAACCGATTCCAGAGATACATCAAGCAGCGGTTCGACCTCACGGGAACTGAGCGCTACGAACTTATAAGAGACGTGCTAGCACCAGAATACGAAGGATACGACACTCACGTGGTGGAGATGCGGAGATGGATCCCTCGCAATCTCAATGGTTGGATCGACTACGACAACCCTCATTTGATCCTGCCTGTGCTCTATCGTTTTCTCCGTTTTATCGAAGTGGAGAACTTTCGTCGTCGGCACGAGCCCAGATATCGGCAGCTCAGATCCTTCAGCCTCCTCCCATACAAAAGAGGTTTTGTGTGTTCATACTTCAAGATGGACAAGACTGGACTGCACGCCCTTCTCAAAAGGGCTGGGACACCGGTACCGCCGCAGCATACACCGGTGCATGGTGGTCTAACCTGGAATGACATTGCGGATGAGATGTGGTTCCAGCTATTCGACATCCGTAGATTTGAGACCCAGACCTGGACATTCGCTGGCCTGATCGAAACGGATGGCAAGGGAGTGAGCATCATAATGCGCAAGCCAGCCAGAGCTGATCCAACTGTCTACTTCGAATCTGAACAACCTCACCCCGTTATCCCGAATCGCGGTGATTTTGATCAGGTGTGGGGTGTTGATCCTGGACGACGGGATTTCTTCGTTGCCACCAACAACTTTGGCGACACTATTTCCTGCTCTTCGGCCGAGTTTTATCAAGATGCAAGGTATACTTCTAGCAACAAAATGATTCGCAAATGGATAGATCACAACCCACAGTTTCAAGAAGCAAACAACCTGCCATCGGCTAAGACCTGCTCTCTAGTTTCGTTGCACAGGCATGTACGCACTCTTATTCCGCGGATCGACGTTTGGCTGGATTTTCTTATCACAAAGCCGTTCCGGAAACTTCGCTTCCGGCGGTATGTTTTTAAGATGAGGAAGCTCCATGCCCTATGCAGAAAGTTCACTACGTGGTTTGGAGACCGTACACTAGTTGGGGTTGGAGACTGGAGTGCACAGGACAGCACAGGGTCTATCAAGCGGTGTCGACCTGGCGGTCCAGTGAAGATGTTTAAGCACGTACTACAGCAGCACTGTACGGTCGCCTCGATACCCGAATTTCGTACAAGCCAGCCGCATGCAGAGTGCTGTCGAGAGTTGTCCTACCAGTATCATCTACGCGTTTGTAGGGACGGCGTCGAGCGTCCTGTCAGGGTTCACCGTGTGCTACACTGTCGACACAGTGGCTGTTTCGGCATGACCGTGAATCGCGACACGAACGCCTCGAAGAACATCCTTCTCTTGACCGATTTCTATCTCAGATATCGCAGTAGGCATCCTGCGTTTGTGCGAGACCGAGTGATTGAGCCACGATAGTGAATCCACTCAAGACGCTTCGTGCCTTTTTCGATGGAGCTATTCAGTCAGGACCAGTGTTCTCAAGCACGATCGAGCGCATTTCAACATCGACAAATGTCTGTGGGTACCTGTCAAAAGACTCGCTGCTCATTGGAACTCTTCCCCAAGTTCAGACAGCCAGACCTCTTCGGTGACTCGGGAGTAGCTGGCAGTATAGGTAGTTAGTATGCCAATGTCTGGAGAGAGCCGCACGCGATGTAAGCTTTGCCTCACAGTGTTGCGGTGGCATTCAGTGAAAGCTACAATACATACGAACCATTGTCGCAGCGGCAACTCATTCGAGTGTACAGTCGGCCCTCAGTTTTCAGCCCCACACTGCTCTATGACCTTACAAGATAAACATTTCCATATTATATAAATTTTCACAGACAACTGATTTATGTGGAAATATGTTCGACTGCGAATTCTTTGGCCCACTCTTCCTTGACTCTTGATTTTTTTGAAGTCGTAGATGACAATAATTTCATATCAATATCAGTACAGCTCTCTTTTGATTTATTTGCGTCATTGGCAAACCCTTACAAATTTGATGATTACCACTGGGGCTGAAAACCGAGGGTCGAGTGCATCCCCGCACTCGCACTTGCACTTTTGACGCGCCTCCGCCGCTCCTGACCGCACGATCGATCGGCAGCATGTGGCGACGCAGCGCGAGCACGTTGAGCCGACGCCTGGCGCTGGGCGAGGAGGTGGCCGAGGCGCTGTACGGCCGCAGCCGCAAGCCCGTGGTGGCGCTCGAGTCGACCATCATCTCACACGGCATGCCGTTCCCGCAGAACCTCGAGATGGCCCAGCACGTGGAGGCGCTCGTGCGGTCGCAGGGGGCAGTCCCCGCCACCATCTGCGTCGCTGACGGCGAGCTCAAGGCTGGGCTGTCGGAGAAGGACCTGCATCGCCTGGCGGAGATGGGCAGCAAGGCTCGCAAGTGCTCCACGCGCGACATCGCCGCTGCCGTCATCGACAAGGCCGTCGGCGCCACCACGGTCTCCAGCACCATGTAAGGGGAGGCGTCATCATCTCTCTGTTCGGGTGATTGCAACGAATGGCTGTTGACTTTTTGTGGACTGGATTCGACAGGCGCATTGCGCATACCGCGGGGATCAAGGTGTTCGTGACGGGAGGCATTGGCGGCGTCCACCGCTTCTGCGAGGAGACCATGGGTACTTGAGCGGCACAGGGACAGAGTTGACATCCCGTATTTACGTGCTGACACGGTTATTATTTCATGCGGTGTGGTGCGTTAGATATCTCGACGGACTTGACGGAGCTGTCGCGGACGCCGGTTGCCGTGATTTGCGCCGGCATCAAGTCGATTCTCGACATCCCGCGCACGCTCGAGTTCCTGGAGACCCATGTCCGAATCATGCCATATCTGCTTTGACGCGGTATCGGAATATTTGACTCACGTGCCATTGGCTGGTGGTTGTTCTGATGAGCAGAGCGTGCCGGTGATTGGGTATGGTACGAACCAGTTCCCCGCCTTCTTCACGCAGGACAGTGGCATGAAGGCGCAGCTCCGCCGGGACTCGCCGAAGGAATGCGCTCAACTGATCCACGAGAGCTTGAATTTGGAACTCCCCAACGGCTTTGTGGTGGCTGTTCCGAATCCCAACCCGGTGGCGACGGATGTTATCAACGGAGCAATCGAGGTTTGTCCCGATCTCCTGAGTGTGTGTGTGTGGGGTGTGTGGTTGATTAACACAATTTGTTCATGCAGCTTGGGTTGAAGGAAGTCGCCGAGAAGGGCATCGCCGGCCAGGCAGTGACTCCTTACTTGCTCAAGCGCCTGAACGAGATCACCGGAGGAGTGTCGCTGGGGTCGAATATCGACCTTGTCAACAACAATGCGATTGTTGGAAGCCAGGTACGCAAATCTCGCTATGGTTTGCCAGACAAGTTGACGCGAATCTCATCGATGCACTTCACGTACGCTTGAGGACAGATCGCGGCATCCCTTCTCGAGTTGGAAAATGAGAGTGCGTCGACCCCCACCAAGTACTCGCAGCCCCATGGCAAGGTGGGCCTTTGATAGATTCAGCTGTCGCATTTGCAGACGTTAACGATGACGATATAATGAAAGCAAAAAGGTGACACGACGCGTAACGCCGGCAACCGGGTCCTGGTTGTGGGAGGGTTAGTCCTTGACATCATTAGCACGTCGACGGCTCCAATCATTCGCGAGACGTCCAATATTGGCACGATCAAGCAGACGAGCGGAGGTGACGTATTCTCCTTTCACGTATCTCTCCCTGAGATACGGCAGCGGGAATCGCTTCCGTCGCACGTAAACTGACATCCAATCATTGGCAAATGTGTGCGTTCGCCCATCAGGAGTTGGACGGAACATCGCCGAGTGCCTGTTGCGCCTCAACGCCAATCCGCTGCTCATTTCGGCTGTCGGAGAGGATGCGTCAGGGATAATCCTTATGGACAGCATCAAGAAGCTCGGACTGGACGCAAGCGGCATCAATGTATCAAGCGAGCTCGCGACTGCAGTTTATTCGGCGGTGTTGGACTCGTCGGGCGATTTGGATGCTGCTATCGCCGACATGCGCGCATTCGAAGCCATCGTCAGTGCACAGCTTAGCTTTGGAGTTGAATGCTGTTTGAAGCTAGAGTGTTCTGACAACGGACTTCCTGGCGGTTTACAGGACGCCAAGGCGATTTCGGACGACACGATCCAAAGCGCGAAGATCGTGATCGCGGACGGAAACCTGTCTCCTCACACCATTGGCGAGCTCTTCAAGCGGAGTGAGCGGCTGAAGGTCGACACTTGGTTCGAGCCAACGTCGGTCCAAAAGGCAATCCGCGTCGTGGAAGCGCAAGCCGTTCCGTTCATGACATACCTATCGCCGAATGGAGACGAACTCGAAGCAATCAGCGAGGCTATCAAGGACAAGTCGCGAGCGGAAGGACAGTCCGTTGTCGACCACGAATGTTTCACGCTTAGCTCGGAAGCACGAATCTTGCCTGAAGAGCGTATGCTGCAGCTGAAGAACGACATGATCACAGGTGCGTTGTGTTCGTGACCAGACTCGGAATGCGATATAGATGTGGCTGATTTACCTGATTGTGCTCTTCGACAGTTCTCCTGGAGATGGCGGGTGGCGACAACCAAAAGCCCAAGCACGTGATCGTCACTATCGGGAAGCACGGGGTGCTTGTTGGGTCGGTCAACCAGACTCGCGAGGAGTTGGAGAGACTGGTTGCTCAAAGCGACGTTCCGATCGAGATCTGGGGAGCGCACAGTGTCGGCGGTCACCCCATCAGCATCGTTCACATCCCAGGCAAGGAGATTGTCGCGAAGAACTGCACTGGCGCAGGTGAGTTCGTTTTGCGGTGTCAATCGGCAGCACACTTGCGTCTGACGACTCCTTTGACATATAATTCAGGCGACAGCTTGGTTGGAGGCACCGTGTACGGTCTGCTGGAGGGCCACGACGTCTTGCACAGCTGCCACCTTGGAATGATCGCTGCTCGACAGAGCCTCGCATCGGAGCACGCGATTAACCCGTCGCTGACTCCGAAGGTCCTCGAGGAGTCTTTCTGATTCGACCAGCGAGTGTTGATAGCCTGTCTGATGGGAAAGCACAGTTTTGTCGCGCTCAGCGCATTTTGAGCGCGGCCAGCGCGGGTAGTGTATTTAATGCACCGCCACGTGAACCCACGACGTTCCCTCTCTATTGGTTTTGGAAGTCGCGAGCGAACTCGCCGAGCAAGCGGAGGACCTCGGCCTGCAACCCGCTCTTCTTTGTTGCCACGAGCTGCTGAAGCGCACCGAGTTCCGCCGAGTTTGTCGGCTTCTTGGACAGTTTGCACGCAATCTACACCCCAGAGCAGCAAACCATCCGTCAGCGTCATGATCATCGACAAACAGCCGCCGCAACAGCAACTGACCTCGTAGTCTTCGTCGTTCGAGATCTCGCCCAACACGTAGCTTCCCTTGTAGGTGCCGCCGTTGCTCGCGACCTCGAAAGGCACCGTCAAAGAAAAGTCGAAGAGGAAGCGCTTGCGGCCGCGCACGACGCAGATGCTCGCGTCGCCAGAGATCTTCTCCGGCGCCTTGAACGTCGCGCGCAGGCCTCCATCCGAGAACGATGCGCCAGTGAACAGCTCACCGAATTTTTGCTGATCACACCAAGCAAATCAACCGTCAGTCAACTGTGAGACAGTCTGCGATCGGAGAAGCTGTGGCGAATCACCTCCGCCCACTTGGTGTAAGAGCGCTCCTCGAACGTGCCAGCAGCATTCCACGCAGATCCTTCGTGAACCGGCGCCGCCTCGACCTGGACAGTCACCGCGTCAGGGCCAGCTCAGGCGTTAGTGTCCTGAAAGCCTGTCAACCGCCACGAGCATCGAGCTAGTCGTACCTTGACAGGCGCCGGCGCGATCTTCTGCGGAGCGATGTCGCCGATCAGACTCTTCTCCTCCTTCGACAGCTCGCGGTGGAAGTACGGCATGCCGTTCTTGTAGCCGCGCATCTCGGCCGCCGGCAGATCAGGCTCGTCCGCCACAACGACCGACGACTTGGCGCTCGAGCTGCTCGCCGGCTTGGCCGTCTTGGTGGTCGTCGACGCAGACGACGACGACGACGACGATGATGCAGCCGACGTGGACGTCGCAGGCTTGGGAGTCTTGCGCGGCGGCTGCGGCGGCTTTGGCGCCTCGGGTTTCTTGCAGATGCGCTTGTGGAAGGGCCAGTCGCTCGCTTGGCACGCCCGCGCGCAGTATACGGCCTTCTTGCACACCGAGCACTTGAGCTTGGCGCCGGGCTTGCGGCAGTTGCGGCAAGCGGAGACGTCGGTCGAGGTCGATGGCACCACCTTGGCCTCCTCCTTCTTCTTCTTCTTCGCGTCGGCCTCGTCGTCCGAGTCGGACGCGCCGACGTCCTTGAACCGCGAGTAGTCGTTCGCGTCCACCACCTGCACCTCGCGCGTGCGCTCGATCAGCGAGTTGGCGTCAAAGTCGTCCGTCGGACGCAGCGCCGCCGCGTCTCCCGCCGGCGCCACCAGCGACGCGTCCCACCCGACCGAGCCACCTAGTTGCCCCGCAATCGCCTCCATCACTTATTGCAAAATCTGAATCTGACACAGGCGACGAAAGCAGTTCATTACCGGTCAACGCCGGTATTTGCAAATCGTTTCTTCGCTTTATAAAACGCTATGTTTTCAGCATAACTCATCAGGGTTTGATCTAAAATGCTCCATTTTAATGCTCTATCTGTTCCAAAACACTAGTCTGACAATGTATAGTTAGCTGCTAGAAATATGACCAGTGTTTTAGAACGGAGGGAGTATTATTGTTCGCAACAAAGCCGGTCGAATTTTCTGGAAGACTTCATGAAGAAGTGTCATACAGAGTATCCTCCGTTTTTCGCGATAGTGGTACCGATCATAAATGCAGAGTAATAAATTACTTTCAGGTTATTTGAACATATATATATTATATACTGTATAATTGAATGCATAATATATGTAAGGTTATATAATACAATTAGAAGCGAAAAACGTAGGATAGACTGTACCGTAAAACCGAAGTCACGTCCGACAAATTGTTATATCCGACAAAAATTTTCTGCCAATCAGAGAAGTCCAAGCATGTCAAAATGCATATCGGAAATATGGTAGTTATATCCGACATTCTCAGCACCAGTAGTCTAAAACTGTGTCCTGACACCGCTAATCTGCCATTTGGAGCTCCTGCTGAACCATGGGAAGGGTGCAAGTTCGTGAAAATGGAGGGCGCCGCCCCAAGCAATACAAGCGCTCCACGCCAACCTACGAATTCCGACTCGAAGTCGTGCGTTACTATGAAGAACATGCAATTCAAGCTACGCTCGAGCGTTTCTTGTGATGATGCGCACGCGGCTTCTTCGGGAGACGCGCTCCAGTCACCTGAAAGACGACGAGCAGCAGTCTCCGAGAGCGCGATAGTGCCGCGGCGAGAGAGGTCAGACCGACCTCTCCCGGTCAGTACCGGAGCGTTGTGATCCCCTTGAGCGGTTCTTGGGATCGGGAGCGCTAAACCTGCGCGTAAGCGTCCTCTCGGTCACGCGAGACCTGAACAATATACAAAAACACTACAAAGTCGTTAACACTCAGAGAGCCCTCTCGGCGGTGCGTGTACCAGACCCGAGGGCTCAAACGGTGGGTTTTGTTAGTAAACGGGAGCGTCACCAGGCTCCCTGCCACGTTCCAATGGCCTGTTGCCCTTTATCTAGGGCTCAACCGATAATATGAAATCGCTTGCCTCTCCAGAGCGCGGTGCAGTCCCGTCAACTCTGGGGGAGGGGCGAATATATGAAGACCACTATGCAAACACACACAGATGTGCTTACCAATGGTAGGGGGAGTCGAGGGGTGTCTAGGCGTCCGACTTCCTTTCCTTTACCCTGCTAGGCCCTTTCCTTGGGTCCTTAGCAGGAGGGAACTCTAAGACGCGAAGTGTTGGAGGCAAATTGGGAAGTCTGTATTAGTTGTGTTGGTCCTTAATTTTCCTTCCTCCTATCTTCTTACATATACATCCGTTGACGGGAATATTACCGGTAAATCCGTGGAAGATCGCAATCCTGGGGTCGAGTGGCTCTGAAGTACCGGTAATTTACCGGCGACCTCGGTGAGTTTCCATGGTTCACATTCAGCCTTCGAAATCCCTAATGGAACCTCTGAGGGCCTTTCCCCTGAGTATTAAGGGACTCCGAGGAGACCCTCAGAAAAGTGTTACCACACCATTTCCCTGAGACCGCCCTCTAATTAGGGGGTACTCAGGCGTCTCTGAGAATGATTCTCAGAGACGATCAGAGTTTTATTATAACGAGCTGGTCACACTCTTGAGGTTCCTTGGGCGCCGTTCCAGGAGACACTCTTGCGAGGCGGCCCTGGGTATCCGGACAGCGCGCGTTTTCCGGAGGGCACTTCATCACACTGCTCTGGCAGCGAGAAGCCGCTGTGCTCCAAGTGCGCGCAGACAGTGTGGCTCCGCGCCGTGGACCACGAGCTGCGCGTCCGCAAGGTCGGCGTTCATATCTGCCGCTCGTGCGTAGAGCGCGCGGACGCACTGAGCTTCACAGTTGTCGCGCGGCAGCAGCAGCAGGTCGACGCCGAGGTCAAGACAGAGTCGGAGTACACATCCGTGTCCTCGTCCAGCATGACGTCCGCGGACTGACGAATGATGGAGCACGTGACAACCAGCAGCGGCTGCGTGGACCTCGCCTCGCTGCTGAACGGCGACGACCTGTGGACGCCGTCGAACTCGCGCTCCGTGTCGAGTGATAGCTCCTTCTTCGGCGGCAGGCGACGAGCCTGGCAGCGAGGGTGACCGAATATCGGGATTCTCTTCCGAGCTGACCCAGGCGTTGACTACCTCGAGCTCGCGTCTATGAGCGGCGCCGTCATGAGCGCGTCCGCGTCCGTTTACTTTGTGGCCATGTTGCTGTGTGATCGGTTCGTGACGGCGGTCGCCTCAGGCCGACAGGCAAGCGACAATGGTGCTCAAAATTATGACACGGATTGGATGTTCGAGGAGGCCCTCTCACCCGCTCTCTATCTGTATGAGCAGACGAGTTCGTGCGCGTGATGGTGTTAGGAGGGATGGCCAAGATGAAGGCTCTGGTTTGGCACCCATTCGGTGCGTCCATCGAGCGAATGATCTGGGCTGTTGGCTGGGTGCGGCCTTGTGGTCAAGAAGCCCAAGCAGGACAAGCCGCGAGTGAGGCTTGTCCTGCTCTGAGGCGGGTAGGAGCAGTGCAGCGCCTACATAAAGGATTGGGGCATGGTCGAACATAGCATTGCGCCTGCCAGGTGGCCCGACAAAAAAGGTGGATACGCTATAGAGCACGCGGAGCTCTGCTCTAGCTGGACCCTGCAAAGACACATGCATCTAATCCCCCCCCCCCCCCCCCCCCCCCCCCCCCCAACCCCGCTCCACAACCCCGCCCCCTCGCCAGTCGGTCAGGTCAGTCAGTCCTGCGGTTTGGCCCCGACCAACCGCAGAACTGGACAACACCACATCGCGGCCAAGCCCGAGCGGATACTCAATCACTCGACGGCCGCGCTCGGCTTGGGCTGTGGGCGATGATATTCGGCTTGGTGGCGCTCGTACGGCCTGTTGGCGCTCGTCTTCGGCCTGGACGCGCTGGACTTCGGCTGTGAAGGCGTGTGACGTGTGTTGGAGGCCGTGACGAGTCTGTCGCGCGCAAGCAGCGACAGCCTCCAGTGCCAACGTGGCTCGGGGCCACAGCGCAGCGGTGAGCGAAACCCGCGCGGCCCCCGATGTAACATCGGGTATACGGTACCGTCATCGACCCCTAAATTTGTGAAGCCATCTCGATAATGCTGCTACCATTTTATAACGAACCGTCGTCGTTTGTGCAAATAGCAAAGTGCAACCGCAGTAGAGCATGCAGCTTGCAGCCGTTCCTCCTAGTGGCGTCGGCGCGCCGATGCGGCTGCCGCTATCGGCCCGCGCAACCAGGGGCGGCCCGGCGAATTCCCCTTCAAGACGACGCGCTCGACCGCCGCTCCCGAGAGCCACCGGTCCTCAATCTCTGCTCCCGCCGCGCGACAAGCTGCGCAACGTGCGTCTCGAGTGCCTCGCGCTCGACCGCGAGCTCAAAGTGCTCGAGAACTCGGGCCACAGTCGCCTGGGCGTGTTCGTGCGGCCGCTGGTCACGCAGATCTCGAGCCACCCGGCTGCAGCTGACGAGGCGACGGCCGGCATCGCAGTATCCGAAGCCGATGACGAGTGCCGAGACCCGTTCTTCCACCAGTTCTACGACCACGACGGCCGCTCGCTGTTCGAACAGCTGCTGAGAGCCTGCATGCGCGCCGTGGCGCTCGCCAAGCTGGCGTTCGGCACGCGCAGCGCCGCGTTTGCTCGAGCAGAGGTGGAGCTCGCCGAGGCGTACGCGCGACTCAATCTGTGGAAGCAGGGCCACCCACACATCCTGACGGCCAAGAATGTTCTTTCCGAGCTCGAAAAGACATCCGTTCCCAGCGAGACTGCGCCAGCAGCGCCTGAGGCGACCGTGCACTGGCGCAACACGCTGTTCGCTCGAGCGCTGGCATACTTCTACGAGCTGCAGGAGGACGACGTCGTCCGCGGCCGCGTCGACCTCGCGGCACTTCTCGGCCACGTCCAGCTCTGGCAAGACGAGCTCTCGACGGACAGAAATGAGTGTGAGGAAGATACGTCGCACGATCTGCTGGGTCGCGATGCGCTCGTGCAGGCGTTCGAGGCCGCGCCGTCCATCCACTGGCAGCAGCTACTGCTCAAGCTCGAGCGTGAGAGCTCTGTCATGCAGCGCTATCATCGCCAACTCGAGCAGCAACTGCCACCTGAGGCTCTGAGCGCTGTGCGCGATGCGTTCGCGGCGCTCGATCACGACGGTCGCGTCTCCGTCGCCGCCTTCATTGCTCAGCTCGATCAACAGCGCGGGCAACTTCCTCGATCTGCGTCACACGTCCTCACAGCTTTGGCGGCAGCGCTGCGAGCCACGCACGAAGACGAAGACACTGCAATGGTCGTGTGGTCCGAGGTGCTCGAGCTCGCCCATCCGCCAGCTGACGACAACGACGAGGATGATGATGAAGAGGACGAGCGCGAGATCGTGCGCGAGCTTGGGCCACGAGCTGAGCTCTTCTTGAGCCGCGTCTTCCTCCGGCGCGGCCAGATCGAAGACGCCGTGCGAACCATCCATCTAGCTATCGCCAGTCAGGAGCGGTCGGCCGCGAACAGATCTCAAGACTCCGACGCACTCGTTCCCTTCTACATGGCTGCGGCCGAGATCTTGGCAGTGCGCGCCAAGCAACTGCGCGCGAGGAGCCAACAGGACGTGCTCGACCAGGTCGAACGATGGCTCCAGTCCCCGGATGGTACACGCAGTGTGAGATCCCGCGCGTTGACGCTCATCGACACGCACTGCCATGAGACGAAAGGCGAGATGTTGCCAAAGAAGGAGGCTGAGGCTCAAGCCACGGAACAGCTCCGACACGAGCGTGCGGCCTGCGCGAGTGCGAACGCTCTGCCCAACGGTGCAACGGTGCTGGATGAAGCCGTCGAGTACTGCAACAAGGCCTGGTCGTTGCAGGAGCAGCACCTCGGTCGCGACCACGTGGCGACTGCAGCAGTACACGCGTCGCTCGCGCAGCTTCAGTTGGCCAAAGAGGACCCTGACGAGGCCGTTCGTTGCCTGACGCGAGCTGTGAGCGTCGTCGAAGGTGCGTGCAACGGACCGGTGCCGGCATCGGCGTTCCTCCAGCTCGACATCGCGCGCGTGCATCACGCTCGTGCCAAGCAAGAAGATGACGGTGGCGCCGCGAGACGAGCCCAGACAGCATACCTCACGGCTGGCGACTTCTTCCATTCGTTCGCACGCGAATTCACGGACGGTTCATCGACGAACCGCGAGTGCTGCGCGCTTGCACTCGACGCCTTCCACCATTGGACGACGCTCGCGGGGTCAGTGCGCGGCTCTGTGAGCTCACTCAACGAGCAGCGCGAGGTGCTGACGCGAGCGCACACCGCCGCCATCGACGGGTACGGCGAGTTCTCGCTTGAGGCCAGCGACGCCGCGCGAGATCTCGCGAGGCTGCTGCAGCAGATCGGCGGAGAGACCAATCTGTCGGCGAGCGTGGCGCTACTGAAGCAGGCGAGCGAAGTCTTGGCGAGCCACTATGGTCCCGCCGACCGACGACCACGCGACCTGCGCAAGGAGGCACTGGCCGTCCGCGCAGAGCTCCGGGACGCGAGGATACGCCCTGGTGGAGTCGACGGCGGGCAGGACGACGGTGCGTGGCTTACCATCTAGATACCGGCGCTCTGTTGAGTGTGAGTTGCGATACGAATTGGGTTTCTTTGATACGACACAAACTACACTGCACGGAGACGACCAACCAAACTGCATGCCTGTCTGTGCCTTCCTGCATCCTGCATCCTGACAGACAACCTTAGGTGCTGAGCGAGAGTAGCAGCGCAGTGCCGCGCTTGGTCCATACGTCTGGCGACTTGCCGGCGCCAGCCTTGAGATCGACAGCGATCATGAACGACGGACGCTCGCGCGTCCCCGTGCGCAGAGGATACAGGTACAGCGGACAGCTGTACAACCCCTTGGAGGCCTTCTTCTTGGACTCAACCGGCTTGAAATGCAGGATGGGCATGCTGCAGTTGAGCTCCATCGGGTTGGGTTCGGTGAGGCAGTCGTGATCGAAGTCCCAACGAGCACCTTCGAGAATCAACCCCCTGACGTACGCGCCGTCCTTCGGGCCAGCCGTGAGCGCGTTCTCGTTCTGGTTGATCACGACAAACTCCCAATTGAGTGAATCGATCGCCACGCCGTTCTTGCGCGCCGCGGTCTGCAGTAACGCGGTGAGAAACCCCGTCGGATACGTGAACCCCGAGAGCCAAAACACTGGCGGCACCGCATGGTTAGCCCACTTGCTCATCTGCTCGCATCGCAGCTTCAGGTCGTGCATCCAACTCCCGAGCGGCTTGAGCGACGGGTAGCAGAAACTCCAGGCTTTGGGCACGGCTCCAAGCAGCATGGCGTGGTACACGGCTTCGAGCTCAGGCGTAATGACAACTGCGCCATGGATGCCGCGCTCGAGCGCCACGACCGAGCCGCGGATCGTCGCGAGCAGCTTGTTGTACCGCTCGAGTTCTTGGACAAGCACAGTCTTGAGCGCGTCAGGATCCGAGCGCGCCGACAGGGAAGCCTTGATGTTCGCAATGTCAAACACATCGGGTACCGTGTCTTTCATCGCCTGCAACAAAGTCAACACCTTGTCGTCGTTGCCCTTGGCGCCGTCCGCTACGTCCATGGCCTGCAGCGACAAGATGGTCGCGAGCAATTCACGACCATCGTCGATCTGCGACGCGATCTGAGCGTTCGGGTGCTGCCCAAACGCTGCAGGCGGGTCGTCGAGCGGCAGCTGTCGAATGTACTCGGCGTACGAGCTGATGTCGCCGTCGTCCGGCACGAAATAGTACTCCGAGTCGGACAGCGCGACGTTGTCGACTTGCAGCACGTCCTCAGCGAAGAACTGGTTGATGTACACGAGCATGAGTCGGCGATCCCAGTCGTCTGTAACGCGGCCGCCGTAATTGGCTTGCGCGATCAGGTATTTGAGCGCATCCCACGGCGTCTCTTCGTACTCGTCCAGGTAGATCGCGAGCACGTCCTCGCTGATGGCGAAGTCAGATTCATTGAAGTCGTACGGGATGTTCCAGCCGAGGTTGTTAAACTTGCGACGCTCGAGCAGCAGCGAGTGGAACCAGCAGAGACAGAACAGCAGCCGCTTGTACTTCTTGTGCTCGTGGCAGCGAGCAAACTTCTCGGCCGTGATAGTGTTGTACAGGCGAAGCAGGTTGGCCTTCAGTCCGCGCGGCGGCTCAGTCGTCATCTTGATGCCGCGCTGCAGGATCGCGATCGGGAACTTGGGGTTTGGATCGCTCGTAAGCCATAGTCGGAACTGCGGGTTTACTTGTGCACTTGCCGCGCAGAAATTGTCGATGAGCTTTTCAAGAGTCGGTGCCCAGCTCAGCATCAAGTGGCAGTTGGCCAGGAAGACCCAATTGCCGCCGTCGAGACCTCGCTGTAGCATCGCTTCGGCGATGCTTGCTTGTCCCTGACCGAGTGCACAGTTTTCGACCTTCTTGTGAAGCGACTCAGCCAGCGCCATGAGAGAGTTCGTTGGGTCCACGCCAGGCGACAGCACAAAGATCAGCGGCGTCTTGTATGTCGAACTCTCGTAAATGGCCCGGAGATCGAACGGCGGAGGATCGACAAACTGCGCACCCAAATTCGCGGCCGTGAATCGAGCTGCTTGGATGCTGAGACGATCGGGCCGAATGCACCGCAGCAGCAGCATACGCTGGAGCTCGTTGCACTTCCCGTCCCAATCACCAGGGAGAGGCTCAATTTCGGGTGTGCTGCTTTGGTACCACGACTTCCAAGCCTTCGTGGCTTGCTCGAACGAGCTGATCAGTCCCTGGAAGCGAGCAAGCTTGCTCAACTCCACGATGCTAGCCCACGCTTGGTCGTTGATGAACTCGCTCGCACAATTCGACACCTTTTCCTCTTGCGCCATGACATTGCCGCCTTTCAGGAGGAAGTCGTACTCGTCAAGAGGCAGTTTCCCAATACTTTGCAGCACACGCACACACATCTGCAGCGAAAAGAGAAGCTTGTGCCGCTCGAACAACCCGCGACACGCGTATGCGTACACCGCGTACGTGTGATAGTCGTTGATGGCGTTGATGCGCTCCGTGAGCTCCTCGCTTAGCGCTCCCTGGTTCTTGACGCTGCGACTCCTGACAATCGAGTCCTTGAACAGGTCCACGTACGAGTCGAGTGAGAACTGGTACATTGGGTCGACGCTCGTCATGTCGTTCAACACGAAGTAGAGCGTCGACGAGCGAAGCGCCACCTTGGCGTACCCCATGCGCGCGGCATCGATCTTCTTCTCCGTCTCCTCACTCACCACAAGCTGGTGCGTCACTTCTTCCGACGTTGTCTTAGACGCATTAAGCGTCGTGACGAGGGACTCGTCGTCGAGTAGCGAACCCTTTGCGGCTGAAAGCAGTCGTAAGATCTCATTCTCGAGATCGATCAGCTTCTTCTTGGCAGCAGCCACACGGACCACCAGGTCGGATTTCTGCTCCTCGAGTGCGGGTTCTTCAAGCTGTACCGTGATGCCAAGAAGCTGCGCCTCGAGACCTTGCTCTTTGACCACAAAATTAACAATCGTAGTCTTGGTCGACACCTCCGGAGTGTAGTGCGGGTTGTGCAGTTTCGTCGTCAGATAAAACCTAAAATCGCGGTTGTAGTCGAGCTCCTTGTCGCCGAGGCGAATGACTTCGCGATTCCCAATCTTGATGATGCTCTTGTTCAGTACCGGCTCGAGACTCGGGTCAAGCTCCTCCAAGATGTCCTGCATCAACACTGGAATGCCAAATCGAATCCCATTCTCGAGCTTCCGCAACAGATCCTTCATCATCGGGTCCACAACTTCCAGTCGGGTACCTTCCATCGACTTGATCCATTTGTTTGCCTGTCCCTGTGGGTCGATCATGAGTGGCCAGCGCTTGCCTCGAGTTGTGATGACACCATTCTCGGTTGACAGGGAGTCACGAGGCAGCCCGTGCGCGTTCCAGCTTCGAACGTCAGTCGGATCTGCAAGAAAGTCGGTAAATGTAAACTTTTGAGAGATCGGCAGCCCTTGCTGCGTCACGCGGTTCATCCACGTATCAACCAGCGAGCCACGATAGTATGTATCGAATGGTCCGGCGTAGGAAATGAAGGCTGCGGCCACCAGTGCATCGCCCACAACGTTGACGAGGTTCTCATTCTTGTCGGCGATGGACACCTGCCAGCGCTCTCGCTCGCCAGCCAACCCTTTCACGAGCTGCTCAGCTCGCGACAATTTGAGTTCCAGCAGCTCGGCCTCTTCGCGAAGTGCGTTCTTCTCTGAAACGCTCGAGTCGTATTGCCGCTTGAGCGCCTCGACCTTCTCAATCACCTCCTGGAGCTTCTCCTTGGCGACCTGCAAGTCGTTCTGTTTGATCGCGAGCGCTTGCTGCGACTTCTTGAGAACCTCTTTCTTCGGCGCCACGACGCGAAACACACCAGCGTAGCACTCCATCGCCAGTACCCATGCGCACAAAGCTCCTGCCGCTGATGAAACCTTGCGGACATTGTCAGCGTTAAAAGTCGGTTTGGACGAGTACTTTTTGAGCGCCGCCACAGTCTTGTCTCGGATCGAGTCCTTGTCGAACGTCTTGATCTGCTGCAGAAAGTTGACGTCGTTCATTTTGGTCTTGGCCTGTGCCCACGTTGGCGGTAGTCCGAACAGAATCATGACCGCACACATGACCATCGACACGAGCTCCGGTGGCTGCGTGTACACCTTGACCTCGGCGATCGCCTTCTTGTCGAGGTTCTCAACCTCTTGCATCGCGCGCTGAAGCGCAGGGAGAGCCTCATCGAGATCCTTTTGAGCGTCGTCAGCGATTTTCTTCGTCTCCGCTTCCTCTTTCGTGATGCGCTCGCTGTCCGCCTCCACCTGTTTGCGCTGTTCGTCGGCAACTCGGCGCTCCGAGACGATCACCACGAGCAAGTCACTGCAGTCTTTGTTCTTTTGCGCGACAACAACCTTGCGCTCTTCTAGCTGCTTGGACATCTGCTCAACTTGAAGTCGTGACTCTTCCAGCTTCGCCAGACCGTTCTTCAGCTTATCGCGCGTGTCCAAGATGGCTGCGGACTTCTCGGACAGCAAGTCGACGTATCCTGTCACCAGCGACAGATAGTTGGTCGGAGTCACATAGTTGTGTCTCTTCATGCTGGCGAGCACCTGACTCGAGGCCAGCATGACGCTGCTGTGTACGACGGCAAACACGGACGAGATTTTGGGTCGCTGGACCTCGTTCGCGATGTTCTTCTCTTCGAGAAACTTCATTCCGACCTCCTGGAGCGCGTCAAGCGGCCACTCATTGAACCAGTCAATTGTCGTGTTGTTGACGAGCGACGGGAACTGGCGACAACGATCCCGGAAGCCTTTGCCGATCGGACTGAAGGCCAGCACCACGTGCAGGTTGCGACGCACCTCGCTGATGAAGAAGTTCCAGAGAGTCTCTTTCGTCTCACGAATACCTTGCGATCTTGCTCGCAGGCGCACTCCATCCAGTAACCCGGCCTGTTCGTCCTTCTCAAACAGACCGGGGATCTCTCCACTGCTCAAGATATTGTTGAGATCTTCGACAAACGCTTCGCTTTTGATCTGTGTGTCGCTAAACAAGAACACTGTGCGCTGCTCTTGGATGCCCGCCTGCTGGTACAGTTTCTTCATGTCATCGTGAAACTCGCTGATCCGGTAGTTCTTGACCACCTCGATCTGAAACACCTTGAACCCTCCTATAAACGAGGCCAGCTTCGTGAGCGACTGTCGTCCACTGCCACCAACACCGACCAGCAGCAAGTTTCCACGCGTTGTCATCAACTGCCGATGGATGCGCAGGATATGCAGCAGCGCATCGCCAAACATGACGAGGTTCATGGGGATAAATCCAGGCTCGGCGTTGTGGTTCTCCAGTTGCTCCTCCACGAAGCTCTTGAGCAGCTTCATGTCGGTAACCTCTGTATAGCGGGCAGGAGAACTAGGGTCGTCGGACGCAGCCGAGAATATGTACGTAAACAGAGGGCCATTCTCTTTTAGCCGTTCAGGTGCAGAAGACAGCAGTCGAGACCAGTCTGTCTGCAAATGAGCACCCAACAGTTCGTCAACCTTTCGCTTGAAGGTCTGCCGATCTTCCAATGTGGTCAGGCGGTCTGAAAACACGCGGAGACTCTCGTGGACCCAGAGCCGCAGTACACCATCGCGGCTGGTGGCGTTGTACTTGTCGGTGAGCAGCATGCCTTGGATAACCTTGGCCATGTCTCGCAGATTGAACAAGTAGTGGCTGTTCGCTGGCGTCGGCAAGAATACTTCCAACACGTTCTGGTAGAGTTGAATAGTGGCCGCAACCAGAGGCACACCCAATGGCTTGATTTCATCGTCGAACTCTGACAGCTTTGGGATCAGCATCGTCTCAAAGATGCGTTTCAACTGCGCCTGCTCCGGGATGGTCATGTTAATCAGGTTAAATCGGCTTTGGAATCGCGAGCTGATCACCGAGCGGCCGCCGCCAGGAGGTCCCATCGCGGCAACAAGCTGCATATCTACGAAATACTTGAGCGCCTGCTTCTTTCGGTCGTACCAGCAGCTGTAGTCTACCCATTGACGAAGCAGTTCAAGCGGAGGTTGCGAGCCGAATGTGTCCTTGGTTGGCATGTTCAAATCATCAATGAACGTCACAAGCTTCTTCCCCCCAACTGGTCCGAATCGATTGAGCGAACGTTTCTCCATAACGTTCTCGATCATTTCTTGCGTCGTAGCGGAGGATGTAGCCGATGAAAAGTTCATCACGAGCACGTTGAACGCGTCGGACAAACTTTCGATCTCCCGCTGAACTACTGTCGTTTTCCCGACGCCAGTTTCTCCGACGATGAGCGTGTGAATACCCGCAGCAAGCATCGTTTGGACCAAGTAGCCGTAGCGAAGCGTATCGATCGTCGGCACAATGATCTTGTGGAAAGGAGCGTTTGGCGCTATGCGGAAGTTTTGCGGGAGGCGCTCGTCCCACAATTTAAAGTCGCGGCTTGTCGGGTCAACGTAGTAGTCGTAGGCAGTTTTTAGCGGTGGGTACTGCGTGTCAATATCGCGCAAACACGAGTCAAACTTCTTGCGGCCATCTTCGTTTGCAGCAGCCATCACGGTCCACGTCACGCAAAACAAAAACCACTTCTCGATCGCCACAGGAAATTTGTCGCCGCACGCAACCTTGTCGATGCCGTTCTCGGGTGTACCGAGCGCGTGATAAAGGTTGCAGAAGGACTTTACACTATTAAACGCTGTGACCGGGATCAGCTCGGACACCTCGGCATCTTTATACTGCAATATTTTGGGCAAGTATTTCTCGAACAGTGCCTGCAAAATGTCGCGCTCTTCCTGGAGAGAGATCGTCGTTGTCAACCATGTTTGAACGAACGGACGCCAGCCAAGATCGCTCACGTCCATGTACACCATGCCGGCGCGACTGACCGTTGCAGGCGATGCAACAGCCAGATCCTGCACCTCGAACATAAGCGCCATGGACGGACTCATGCTGATACGGTCGCCATTGATAAGCGTCAGCACCTTGTTGTCGTCCATGACACTGTTCATACTCTCGATCCAGAGCGTGTCGACTGGTCCGTCAAGCATAATCCACTTCTCTTCTGCTTTCTCATCGGCTGCGAGTGTCCGAAAAATGGAGGACAGGATGCCATCGATCCACTCAAATGTCGCCAGATCATACACGCCGTAGATCTCGTTCAGCGAAATCGACTTTGGGTTCAGCACTTGGACACGGACTGGCATATAGCCTGCAACACCGTCCTTCGCAAGACTCGACTTCGCCGCTTGAAGGGTCTTCCAGATTGTCGATTTGCCGGCCATGGTCTGTCCCACAATCATATTGCAGTGGCGAGTGATTTGAGACTCATACAGCTGGATGGTCTTGAACACGATCAAAGGGTGAACCTGGAGATTTTGCTCGACGAGCTCCTGTTCGATAGTGCCTTGGAGGCGTCCATAGTCTGTTACTGGCAGCTCCACACCTGGGAACAAATCGCCAAGCAGCAGCCGAAAAAGCGCGGCATCCTCTCGAATAAACTTGGGCATATTCATGTCACGCAAGGCACGCAGCAGAATGTTCTCTTCCTGGAGATTGGGGTCTTCTCGCTTCAGCGAGCCGGCCATATTCAACACAGCCTTAAGCGACCGCAGTCCAAAGTCGTAGTGATCCTGCTTGCTGAGTTGTTGGATCATCAAGCCGTACAATGTCGTCGTCTTTTTCGCCAGCGTCTTTGCATCACGGAACCCTTCTGCCTGAAGCATGACTTCAGCAATCAACGCGAGATCCGGCACCATCATGGCGCAAGGACGCATCAACGCTTTCAAATTGTCGGGAAGCTCTGTGCGACCAGCGTACCCGGGATTCATCGTGATGAAGATTCCCATGTTGTGGTTGCACTTGATCAGCGAGCCGAGAAACATGAGCTGCGTCTGCTTCGCCGTTAGGGCTTGCATAATTGTCAGCACTTGTTGGGCGACGACAGAGAGCACCTCAATCTCGATGCGATTAAACTCATCAAAGCAGCCCCATCCGCCTGATTGCACGAGTCCCGAGAACATTCGGCCGACAGATTTGTAGTCCAGGCCGTCGCTGCAATTGAACACAATGACATACTTTGCCAAGTTCTTCCCCAAATCTTTGACTGTCTCTGTTTTACCCGTCCCTGCTGGACCGAGCGGGTTGCCGCCACGGTTCAAATGCAGAGCAGTTGTCATCGTGAGCACGCAACGATCGGTCAACGGAGTGATCACGAGGCGGCCGTTATTGCCCTGATACTCGTACGAATACTGGAGAGACGTCACGGTTTGCTTGACCTCACAGATGCCAGAGTCGCCGAGCTCCTTGTTGAAGTAAAAGCGGAGCTGCATGAGCCAGTCGAAGTCATTGATGCTTTTGCAGTTCTGCTTGACCAGCCGGTCAATCACGTCGCGCGAATGGATCTCAATGGTGATCAGTGCGACCACCTTCTTGCGCTCAATAGACGACAGCTGGCCACGCACCATGTCGGCCAGTTTGTTCAAATACGATATCCACTTCTTCTTGAGCTGCTTCAGCGCCTTCTTCTCTCCTTTCGCCACTTCGTTCAGCGCTTTAATGCACTCGTTTGTCCATGCCGTTTGGCCGCACGTGATCAGCAACTGTCCAGGGAAGTCCCGAATCCACTTCTCCTTCTTCCCTTTATAGCCCACAAGACACTGCGCGTAAATCTTCTCGAGCGTGCTCACCATGGCAGCTTCCACACGCAGCAACCACCCTTCAACGGCACCAGCGACGATCACATTGGAAGCAAACAGAACCTGCTCGCCACAGGGGGAGTTCATGCCAAGTGCCTCGAACGTCGTATTGCCTCGCGCGCCTGGCGGGACTAGGTACAGTGTTTTGATGGCCTCGAAGCACTTCTTAATGTGCTTCTGCACCTGGTCTGGATCTTTTTGGTGGCCGAGAATCTCGAGCAGGTCGTCGTTGGAAAGGAAGTAAAACCGCGGGAACAGCATGCGCTTGGTCTCGAGGTACTGGTCCAAGCATTTTTGAATTTGGTCGAGCTTCTCCTGCATCGCCACCAGTGTCTCTAGCACATTCGGCTCATGCGTCGCGCGAAGAGCATTCTTCGCCTTCGCCATACCCTCCGTCACGCGACAATATGCCGAGTTGACTTCGTCAAAGAGCGTGCTTTCCAGTGGTAGCTGCTTGCGAATATCCTCCGAGGCCATGAAGATCGATTCCAAGTATATCCAGCATCGCTGGACACCCAAGAGAGTCTCGATCACCTCGGACACGTGAGAAAGCGATTTCTCCCAGTAGAGGATACGAGTGTCGAACGAACCGAAAAATGGAGAAGCCTTCATCGTCGACAACTGAACTTGATCGTCCTCCAGCGCTAGGAACAAATCGTCAGCCGACTTGATTTTGTAGTAGACACCTTTGTACTCGCCAATGTCGATATCGATACCGCTCCACCGCTTCTCGATTGCGTCCAGCGTCTGCTCGATGGAGAGCTCCTTGCTGGCGTTGGCTGACATGGTGCTGATGAACTCAGCATGCAAGTGGAACCCAAGCGAGAACACGCGCTCGAGTGTAAAGCTATCGGACTCGGTGTCGAAACTCTTGCCCATTTCTTCTTTTAGCTGAACCCAGTGGCGTGGACGCAGGGCAGGGCTCTTCAGATCCTGAATAAGCGGCAGCGTCTGGCGAAATTGGTCAATCTTCGAGCGCATCGAGCTCCAAACCGTCCAGCTCTTCATATCTTTCCCGTACTTGACTACTTTCTTGTAGAACTGCGCAGCAGTGGCTTCCATGCTCTCAACCTCGATCTCATAGAATATCTGGTTCTTCCACGTCGCCCAAACGGTCTCCCAGTCATCCGTCAACGTCCATATCTGCTGCAGCAGCTCAATCTCCTTCTCGGTTTGCGCAAAACCCTCGTTCTTCGACTCTTCGATGCCAAAGATCTCGAGACCCTTCTTCAGCGCACTTTGCCTGGCGCGAGTGGCCTCCATTTTCTTCTCAAACTCCGTGAGGATGCGATGCGCCACGGCCGACTCCTGGTCTCCAGCGTATGGAAGCGTCGCCTCTGCCTCGACCCGCAGATCTGTCATGATGCCGTGCAGCTCTGCGACCGAGTCTTGCAAGCTCTGTTTCATGCTGACTTTGCACTTTTGAAGCATCGAGTTAGCCTCGCCAAGCATCGTTTCGTATGTTTCCCAGCTTGGCTTGAGGCTGGCCAGGTCGCGCTGCTCCTCGTCAGTAGTCTGGACATCAAACTCAGCCAGAAGATCATACTTCTGCTGCAACGGCTCGAACCTCGCAACCACCGCAGGAATGCTCTCCTTAATGTCCTGTAGCAGCCGAATGCTCTCGCCCAAATGATCCAAGTTGGCCGGCTTGATTTGGAGCTTGCGGGTATTCTCCTTCATCATCGCGATCAACTCACTCAGTTCGTCGTGCGCGGTTTGATTGAGCAGCCCAGTCAATTTGCCGATCCACTGCACTGTGTGCTCGACTAGACTTGCCTTCAGGAAGTTGGTGTCGATCTGGATAAAATTGATCGTGTTCGTCAAATCCTCATTCTGGATGCTCACTTGCTGCTCTCGATAGCGTTCTATGTCGGTGCGGAATTGCTGCAATGGACGATTAGCCTTTGCGTACCGACGAATGAAAGCCTGCTTGTCCTGATTCCAAAGCAACTTGTACTTGTCCCAGTACCCCAAGTACTTCTGCAATTCTGTGGCACTCGAGGACATGCCATTCATGATGTGGACAAGCACCTTCAGTATCTCTTCGTCGTTGAATATTGACTGATAGAAATTGCTACCACCGACGTCTCCACCATTTTCCACCGGCTGTTGCGTCCCTGCCACAACCTCATCTGGCGATGCTTGGTTCGCGGAGTTGGACGCCTCATTTGGATTACTTTCTCCAGCGTCATTCGATGGATCCTTGGCTGGTTCTTTCGTGGCTGCATCGCCAGCGTTTTCGGGAGCCGTCTGGTTATTGCTAGCGCTGCGTGTAAGCGAGGTGACGAGACGAGGAACCACCGAAATCACATTGAAGACTTCCTTCGCCACAGTGTTGACCATCTGGGTCAAATCGGCCATCAGAGGCTTGAACTCCACCTTGCTGTCTTCCAGCACCACGTGAATTCGAAACAACGGCCTCGGATCGGTTTTTGCGTCGCCGTTAATCGCCTTGGAGAGCTCTTGAAGAGATTTCTTGACAGATTGGCGCAGCGCGTCCTCAAGCATCTTATCGCATCGCTCCACGAAGCGACTCCACTCTCGCTGAACCTCGGGCGGACCAGATTCAAAGTGCTGGTAAGTGGCCGCCATGGTCGTGCTGATGGTTTGATAGGCGTTGCGCAGTTGCTTCTCAATCTCCTTTCGATGCTGCACCTGCTTGGCTTCGAACACGCCGTCGTCGTACACAGTGTTTCGTTCGATGAAGATGTGCATCAAGCTGCTGATCATTTTACAGTTCTTGGCAACAATATCCTTGTTCTCCTGGAACTCCTGCACGATCTTATAGGTAGTCTCGCAGTGCTTTCGACAATCCGCTACATACCAGTCGACGATCCCCTTGGAGACCCACGTCAGTTTCTGAAGACCAGGCTGAATGCGCCGATCCAACTTGCGAATAATGTCCTCGAAGAGCCGCCGTTCAGTCGATGACAGATCCAGCAGAATCCGGTTGTAGTCGCGAACGACCAGCATGACATGCTCTCGAAGCACCCGCAATTGCTCCTTTTGGTTGCAAATGTCGTGCGCCATGTAGGGGATCTGGATCTCGCCGTTGAAATACTGCCAGTAGTGAACCTCTGCGAACAGATTGAGCAGCGGCCGATCGAAATTGCAGTGCAGAAATCCTTTCTTTGCGCGTCCGATGAGGGTTTTCTCTGTATTTTGGAGAGCATTCGGGTCCTTGGCGCTGTAGTGATTGTTGACGTTCACCCCGCTCGGACCAGTCGCGTTCTCGCTCGCAGCCGCGGCTTTCCCCGTTGGCGAAGGATGCGGTGGAGGAGCCGACTCCATTGTTGACCCCGTCTTCGTCATCAACGGCGATTCCAGGCGAGAGTTCATGTTCGTATTCCCCAGCGCATTCAGATCTTCGATCCAGTCGTGGTATTTACGCTGAATGTACTCGTTGATGACTAATCGCAGCCCGTCATAGCACGCTTGAGCCTCTTCATTCTCGGCCGGGTTCGACGCCTCAGCAAGCTCTTGCATGCGCACGATGTCGTCTGTCGCACGCAGCAACAGGCTGCGTGCCCACAGCGCAGATCCCGCAAATTGCGGCTCATTGGGAGACAGCAAAGGCGCACCCTTGTTCTTCTCGAACAGGTTGCGAACGTTAGCGATACTGGCCTTGAACATGGTGTAGACGTCGATGATGCGCTTTTCGACGCACCGTTTGATGGCTTCGCGCTGCGCGATCTGCTGGAACGCCAGCACAAGATCCACTCCTGTCGCAACCGTCGACACCGTCTCAAACGCGCCGTTGATCACATTTTGGGTCATAGCCTCCAAATCTTTCATGCCATTCTTAAATATGTTGAAGTCTCCATGCCAGCTCGTGATCTTCACATCGAGAATATCGTAGTCCAGCTTGCGCAAGCGATCCACATGATTCTCGAACTGATTCTCAATACCGCGAAGACTTTTCACAATCTCGACTCCACGGTGGCCGCCAAATATCGGCAGATCCTCGCGCACGCCATCTTTCCCTTTGCGCGCGAATTGAATCTGACCCTCGCACACTTCCAGCAACTCTCGACAACGCTGTACAAACGCGTCGATCTGAGCGAAGATCCCCGTTTCGTCGAAGCTCCACCGCCGATCCGGAGATGTCGCGCCTGCATTCACAGCATTTGCGGCCTTGTGGTACAACTGCTTCCACGACACGCCGCACTGGATGCTTTGCTCGAGGTGCCGAATGCTGGCTTCGACGTTGCCATCGAAGACGTCATAGAGCGAAATCTTCTTGCAGCACACCACAATAATCTCGTTGCTCACTTTGCGAAGCAGGCTGGTGATGCGTTCCTCTGTGTTGTAGTGCTGTGAGTACATCCAGATGAGCCGAATGTACACAAGTAGTTTGGGCAACAGCAGAGGGATCTCGTCGGGTTGTGCTTTTGCGACGTCGTGGCAGACAGGACTAAGCTTTTGCAGAAATCGAAGATTGTCATTCGCCTCAACCGACCCCTGCTTTATGATTTGCGACAGCGTTTCGAACGGCTGCAGGTACGACGATTTGGCGGCATGCAGAATGTCGACAATGTCCTTCACACCCTGGCGGTTCAACTGGTCTGTGATCCCCGACAGATCCTCCGTGCGATGTTCCCAAAACTTGATCTCTTCAAGTGGACCAGCGCCTTCAGCGTCGTGCGCGTTGTCCTGGTTGTTGATGACCTCTTTGATCTGCCGCGTCCAGTGAATCACCGTCGACTCGAGCTGCTGCACGAGGTCCTTGTCCTTGTAGTTGAACTTTTGCGGGTCTACCGGTGGGAGGTACAGCACGGTCTTGCCGCACCCGCGACTGACTGTCTCCGTCAGACTGGACATGAAGCGGAAGAACTGTCCCGTGAACTCCTTTTGCACGCTCTCTGGCCACGACTTGTTGGCCTGCAGCCGCTGCAGGTAGTATCCGTTCATCAAATGCAGCAGCGACGCGATCGCATCCTTCTCCACAGTGCCGTACTGCGTCGCGTGCTGCACATTAGCCGGCGTCAGGACAGCCTGTCCATTCTTGACGAAGTACATGACAGTGCTCACGCCGCGCGGCGCACTCGTCATGACCATCAGCGCATCGTTCTGGATGGTCAAGAACAGCGCCGGCACTCCAGGACTATCGACGAACTCTTTGACTGTCGCGAGATCCGCCGACGTCCATGCCTTGGGTTGGTACCCCGGAAGCGTGATGCGGTCGCGAATCCACTGCACGATGACCTCCACATCCTCGAACGAGCTCATTCGTGTCCGACCTCAGCGCGACTTCGCGGAGGATCAGGACGCGACTCGCGGACTTGAGCTGGTTTGTGTTTCGAGAAGACTGACTGCCCGATTCGATGCAGACCGCAGTGAATGGTCGCGTCGACCAGGCGTGGGCGCAGGAGCGAGCCCGTCGCTTCCATTTTGGCGGCGCGTCCCTCCATTCTGCTGCCATTCCGCGCCGATGCGCATTTTGGTCAAAAACGGCCGTGGTGTTGTTGACACACAAACCTACGAAAACTGATGATCCTCTTGAAGCCGGCTTTACAGTTCGGTACGCGCCACGCGGAGCGACCTTCAATAATTGTTCTTTTGTCAAGGCGGCGATTTCGGGAGCGGCCAAACCGGAAAAAAACGTACGCGGCAACAGGCGGAAGCTCGGTGCGCACTTCGCCGCCGGATCTCGGCTCCCTGCGCACGCGCCAGTCGGCCTCGCCACCCCTCCGCTTCCCCCTTCCTCCCCTCACGGACGTGGTGCGTTCGGCCCGAGCTGTGTGCGCGTCTCGGCGGTTCCGCGGCGGAAGGAGAGCTGACAGTTTGTCTGTAGAACGACTTGGCAAGTGCCAAACGACGGCCATGACAGCCAAGCCCGCTGACGAGAAACGCCAAGAGGAGCGCCGCATCAAGGAGCTGCGCGAGTTCCAGCGCTCGAGCCCCGCGAATCGGCGATGCTTTGACTGTAACGAAATGGTACGAGGTGCGGGAGGATGCGTGTGCGCTCGCGCTAATCATGATTGCGTTGAACGTGGCGGTGCAGATGCCGCAGTATGTGTGTTTGGACTTCAATACGTTCGTGTGCACGTCTTGCAGCGGCATCCAGTACGTTCTTTCTGCCTCGTTTCCGTTGATTCTACTGGGAGTGATAATTCACATCGACACTTGCTACCGTGGCACGATTACAGTCGAGAGTTCGCGCATCGCGTCAAGTCGATCTCCATGTCGAAGTTCACTGAGACTGAAGTGAAGAACATGATCAAGTTTGGCGGCAACGATGTACGCGGTAGCTACTCGCAGCTTCTGTAACAAGGACGCGATTGCTGACGAGTGCGCTTTGGGACGCTTCTTCAGGCTGCTCAGAAATATTGGCGCTCAAAGCACGACCCAAGCTTCCGGCCGAACGGCGGGACTGACGGCGAGCGAACGCGGAACTTCATCCGCCTCACCTACATTGACCGCAAGTAAGTTCGTTGCGTTCGTCCGCGAGAGTTCCAACCAGCCTCGAATCTGACCATCATTTTGGTGACCGATGTGCGCAGGTGGGTGTACGAATCGCCGCGCCACGCGTCCAAGACCGATGACCAACCGCAGGCGAGCTCATCGGTAAGTAGCGGCGCTGTGGTGTTGTTGTATTTTCCGCGAAGTGACGCTAGTGATTGTAAACGTGTGTACGACCGCTATATCAGAAATCGAGCAAGTCCGCCAGTAAGCCAGCTCCGCGCAACGACGATTTCTTTTCAGACGGCGGTGGCTTCGACGCCTTCGGGAGCAACGACGCGCCGTCTGGCAAGGGCAATGAGGGATTTGCCAGTTTTGGTGACTTTTCTGCATTTGAAAACAAGACGGCGACCGCGCAACCTAGCCAGGGCTTCGGTGACTTCGGAGCGTTTGGCGAGTCCAGCGCAGCGAGTCCTGCAGCTGCACCGACTCCTGCTCCTGCGCAGGGTTTTGACGATTTTGGAAGCTTTGACACCGTTTCGAGCTCGGCGTCGACACCTGCAGCTCCAGCGAGGCAAGAGTTTGCGTCGTTCAAGATTGCTCCGCCGCCTGATTTTCAGTTTTCGCCAGCTTCGTCGACGGTGGCATCGCCTCCTGTGCGCGACAACACCCATACGAAATCGTCGAACGACTTCTTGGCTTTCAGTCCCGAGAACAAGAAGTCGAGCGACCCATTCGCGTTTGATGAGCCTGGTGCTGCGGCGACAACTACCAGTTCCACGGCGAGTCCGTTCGATGCGTTCGGCGCACCTGCACCACCCAATGCTTCGGCGACACCTTCATTCGATGCATTTGGGGGTTCCAGTGCGCCGTCCCCGTTCGATGCGTTTGGCGCTGCTGCACCAAGCTCGTCTTCTGGAGCTGCTCCAGTGGACCCGTTTGGAGGGAAACCAGCATCAAACCTCGCTGGAAGTGGACTGGACGTGTTCGGCGCACCGAACACCCGCAGCCAGTCGAACTCGGCCTTGGATCCATTTGGTGGGTTCAGTGGTGGAGCATCAAGCGGGACAAGCAAGCCGGAACCAGCGAAACCAATCGGCGCGAGCGTTGATCCTTTCGCAGCGTTCGACGGACTCGACTCGGTTGCTACCACTGCTCTTTCAAGTGATCCCAATACTTCGAGCTTTACCTCGGCGCAAAACGGTGGTACTCAGCTGACGGGCTTCCCGCCTGTTAGCGGCAGTGGACTACCTAACCAGCCTGCTCAACCAACCCCAAGCAGTGATCCCTTTGCGTTTGCAAGCGGCGAAGCAGCGACCAAGACCAGCAGCTTTGGTATGGCGGGTGGGAGTACTGTGCCGCCCAACCGAACCAACTCGTCCGGCCAAGGCTTTGCGGCGTTTCCGCAACCACAACCCGCACATCAATTGCAGCCGCAAGTCAATGTTTCTGTGCCAGGGTACAATCCCAATGCGTTCATGCAGCAACAGCATCAGGCAGCACCGCAGCAATGGTTTGGCCAGCAGCATCCGAGCTTTCCTGGTGGATACGTCCAACCGCAGCAGACGATGCCCGGAGCATTTCACCCGCCTCCGACAGCGGTGCCATCGAGGGAAAGCAGCTCGAGTCAACTGAAGGTGAGCTAGCAATTGGCGCTATCGTTGCGTGAAACTGATGGACTGACTTCTGTTCATTTGACGTTGGCACTGTTCTATACAGACTGCCAGCGGATCTGCAGCTTCAATCAACGACCCGTTCGCATCGCTCAGTATCAGCAACACGTTTGGCGGGTCAAACACAGGCAGTACCAACCCTAGAGGCCCTGGCTCAGCTCCAGGCTCTCGGGGAGCTTCGTTCGAGCATCAACAGCCGCTGTCAAGTGCGTCTCCGGCGGCGCCGTTCGCTTTTCCGGCACCGCCTGGTAATCCCATGGTCGGTGCGAATGCTCCGTTCGGAAACCCCAGTGGAGGAAGTGCGCCTGGTTCGCGTGGACAATCGTTTCAGTCGGCTCAGCCGATGGGAGGGATGGCCTCGTCTTCACCGGCGTCGTCGTTCTCGTTCCCCCCGCAAGCGACTTCGGTTCCTCTTCAACCTTCGTACGTGTGTATGCATTTTGTGGAGGCATGAGTCCATGTCTGTTCTGACACTGTTCGGTGCATCATGACAGGCAATCACCGATGGGTTCGTTCTCGTTCCCTAACCAAGCAGGCACTGCAGCTCCAGCTCCCAGGTGAGATTAATGTGCGGTGTGGCGTCCTGGTTTGCATATACGCTGACCTGTTCTGTCATTCATGCTTCCCTTTCAGTTTTGGAGCGTTCCAGAGCAGTGGGAACACGTCTCGTCCAAACTCGTTCACAGGTGCACCTGCTCAGCCGCCTCCCCCGTCGGCAAACCCGTTCGACATGTTTTAAGTTGGTCCCAAGTGCTGAATTGGCATTCGAGTATGCGGTCCCGCGGCGATTAAGGTGCGAGTTAGACTTACAGGGGAGGTTGATGGATCGCAGGGCGGCTCTGTTTTGGCTTTAGAAAGGAACATTTTGCAGCCGTCTGTTGCCGCGGACAGGTATTGGAGTTCACGAGACGTGTCGATGAGCGATATTTTTGCTGGAATACAACAGGCTTACTATCTTATCGATGCGGCACTCCAAAGGGCTGATCGCTTGTTGCAAGCGGTCTGCTCGAAGACAGTCTTCGTCATTATGCTGAGATGCTTGGTTTCCTTTGCGATGGTGATGAGTGCATCTTGTGAACCAACGATGTGGATGTGCTACTCGTTCGTCTGACCTGCATCGCACAGCAATGACTTGGGGGTGAACTGCAAGGATATGTTGTCAATGGGCCAGTCAGCTACATTACTCAGTGAACTCAACCGACTTAGGAGAGCTCTTCACGCCATTAGCAGAGATGCACCTCTGACGTTCGTTCTCCAACATGCTTTCGTCTCATTCGCACTCCAACCGATTGCAAGCTGCACTGCTTTGTGCCACCAACATTTTGATATCGCTGCATGCGAACAACACACTTCTGCTGTACATTTCGGCTCGTGCTGTCACACTTGAAGGCTCAGCCTTCTCCCTGATGCCTCAATAAATGTGTTGTTGTGTCGGATGCGAACAGGACAGTGATTGACAGAGCAATAGAGCAACAGGACAAGGCAGAGGATTCCAGCAAGCACACAACAGCTTCGAGCAACGTCAGCGCACAGACTGCCGACTCCAGAACGTCGCCGCACAAGCAGCAAGTCCCAGAGTCGAACAAGTCACACGCTCCGCCTCAACACCCGCTTCATGCAGCACAGAACCCGCCCGGACAGAAGAAAGCACACCAAGGTGCGATCAACCCAGTGACGGCAAAAAGCAGCAACACGAGTATTCATCCCGCTTACCGCTACATCACCAGCAAACCTTGCAAGCCGTCGACGCGCTGAGTTCCGAAGTCAAGCTCAAGCTTACTCCTCGGCCTCCTCGATGTGGCCCTTCTCCGACACGTAGATACCGTCGAGGAACTTACGGATATCCTTGCGGCGGACGAGGCACGCCTGCGAGATGTTGGCAGCGTCCTGCGACACCTTCGCGAGGTCGATGCCGCTCAGCTCGATCTGGTCCTTCACGTCACCCGAGCGAACGTACTCGACGCCCTCCGACAGAGCAACGCGACGCACGCGCTTCTCGCCGAGGAAGTTGCGGATCTCAACCGTGTTGTTCTCGAACGTCACGTTGATGGGGAAATGGGCGTACACGAAGCGCATCTTGTACTTGTAGCCCACACGGACACCCGTGATCAGGTTCTCGATCAGCGAGCACACCGTGCGCACGCACGCGAGCTGCTTGCGGTTGCCGAACCACAGGTCCACGCGGAGCTTCTCCTTGTTCACGCGGCGCAGGTCCAGCGTGACGTGGCGGAAGTCACGCGTGAGCGTGCCGCGCTTGCCCGTGACGGTGACCTTGCGGCCCTCAAGCACGAGCTTGACGTCCTCGGGGATCTCGACGTAGCGGGTAGCGAGCAGGTGGCGCATCTTTCTTGCAAGAGGGTGAGTTTGCGAGTGCAGGAGAGACGACGGCTCGACTGGAACGCTTTGCAAACCCGACACTGCGCTCTCCACCAACCAACCGGCGGTCAGAATAGCTGCGTTTCGACCAATGCACGTCGATTATTTGATGACTCAGTGAATGGATTGGTCAAAATATTATGAACACAATTTCAACCAACAGCCTGCGATTTGCTCTATTGCTTTCGATCTGTCGGTGACGGTACTCGTTGATGGGGAAGTACAGTGTCTTCCAGTTGACGAGCACGGCAATTTGAGGCGCAAAGCGAGCAGCGAAAATGCAGCGTGGGCTCGACGAGACGCTCGGTACGGAACTAGCCTCCGCGGTCCACATCGTCCGCGGACGCTGTTGTCTCGAGGCGCACTAGCGTTCTCGGCATCGCCCGCCGGACTGTAGAGGGCTGACACAGCTGGAATGGTGCACGCTGAGCAGAGAAGGCCAAGGTGGCGGTCAAGCACATGCTCGTTGGAGCTAGTATGGCCGGTACGCTCCTTTCCACGACGATTGGCGCTGCTAGCTAGCGCATGTCGGTGCATCCAACGATAACTTATTCCTGCTATTGCGTGCAGGTGCCACTGGCGCGTCGGTCGGCGCTGTGCTCGCCACGCTCCGCAACGAAAGCGTCAAGTTCTACGCGTCGTCCATGGGTGCCAACTTCTTCCTGCTCTCATCCACCTACATCGGTCAGTCGATTGTCACTCTGCACTTCCATTGCTGCCTGCCCACGGAAGAACTTGCGTTAGATGCTCATTCATCGTGCGTGTTTACCAGCATTCGAGGAGATCTTCACTGACAAGATGGGCACGAAGGACTGGAGGACCGGCGCTGGCGCTGGCGCCGTCACCGGCGGGTTCTACGCTGGCCTGTTCGGTGCGTCTACGGCGCTTGCTTGAATGGCTTCTTCGATGCTAAGACACTGAAACGGGTATTCGTCGTGATGGAACTGTCAGGTGGTCGAGTTCGCGCGTTGCAAGGCGCCGCGGCTGGTGCCGCTGTCGGCGCGGCCGTGATCTTCGGCCGTGAGGAGTTCCACAAGTGGCGGCTCGGCAAAGCCGTGGAGCGCTACGAGGACAAGTACGGCGAGGCGCCGGCCGTGTACTACCCCAACTCGGAGCGGCTCGTGGAGAGCAAAGGTCCCGTCCGGCCGCTCGAGTTCCCGTCGCTGCTGCCCAAGTCGGCCAAGATCTCGAACGAGGAGGTCGAGCGCCGCGTGGTCGCGAGGATGGAGGAGCTGCGTCAGGAGAAGGCGGGGAAGGACGATGCGTCCAGGAGTGAGGAAGCATAGATGCGATGCACTTCAACACTGGTTTTGGGGAGAACATTCTGATCATTTTGCATAACTGTGATTGGGTGTAAATGTCATGACTCTCTCTGTGATTGGCTGTAATCCGACTGGACAGCAACAGACAGACAGACAGCTTCAACAGCAGCAGCACTTTTCAGAGACGAAAATGACGAGCGGCAGCGAGTCGGAGAAGGTGGTCCACCGCAAGCTCGCGGGGTGGACACTCCCCTCGCGGCTCCACCACCGGCCGAAGTGGCAGACGTGGGATGTGGAGCCCAAGACGCTGGCGCTCTGGACGCGCACGAAGCGCCGCAGCCGCCGCTATGCACACCGAGTGCTGTGGGGAAGTCGGCCAGACGACATGTTGGCGCCGGTGCGCGAGTTCATGCCGCCTGTCTTCAAGAAGCGGAACCATCGGTCTCAATTAGGACTCGACTGGCGCCGCGAGGAGGACGCGCCGGCGCTCGAGCAGCTGCGCAAGCATGTGGAGCAACAGGAGCGCTACTGCATATGCGAGCTGTGCGACCGCATGCGGCGCTCCGACCACCCCACGCGCTTCCGTTGCCTCGTGTTCCGGTGCAGAAGTCTCGTGCCATTCGACGATCTGCTCAGCCTCGTGGATCATCAGCTTGCCGAGCACGGACGCGTCCGTATGGAGTGTCGCCGCGTTCTCAGCCTCCTCGGTCGCCAGGAGCACGGCAAGGTGCCAATACCGCCAGTCACCGTCTACGTGGTCGCGCAGTACTTTGCGCCGAGCGTGCGGCCGACACGGTGGACAGCAGTGGAATGCGTTGAAAACGAACGTGCGGCTCATGCTGATCGGGTGGGTCGGCTCAATCCTGTTGATAGGACGCGCCAATACCTGGAAGACGCGTTCGACGCCGCGGCAGCAAGGGTGATGCACGGCGGCCTGCCCGAGCTGGAGCGACAGTTCCAGATTGCGTTAGAGTTCTACAACTCTGCATTGACGTACCCGAGCGGGAACAACCGTGTGTGTCATGACGGCTCGATCAGCGTCGGTCCAGGGCGGAACTGGCTGGTACGTTAAGGGGATGGCAACTGTGCTTTGATTGTGGTGAACAGTCCGACTCATGCGATCGTGTTGTGTTCTCAATGCAACAGCTATCATCCGAGCCGGAGAACGCCAAATACCTCAACCCATTCGAAATGCACCGGTCGCACACACAGACAGATCGGGAGCTGAGCAGCGAGATCGTTCTGTTCGACACTGATAATGTGCGCCACGCCGCCGAAAAGGAGTACAATCAACCCGAAAGTCTAAACGAGACTGTCGCCAGCAGCTCCACGACCGTCACACCCGAAGTAACAGAAAATAAGGACAAATAGCTGCCTGATCGTGCTACGCAGTAAGTGGCATAAATTGAAACATTGTGCGTCTTCAACGGTGTCGTTTCTCCATGTGAGTTGTCGCTCAGACATTCGAGCGCCGCCGCTGTGCGACCACAGAGTTGTTAGGATCAGCGGGTTTATGCAGTGACCATCCTGGAAAGCTACGTACCTGCGCGGCTTGTGAACCAGTTACTGGCCGTGCTGGCAGTGGTGCAACTGGATCATCGTCCGTAACACATCGACTACCTGTTGACAATGCAGTCTGCTCGAGACTTCGGACCGTTGACACCCCCAAGCCTGTCTTGCTGCGTAGTCGAGCCATCAAAGGTGTTGATTTCGGTCGCTCGACTGTTGCACTGCGTTTGATCGGGACTGGCGCTTCTGATTGAGAATGTTTGACTTCTGTAGTTGATGATAAAGCTGTCGAGCTGTCGTCCACCTGGTTAGTCGTGGCTGGGCTGACGTCATGGCGCTTTCGCGGTTCGTCAGGGATAGACTGGAGGATTTGCTCGCAGACCCGAGCAAACTCGCCCTCGAAGCGTGCATTGAACTCCTCGTACGATGGCTCGGCAGCAAAATCCGCCGGGTCGGCAACGATCCGTGCAGAATATTCGTCCACCAAACTGTTGAGCGACTCAAGATCAAGCACTGACTTGAGATCGGCTCGATATTCCAGCGATTTCTCGGAGTCCTTCGATGCAACATGGAACATATCCCTCAAGGCTTGCGCCAGTCGGGCGATGGTGCCTTGTTTCTTGAAGATCTGTGGCGTGCTCGATTGGATGTGCACCGACAACAAGTTCCGATACTCCCTCATCACATGCAGTAACTCGCTGGCGGTGCTTCCGAGTCGGCTGTTTGCTCGAAACTTTGCCAAGTCGGGTGCTAGCATCGCCACAACCGACCGATCAGCGTTCAGCAATCCTTTTCGCGGCAAACTGCATTCGCCACTGTTTGTTACAACCTCAACGAGCTTCAAGACGCAATTCAGGGCCATTTCGTGATCCCCGGCCAGTAAGCTCAGCTGCAGAACGTTCAGCAGCGCGAACGCATGGTCACTCCGCAAATGGATCGCGTGGGCGAACGCCGCTCGAGCCTCCACACCCTGTCCGTTCAGCTGGAATAGCGAACCCAGGAATGCAAACGCGTCCGATCGAATGACCCGCTTCTGTGCTGCCCAGCGAACCGCCTGCCGCGATGCCTCGTCATCCTCGTCGTCGAAATTGGTAGCGACAGGATTGAGTTTCGTGGCTCGTGTCTCCAAGCTGCTCACTGACTCGAATACATCTTCGTCCGGCATCCTCCTCTCAGCTAAGAACTCGCGAAGTTGCTTGATTGCCGATGTCAGTGCAGTTGGATCTTCGTCGCTGCGTTGCACAAGGACCTGGATCCTCCAGAGAAGAGTCACGTACTCGTCATGACTGTCGATGGCTGTCGCGTAGTGAGCCCTCAATAGGAGATGGATCGCAGCCTCGTAGTTTCCCTCCATGCACCGGTGATATGCAGCGATGAGGTCGGACGCAAACGGCTGGCGGAGCAGCTCATGCTTGTAGGCGTCGGTCGAGTGCTTTTCGTGCTTGTCAAGCTCTTCAAGGTTCGCCATGGCTTTATCATCTTGGTGCTCGTCCAAATCGACCCAGTCTTTCAGGATATCATCGTAGTCGAAAGTTGTAGGATCGCTGATGGGAAAGTTGAAGACGACGGCGATTCGGGAGCGGCCATCGTCGACAAGCTTGTCGTCGATTTGTCGATCCCTGTGGACACCCTGTTCGTCCTGAATAGCTGTCTCAAAGACCGACAGTAGCTCGTACTTGGCAAAGAATGGGAAAGACTCGAGCACAAACAGAAAGTCGCCGACAGCAATCTCGAGTGCTCGCTGCCACTTTTCGCAAAACGTAAGCAGATTGGTAACCAGCAGCTCGTCCTCTGGACCGAAGCGTTTCCGGTGCGGGGATCGACATGCTACTCCAGCCACTGATTTCACTTTGTCTTCCTGTCGGACTGTGCGGATCCGAACCAGAGCATTCATGGCCGACTTGAGGTCGCGGGTGGCGTCGGAGCAATGGCCCAGACTAATATACAGCTGCGCGCGATTCAAGAGCGCCTCGACACTGCTAGGGTTCAGCTCTCCAGCATCAGTGCCATCGTTCGATGAGCAGTTTCCATCTCGATCACCGACGGGACTCAGTGTCAACGCGCGATTGTAGTCCTCAAGCGCCACTGCGAACTTCATCTGCTGGTGCAAGATGGAGCTGCGGTTGTTGAAGAACTCGACACGCGACCCATCCAACTGAATGGCCCGCTGGTAGAGCTCGACCGCCTCGTCAGACTTACCCTGCGCTTGACAAATCACGCCGAGGTTGTACAATAGTATGGCTGTGTGCGCCGGTTCGTGAGTACTGTGCAAGCCGGCTGAGAATGCATCGTGGGCCTCGTCTAACCGGTTCGTGCGGTAAAATGCCACTCCGAGGTTGTTGTGCGCCTGGAAGAAGCCATCGTCCAACTCGATGGCCTCCTGGAACCCGCTCATCGCAGAAGGCAGCACGTCAATGTGCAGGTAAACGTTCCCGCGGTTGAAGCATGTCATGGCGGATGACGCGTCTGCTTGGATAGCCAGTGTGAATGCCATCAGAGCGTCGTCGAGTTTGCGGTCAGAGAAATACTGCGCGCCGAGCGCGTTGTAAGCCCACAAGAGGATGTTTGTCGACAATGTTCCTTTTGGCCATGCAACCGTACACTTGGGCTGCAGCAGTTCGGCGACGGCGCGCACCTTCTGCTGGTTCTTCTTGTGCTTTGAGCTGGCTGTGGCCTGTAGCGATTTAAGCACCCGATGCTCAAACATGAGACGCCGAACGATGCGAATCAGTTTGCGACGAATACCAACGTTCGTGTCTGCAGCAGGTTGTGCTATCAGATCACCTGGCAGTCCTTGTGCCGTCACATTTCTCGTGGATTCACGCCGATGGCCAGCGAGGTCTGATCTTCTTCGAGGGATTGATGTGATCGATCCGCGAGAAGGCGAAAGTCGGCTGAACGGTGGAGCTGCCGAGCTTCCATGCTGTTCGATGTGGCGCTCCATCCCGCTGTCTCGTTCCACTTGGCGTGTACGGAATAGTACGCTCGCCGGTGCTCCTTCCATTGCATACTCGGACTTGTTGTCGGCCATCAATGAAGCTGAGTCGTCACTTAACTGCGGCAGATTCTGTCCAAGAGACAGCGTACCAGCTTGGTTCGCCAGGCTGCCGCTTGTATTCGCTGATCTTGAGAGCCGAAGCAGTTCGATTTTGTTCGTGTACTGGAATGCGTGAACCAACACCTTCGTGGCTTGCTGTGCTTTGTTGGTCTGAATCAGCACGTACGCCTTGGCCAAGAAGGCGACAACATTCCCACTGTCGCGCTTCGACGCGAGTTCTAAGTCTTCGAGAGCGGCATCCAGCTTTCCGATCTGCATGTTGGCGAGTGCGCGATGCATATAAAGCAGCGAGGCGGAGTGAAGATCCGTTCCGCACAGGCTAATCGCTTGGTTGTACGACAAGACAGCAAGGTCGTACTGTCCTTGGCAGAAGTGCACATAAGCGTGAAGGGTTCTCGCGTCCTGCCACTCCGGTTCCAGCTTGACCAGTTTGTACAAGTCTGCGACAGCTGCAGAATAGTTCCGGCGAAGAATGAGGCAGACACTTCGCTGATAGAGCGCTCTTGTATGCGCATCCTGCGTCTGAAGGATCTGCATGAAGTCTTTCTCGGCATTTACCAGCACCAGCAGTTCCTGGAGAGCACATCCGCGCATGTATAGTGCTTCCAAGTCGTTCGGGTTGTGACCTAACGCCTCCGTAAACGACTTGACCGCCTTGACCATTTCGCTGCGCTGAAAATGGCAATACCCGATACTCGTGTGCAAGTTCGGATACGCCGACGCTCGATGCCGAACGCGATAGAGGTCCGCGAGACCGAGGTAAATAAGCTGCTCTTGCGCATAGACGCATCCTCGCAAGAAGAGCGCCGGCAGGAAGAGAGACTGGAGCCGGAGACACTCTGTTAGACTATCAATGGCCTGTCGCGGCTGTCGTGCGATCGCATACATTCGGCCCAAGCAGTAGTGGACTAGGAAGTGGCTCGGTGCAAGGCTTCGAGCTTCTTCGTAAAATGTTTCTGCCCGGTGGAGGAAGCCAGAGTTTCGGTGGATGGCCTTGAACTGCTCCAGCATCATTGGGGTGAACGCTGGCGAGGTCTTTTGAGACAGGCTGGAGCTCAATTGAATCTGGTCAAGTCCCAATTGACAGTACAGGTTGCCGATCAAGATGCACATCACGATGTCATTATCCAGCGTCTGGACAGGATCAGAAGATCGTTGTGGAGACGAACTGCCGTCGTTGCTCTGCTGGCTGAGCGAGCGCCTGAGTTGAAGATCTTGAATTGCGTGGCCAAACCGGCGCAGCCGAATTAAACAAGTGCTTCGGTTCTCCAACGCACTGACTTGCAAAAGAGGACTCTTCTTGCCTGCTTGCTCGATCACCAACGTGAAGTCGTCGATGGCCGCCTCCCAGTTCGCAGTGACCATTTGGAGCTGTCCTCGCTCGATCAGGAGCTGCAGCCAGTGCGTTCGCTTGGTCTCGCTGGGGAACACGGCTTTCGCTTTGGCCCCCTTCTTGGCCTCCTTCTTCCAGCTAATGACCTCGCCCAGAACGTCGAGACACCCAGAGAGATCAGTGATGGCGGACGCGTAGTTGTGGCACTTTTGCAACAGACGTGCACGATACCACAGCGTCTCCATGTCAGACGGGAGATACCCATGTGCCAGATTCGCATCCACCATGGCCTCGAATCGCCATTTCAGCGTTGAATCGAGCCACCGCGAGCGCTTGCCTAGCGAGACAAAGCAGTTAAACAGCTTCTCCTCCATGAAATCTTGCTCTTTGCACTTGAATAGCTCGAGGCTGGCGAAATTCGTAGGCGCCAAGTACGACTCGTCCACCAAAAGCACCGCCAGCAAATATGGGATCGCCTGGTCGATACTGTTCGTCTGCGCGAGCTTCTTGAGGCCGGTGTCGTGCAGTTTGTCCAGTGTTTCAGTCTGCAACACCGTCGACCCAGTATGTCCAGGAGCTGTCGTGCGTTTCCCGAGGATGTTTTTCACGATCGCAACAGCTTTCTCCTCTTCCGCCTTTGTAGCTCGTGGCGAGTCCGCACCTGAAGTCCCATCTATCTCTCCCATATCGTCCTGTTCGCTGTCACTTGAGCCGTGGTCTTGGTTCTCCGGCGGCTTCTTGGGGGAGTCTGGCTTCTTGGACCCAAAGAGCAACGCATGAGCGCTTGGGCGGCGACGAAACTCTTGCTCAACGGTCGGAGGAAGCAGGTGGAAGGAGTTAAGCCCTGCATTCGAGAGCATGTCGCCCAGCTCGAAGGACAAGACATCAGCCAAGTGATCGATCCCGCCTTGTGCGTCGTGTTCTTCGGTGCGGCTGGTAGGCAAACTAGCCGCGAGCTGGCGAAGCAGCTTGTGCGCAGACTTCAAATGGCCATTGAATATCATGATCAGCGCTCGCTGGGAGATCAGGAGCGAGTCGTTGGCTCCGCTTCGCACTGGCGAGAGTTCGACGGCTGCAGCCACGTTGAGATCCTCGACGGCTCGTTCCATCTCAATTCGCAACCGACTTGCCAGGCTCCTCCAAATCAAACAGTAGTATTTCATTCGCATGATCAGGTCGAGCTGCCAGCGGCTCGCCGACGATGCTGCTCGTGGTGATGTGGCTGCCGCTGGTTTAATCGTACGCCTCTCAATTTTGCTCAGCGCTTCCGTGAAGTAAATGTGTGCAAGTGAAACGTTGCATAGTTCCAGTTCAATCATCCCGGCCACCATATGCACAAATGGATGCTGACCGTGATGCGTGACAACGCTCTTTATCTTCTCACGTCCCCACTGAACTCGTTTCGTCGCGTTTTCCCTCTCTGATCTCCAGCCGCAGTGGGGGCTATCCAAAGACGCACCTTCCCACTCTGCCAGGTGGTTCAAACTCGAAAGCTCAGACTGCGTGGTCTCGATCCGAGAGAGGGGGAGACGTCGGAACACGTCGAGCTGATACACTTGCGCGTATTCGTCTAGAGTCCCTCGGTGGAGCACTCTTTGCTGAAAATACTCATACATGGCGGCCTCGCTGAACGCAGCAAGTCGCTTCCTATGCAGATCGGTCTTCTTTCGTCCAGTCGTTGTACTCCGCCGCCCAAGCCCATCGAAGTTGCTCGAAGGATGGGCCGGCATGTCTGTAGCCCCAGTTGCATGGCCGACTGCGCTTGCCGGCAGTTTGTACTCGCCCAGACTCAGCGACAAGTGGATGCTCTCCACCGCGCGAACCGGGACCCACGAGATCGTCTCCACATCAAGAAAGTCACCGAAACAGTCTCGCGTCAGGTACGATCGAAGGAACTCCGGCTCGAGCATTTCCACCAAAGACAAGTCGTGTATGAACTGTCTCAGCTGACCCAGCGCTCGATGAGCATTAGCGCGGTGGAAATACAGGCACGGATCTGGGCCATAGCGCCACTCCATTTCGTCGAGGTGCCGAACGAGCTCGGCGAGATTGGAAGCGGTGAGCTTCGTCGAGTCCACGACATCGCCTCGAGCATCCTTGGTGCCGGGAGAAATACAAATCATCGGTAGTTGGAAAGAAGAGGCGTGAGGAGAGAGCGGCGATCCGCTGGGTCGCGCGACCGACGCAAACGTGTCGAGCGACGCCTTGAGGTTTCCGAGCATGAGGCACACACCGCCGTACAAATTGGTCGATTGGTTGGAAAGGTACACGAGCTCGGACATTAAGACCTCGCATGAGCGCGGAGAGGTCGGGGAAGAGGCGGACGCATCGTTTTCCTCCTTGTTTCCGCCTCGTAGCAGAACTCGCAGGCTGTTCATCGCCTGGAGAAGCAGGATGGCTGCGTCCTGGAGTCTTCGGTTACGGAGCAGCGCTGTCCCCTGTCCGATCAACGCACGATGAAACAGGACCGACGACGAGTGGCATGTCATCCGGCACTTTTCATACATCGTTTCTGCCTTTCCATACCGCTTCTGGGCGAGACATAGGTCCGCGTGGGCGATCAAGTAGTCGGGATCGGAGCCGTCGAGCGCGGCGCACTCGTCGAAACACGCCTCGGCGCGCTGGAGCATGCCCAGGTCGCAAAACAGAGCCCCCCTCGCTATCAAATTGATGCGAGCACAGCCTCCCCTGTTGCTGACGTAGAGCTGGTCGTTCTCTGCGAGGTTGTGCTCTCCGAGCGCTCTGTACGCCTCTTGTCGCCCCATGTGCGCACAGACCAAGAAGATGTGCGCGCTGTGCTGTCGCTGTTGCCGCGAGGACCCACGGTCTTCGTCTTGAGACCTCCAGCCGATCTGGTTACTACCATGATCTCGACTTTTCGTCCCCGAAGTGTCCGAACACTGCTCAATCTCGGTGGAGAAGTGTCGAGCTGCGTTGTAGTGGTCGGCCACGGAGAGAAACAAGTAACCGAGCTTGAAGTGCACGTGCGGAAACTTGGGGTACGCGCGAGCCAAGTCCAGATACAGGTCGATCGCCTCGCCCACGCGTCCCGCTAGCCTGCCACCCGAGCACAAGAGACCGATGAGAGACTGCTGGTGCGTGCATGAGCAAAACGACAGCTCACCAAGCCCACTGCGCGTATGTATCAAGATCGCTCGGCCGCAGGCTGCCGCGACTGGATGAGGCTGCATATGTGTTCGCACGATCGATTAGCGAACGAAGAGCATGCAATTTGCGCGCCAACGCTATGAGTACGCGAGGAGCAGACCTGGTTCACCGCCCATTGTCTTCCGTCGCTTAGGTGCTCGACAACTTCAACCGACACATTCCTGCTGTACTGCAGAGAGCTCATTAGAGGACTCATTGACTTCAACTTGCTCGCTCTTCACAATGCTCTGTGCCAACCACTGTCAGATGGATCAGTGGACTACTTGCTTCATTGGCGAGCACTTGAACACACGCTCACGGACCCAGGCTCGCTCAAGCATACGATATACATCACCATGACATCGTCGGCATTTCGGCCACCCATGCACATTGATTGGTAAAAATAGCGGGCATTGTGCCACGAGTGCAGAATGGCGCCGCCCCGCTCGAATGTGCGGCAGGAAACGAGCGTGGAGGAGCAGGTCCAGCTGCAGCGGATCTTCCGCCTTCTAGCCTTCGACATTCCGCGCGAGCGCGCCGACCAGAAACTGGAGGTGTAACAGCTCGACGATGGCTGAGGCTTTGCAGCGTGTCTAACTTCACTCTTGGTTGCATTCATATTGGTCAGAAACTCAATGAGAAGCTGGCGGAATGCGCGACTCAGCCTGTAAGCATCGGAACACATTGTCTTGATAACACTTTAGACTTGACAGCAAAGTCATTGCCTGTGTAGACTCGAGATTCAGCGTGCAGCCGCGCAAGCCAAGAGCTGGCCTCGGAGGTGGCAAACTATTCTAGCGAGCGCGAGAAATACCTCGCGACGCTCCAGGACGAAGTCAGCTGCGGTCACGAACTAGTGAGCACAAGGTTCCAGATCGGCGCCAAGGCGCTGCAGGCGATCTACGAGCGGCTGGGCTGTCCCATCACCTCGTACGGGAAGAGCTACGTGGACGACCTGATCTGGCAGGTGAACGACAACCTCGACGGCGCGATTTGCTCCGAAGAGTTCGAGAAGAGCTATCTGCGCGCGCGCAATGACCGGTCGGGCGTGGAGCCGTCCGAGATATTCTACCTGACGTGCTTCCTCATGTTCGACAAGGAGTGCAATGGGAAGGTGGGAGCTTCGAGCGGGCTTGCACTGCATATCGTCTCTGGTTGGTTGACGGTGCGATCGACATTGGATGCTCCAGATCCTCTTGGACGACACCATGAGCATTCTGTGCGTTGTCTCCTCCATTATGACACCCCCACTCTCGCCTAATGGAGTCGTGTTCAGGTTTCTCAAGTATGGCGACGCGATGGAGCAGGAGATGCAGAAGCACTTTGGCGTTTTCATCGCCGAAGGCACCCACGCGATCTCGTTTGCGCAGGTGAGCGGCCATTGCTGATCAGACGCCTTGCAGCTTCTGATTGCGTCCGTGATCTTTCGTGGTACTCCAGTTCCGAGAGGCGACGACGCGCCGCCAGGGCGAGCTCATCGACGTCCTCATCGGGGGCAACAAAGCGCCGAGAGTCACCAAGAAGGTGTGACCGCGTCAGACGGACGCTGACGAAAGATGGATAGACGATAACACATGATAGTATGTTGAGCATGCAATCACTTCGCATTGCATACATTTTAATTGATGAACACACTGAATCTACAAGAGCAGACATTACCACCATTCCCACCTGATTCCGCCAACACTCTGTCCTGATCGCTGATCTTCGAGAGTGATGTGTGTATCAAAATGGTGCGCGGCTCGCAGCTCATCGCACACTTCTGCATTGTCAGCGCGGACAGTATCCGCCTAGTCGATCCCCCCTCGCCGCGCCTCAGCCCGCTGCTGCATCTGTGCGGACCATGACGGTGCGCTGCTGGGTCGGTCTGCTCGCTGCTGCCAGCCTCGCAACGGCGGTCAACGCCGAAATGCTGCTCAATCCGTGGCGCGGCATCACCGACCTCGAGAGCCGCGTGAACCGCCGGGAAGAGCGACTGCAGGCGCAGATCGACCAGTACACCCGCGCCGGCGCGTTCCCGAAGGTGTGGCGCTCGCTGCACAGCAAGATCCGCGAGGCGAACGCGTTCCTCGAGCGCGAGATGGCCAAGGAGGAGCAGCGCGGCGTCGGCGCGAGCGTCGCGATTGTCTACGAAGACGAGGTGCGCCAATCCTGTTCGGGTCGGCAGAACGAGTGGAAGGAGGATAACGAATTGCTCCTGATTTTGGTATTGGACAACAGGTTGTGCTGAGCAAAGGCTACGGACTTCGACTGGTACGTCGGCAATGGTTGAACGTCTCTAGCATTCAAAACCTGACGGGACACGATTCCTGATGTCTATCCAGGCGAACGACTCGTCGTCAAAGGTTGAGAGCACCACCAGCTTCCAGATTGGCTCAGTCACCAAGACTTTCGTCAGTATCGGTCTCGCCATCTTGGTGCGCAACCGAACGTCAATCTGCACTCGTTTGATCATGTAAAGTGACGAGCTCTATCGATTGCATCTGCAGATTGAAGAAGGGAAGCTGGCGTGGAACGACCCGGTGAAGAAGCACCTGCCGTGGCTGGAGCTCTACGACAAGTACGCCGAACAGTATGTCACGATCGGCGACCTGGCCGCCATGAACTCGGGCTTGGACTCGCTCACTGATCTCGCGCTGTTCTTCGGCAAGTATCGGTCGGACGAGGAGCAAGTCCGAGCTCTCAAGTTCGTTGAACCTGCGCACTCACTCCGTGGCGGCCACGACTACGCCAATGTCAACTTTTCCATCCTCGGACTCGTCATCGAAGCTATCAGCGGGAAGCCGTGGGAGGAGTTCCTCAGAGAGCGGATTTGGGAACCACTAGGCATGACGAGAACATTCGGGTCGGCGTTCGAGGCTCGTGACGACGACGACATTTCGTACGGCCACTACGTGTGCGGCGGGAAGACGCTGGGACCGTACAGTCTCGTGGACGATCCTGAGACGCAGCTGGTTGGAAAGGAGCACGGCAACAGGATCGCTGCTGGGTCGGTGCTCTCCAGCTCGGACGACCTCGCGACTCTGCTGCGTCTCATTCTCAACAAGGGCGTGGTCGATGGCGTCACGATCCTCAACTCGACCGCCACGATCTCTGAAATGGTGACGGGGAAGTACGCTGTCAACCAAGAGTTCCTGGACATGTTTGCGATTGAAGGCCACCAGTACTTTGCCGATGGCAACACGCTCGCGTCGGGGTACGGGTTCGACTATGTCGGCCATGCGCAGTGGGGCCATGCGTACTTTGACAAGAGCGGCGACACGACCGTGCATGTCACACGCACTGGGTTCGCGCCGGATGCCAAGCTCGGCGTCGTCGTCGTCAGCAACTCGCAGACTCCTGACGGCCACTTCTCCTACCCGCTCGACCACATCCGATCCTACTTGATGGGTATCTTCCTCGACGTTCCACGCGAGATTCTCGAGTTCAGTTACCGAAAGTGGCGTCAAGGTGACAAGCTCGTTCCCCAACTGGAGGGCACTCCGGCTTGCGGAATTCGTTTCTGGGACAACCCGTCATTCACTCCGCTCAGCGATGACGAGCAAGCTGCACTTGCAGGCAAGTACGTGGCGACTACATCACCGGGTTACTTCGAGTCCTTGGAGATTCTGCGCAAAGAAGATGGCTCGGGTCTCGCGATGCACTACGGCGAGATTTCAGCGGATCTGCACTACTTCAGCGACATCGACAACACCACCCGTTCTTTCATCTGGTCGTACGACCCATTGCCGCAGTTCAGCCTCATCACAGCGACCGATGACGGTTCGTTCGACATCAATTTTGGCGTCACGTTTCATGGTCCGTCAAGCGATTGATGAGTGAGGAGCGAGCATGACTGCCTGTTTGGGCCGGTTACGGGCGACGCTGTTGCTGACCGTGTTTCAGCGTTCGCACAGCGATTTTGAATCAATGAAGTGCTTCCACATTGTGTCAAGCCAAACTCGGTCGCAAATGTTGTATATTCTACTAGCACTTCGACAAGTTCTTTTACCGACATAGACCAGCTCGAGGATATAATGGTCAGCCCGATCATGTGACGCATAATGGTGGCACTTTGCTTCCATGATAACGAGGCCCGCCCGTCATCGTCAAGGCTGCATGTAATTCGTAAACACCAAGTCCATCACGCCACTAATACTGTCATCCACACTACTGTCTATGCTAATACCCGGCTCGTTCGTGAACACGGCCAACAGGTTCGAGCGAGGTTTTGTCAGGGACGAGCAGGGAGAACTAGAGTGGCCATTGTCTCCAATCACTTCGCCACAACCACCGTCATGCAGCAGCTGCTACTTAACCAAGCTTCCCAGGTCCCCGTGCCAATGGCAACATTCTCCCTCGACAGGATTTGCGAGACCTCGAGCAGCACCGATTATCTTTCAATGCTTTGGCACCTTCTTGGAGACCTTGAGCTTCTTCTCCAATGTTGCACAGGACCTTGCTGTCGCTATCAGTACTTGAAAAAGCTGCAGTAATTGCCGCACAACCTGCATCGAATGTTCGAGGATGAAGCTGATGATGGCACAGCGGACGCACTATCACATGAGGTCTCATCGCCATTGCCCGGCAAATAAAACGGCGCAGTCACCCGTGTTAAGTCGAGCTCGCCAGCCAATGCGCCGCAGCCCATGCACTTCCAACTGTCCATCGACGAGATCACTCGGAACGACAGGAAGCACCGGTCTTGAGCGTGGTTCGACTCGCACTGCAAATCAAACTCGCCAAACGGGACAGCCTTGTCGCAAATATAGCAGGTTTCTCTAGGCGGGGGGATCGGGGGAGACACTGTCGGCGCTCCAGGCTGTGCTTCATCCGTTGGTCCCCTCTGTGTTCGCTTTTGAAGATAGTCGGTCCATTTGGTCACGGTTTCTTCCGATGCGAGTTGTGAATAGATCTCACTCACGAGTTTTACAACGGCGGCGGTCGCCGGCGTCTGCACGGAGAGGAAGTCTGCCATCAATAGCGCGCTCACTCGATCGGATGGGGAGTCCGCAAGAAAAGTTGACAGCGATTCCGAATCACTTCGCCTACTCGCGTTCACGAGGTCGGTAAGACAGCGCTGTGCCCAGTAGGCTAACAACTGCCGGCGAACTCGCTCGAACGCTTGGTTGTGCTCCAGCGAGAAAGCTTGGATGGGATCAATGCTAACCAATATCAGGTACGCCGCCTGCAAAAAGATAGGCAGGAACAGATCATTCAAGCGACTATGGCGCTCTTCCAAGACTTGACACAAATCAAAGTACACCGGTTTTCGGGACAGTACGCCAATCGGCTCTCCATCCTCCCCCCTCACACCGGTCAGCTTGCTCAACAGGGCTGGGACGATATCTTCGGTAGAATCGTGAAGCGACGAAATCACAGCGTTGTTCTCGTGACAGAACCAGACAACATCAGTAAACGCGCTGACCGACCGGCTCTCTTCGAGAATGGAGCAGGTTTTGCTCACAAACTCTTCCATCGGATGCTGCATCCACGGCGAAGGCAGAAACTCGAGCGAACTGGACACTCGCGTGTATGAAACATCAGCTTGCGACTTGCGGTTCGGACGAGCTGCTGGCGGAATGACGTACACACATGCCACTTGCGCCGAACTGGGAGAAACTGCAATGCCGAACACTGGATAACGACCGTTCTTGCTGTTGCTAGCACCATTCGACGGTAGCGATCGTCTCTGCGAGGTTGGAGCATCCCCGTCATTTCGAAACACGTCGAAGTTTGACAGCGAGCGCGTGCCGGCGCCCTTGTCCCAAACATTGACGGCACCATCGACACCACTCGAATACACGGACGTGCCAAAGTAGTCCAAATCTAGACTCGTGATATTGCCTTCGTGAGCTTTCCACTTGCGGGTAAGTTGGGGTCGCTTCTTCTTGACGTTCCAAACTGATATCGTCGATCCAGCTGCCGCGATCAGATCATTCGACGGACTGTTGCTGAACGTAGAGCGACATCCAAGGCACAACCCGAACACGGGTTGGGAGTGCGGCATTCTGATCACTCGATCGATCCCAAGCTCCACTGCGCTGGCACTAGCTTCTGCCAGTGGGATCGTCGTCAGCAAAACGTTGCCATCGGCTGTCCCAAGTGCCAACTCCATGTGCGTGAGCGGAGTCGACTGATCATAGTGCATCTGCTGCCATGTGCTTGTCGTCACCCACCCGTATTTCTCCGTGTCCATCCAAGCCAACGGCGCATGCGAGAGCAGATCATTTCCTTCTCGCACAGCTCCAGCCGCCTCAAACTCGCAATACCGATACGACCACACCGTGCACACTTTTCTGCCGCCAAACGCAATCAGCGACGTAAGCTTCATCGATTTCTTCACCCGAACAAATGGCGACCAGGCAATGGTCAGCGTCGCGAGCAGACTGCATCTCCGCGCGTATTCGGCCATGGAGTTCTGCGAGGAAACCTCTTCAGAAGGAGCCGCATCCTTATCCCCTGATTGACCACGCTTTCGTTTCTTCGCCGCACTAGCTCGCGAGCTCTTCGCTGCATCATTTAGGCTTCCGTTGGTTGCCCTGGGCTTCAACAGGAAGTCACGACCTTGAAAGAAACCAAACAGTTTCTCAGAGAACACGCTCACTTCCTTCCAACTCATGTGGAAACTGGACACGAAGTGGAGGCTGATCCGCGATGAGGTCGATAGCGCCAGCATCGCGCACGACGCGTTCGGGCCGGACCCTCGCGGCCCCCACGTCGCATTGAGAAACGCATTGCCGTCGTTCTTGGACAGCGACAGCTCCTTCGGGTTGTGCTGGTGGCGATTCGTGTCGTTCAGCAAAAAGTACGTGAGACTTCCGGAAGGAACGCCGGCATCTGTGGCCTGTATTTGCACGATCGTGCATCAACACAGCTACTGGTTAGTGGAGGCAACAACCATCTCAAACTTGTCAGACAACCAACCTCCTGGAAAACGGGCAACGCCAGCGGGACGCGCTCGCCGTGAGTACTCTCGGGTAGAAAGATGAAACTCTTGGACACGGCGGGGCTCTGCTGCAAGTATAGCTCCAGTTCGCGGCTCTTGAACGTGGCGATCATGATGCTAGCGTCCGAGACGACCGCGAGTCGTCCATCGTCCGACCACTGGACGCAACCGGGAACCAGCGCGCTGCCGGGTATGCGCTCGCGACTGCTGGTCGCCGTGGCCCACACATGCTCCGGCTGTCGCTTGGCGGTGTTGCTGACAGCGTCGGCTGGTTGAACGACATCGTCCGCGGCCGTAGGCGACGCGGGTGCTGTTGTCTCCATTTGCGAGTTTGGTGGTGATCGATGCGGGGAAACACTTGACATACTGATGCGATACCGGTTAGTGAGGTAGTATCTCTCGCCAGTGACACTCCCCCTTTTGAATGACCTTGAAGTGCATACCTCACAGCCAAGATCATTGTTTGACACGGATCACGACGATGCATCCTGCGCGAGTCGCAAAAACACCGCGAAGGTATCAACACTGTGAACGAGAATCATTTCGCTTCATATGGCATTATCATCAAAACAAGCGGCGCATTGGGGCTCCGAACGTAAATCGGCACACTCCAGCGGGACCAGTAGGTTTACTGGGTCGTGGCTCCTGCTGACCACTCCGCGGGTGATCCGAAGACGTGAGGTCTACCAGCATCCTCGTCAGCTCCAGCGTCACTGACCGATCGCAGTTCATCTCGCTCGCCAGCTGGACCACCCGCTGCAGCGCCTGGATGTCCCCGCTTTGCGACCGTGGAGAGACTCGCTGCTGGGACTCGGTCCACGACAACAGATCGGATTCAGGAAGTCCATCCACACCATGGTCGTCAGAGTGCTGCGGCGGCATTGCCATCCCGAGCGGAAATCCTGGCGATAGCTGCTGATCCAATAGTGAAGGCGAATATCGAAGCGGTGCAGCCGACGGGATAGCCTGGCTGTCTGCTAGTCGTTGTGCTGCTTGATCGACTTCGATAGGGTCCACAGTCGCTCCTGTTCCGTGCGTGGTGTGCAGTCCGGAATCGGCGAAATCCTCGTCCGTCAGCTCTTCTTCAACAACTCGCTCGGCACTGGGGGAGATCAGCTCGTTCAGTCGCATCGGGTTCCTCAATTTGAGGCGCTGAAGCAGCGTTTGGATTTGCGCATCGATCTTCTCGTCCACTCGCGAGTCTTGAGCTGCCACCTCTTGACTGGCCATGTCCATAAAGGTTCCGACACGGAAGAAACTCTGTGCAATCAATGCCGCCGGAACCTGCTGCCACCCCTCAGCAACCCACGACACGACTTTCTCGACACTCACGCCATAAATGTCCGTCTCGCCTTCTTCCCTTCGATCCAGCACGTGGTTCAGATACAAATGGCGGTACCGACGCTTGACTGCTGTGACAATACCAGCATCGAGCGGAGCGGTGCAACACTCGTCGGGGTTCGACACTGCTCCATGTGAGACGAAGCGCATCGTGACATTCGTCAAGCTGATCTTCTTCATCGCTGCGGCTGCGAGCGAGTCGACCAGCAGCAGGATATGGCGGTCGGCCACGCGCATCTTCCAGTCTAGCGCGAGCAGCCAGTCGCGCACCAGCAAAGGCGCCAGCCACGCGCGTCGGTTCCAGGAGTACTGCACCACCTGAGCTATCTCGTGGGACAGTTCGCTCAGATCCAGCTCCTCCTGGCCCACAAATAGAGGGTTGATGCGGTCACTGCCGTCGCCGTTGACGCACAACAGCAGCGTCATCCGCTTCTGTGCCGCTGCATTCAACTGGGAGGTCGCAGCCGCCTGGTTGTCAGGACAGAACGCGTACAGCAGACGGGTCTCGCGCATCCAGTACACGTTCGAGGCTGCGAGTCCGCTGATTGCCACTTCGAGGTCTTGTCTCGTGGCGATGTCTGAGACAGCATCAGTGATCGGTGCCGTTGCCTCGACCCCGCCCCTGTTCTTCCGCGTCGCCCGAGAAAAGCCGTGCCGGTTCATGAACGAGTGCATCCACCCGTTCGAGAACTGCGGCGCGTCCTTGGCCGCGGGCAGGTGGCTCGCCATGAGGTCGAAGAGCACGCGCGCCTTGGCACGGATGAGCTCGCCAGGCAGCTTCAAGTGGCGCGCCTGGCAGTGCAGGAACCAGTTGGCGAGCGCCAGATCCACCTCCGGGTGCTTGACAGTGCGCATCTTCTTGTTGGCGAGCTCCTCGCCGGCCATGAGCTCGAACTGCTGCCGCTTCTTGAGCATGAAGGAGATGGTGGCTTGCGACGGCACGTGGTCCAACTGGAACTGGCCCTTCGCCCACTGCGCCAGTTGCGCCTGCGTCACCTTGGGGTGCTGCCGCGCGTACAGGCAGATCAGGCGCTTCTGCTCGTGCGTCAAGTTGGAGCTGCGCGGTCGCGGCGCGGCCTGCACCGGCGGCATTGGCGGCGGCGGCGGTGCGGGCGTCGCCATGTTGCTGTTGACGCTCCTGGCGATTTGCTTGGCAAACTCGATACGCTATTCGATTTCTCGAGCAAGGGAGGAATTGTTATCGGGTTGCGCGGGGGGGAAACGGACGTATAGTTCCGACGCGTACGGTCAGCAGTGTGTTGAGCCAAATCAAGCCAAGCCCAGCTGAGCCGAGCCCAGCTGAGCCGAGTCAAGCCTGCGTATCTTTGAGGGGTGCGGGCCAACTTCAACGTGGCGCAGCTGAACTCGCCTGGTCGCCTTGCGATGTTCGTCCGGGTGCACCGGGGCTTTTGCCTTCTCGCAGCCTGTTGGACAATGCGACACTCTCTGATCTGCCTCCACCAAGGTTCGATGACCCGAGAAACGGAACGACACACATGCTCGGCTAGCGGTCATTGCGCAATGCGACCTCAACTCGGCTGACCACAGTCTGCACCACCGCCGGACGTGACACCGTCGGCTGCCAGTCTAGAGCATAGCAATCCCTGACCGATCGAGTTGTATACGATAAGACTTGCGATTGCTTGTGCTGTCGCCTTGCATGTGCTGTCGCAACGTTGTGATATAAAGCAATGACATATGGAGCGAGCGAGCAGCTGCGTGGGCGACCATACCTCCGCCCAAGTCGTCCGCCCCCAGCCTGGCCGCTCCGCCAGTTGGCGGTCATGCGGTGCCAATGCTGATGCGCAATGGGTCGGTGCGAAGTGGACGCAGATCATAGTGGAAGCAAGGCGAGTGCGTCAGCGGAAACGCCAGCGGCCGCGGACACGGACAGGCTGCCTACGGTACGCAGGCTCGCTCTGTTCCATATGCCGAAGAATACGGCGGGGGGCATGGATCCATGGATGAATGGCCCAGCAGCCGGTCGCTCTACGGTACGTCGCGCTACCGTACGCGATCCGAAACTCTCGGCAGAATCGAACGCGGAAGGCGGGGACGCGGGGCGGATCTTTCGCCGGCCGTGTTCGCATGCAGCGGCCTCGGCGCCAACCCGCCAGCGACCGCGCCGCGACTGCGCCGTTCCTCGAGTGTTGGTGGCTGGCGCGGCCACCGCCGCCTCGGCATGTGATGAGAGGCCGGTCGCGGCCGGTGAAACGCGGCGCCTAATTATGGAAGCGCGGACGCCGACCGCGCCACACTGTCGGCCGGTAACCGCCGACAGTTTCGCCGTTGGCCTCGGCGCGGAGATGGGGGGGCCCGCTCACGACACGGGCGTGCTGGACGGCAGCGGTCGGATAACGCACGAACTAACGCGCGGCCGGCGGTGCGGGGATACCTAAAGAGCATAGTAGTAGCAAGTATGGCTCGCGCCGTTTCATGACTGCACGGTCTCGCTTTTGCTGTTTTTTTTGTTTTATTCCTTAACGGCGGGCCGAGCGGGTAAGACGCGCGAGGTGATTGGGCCACGCGGGTTAAAATGGCGGTCCCTCCGTGAGTGATGGGGCCGTGCGGGTACCTACCGTTTCGCGAGTTTTATTCCGCGTGTGAGGAGGGGCCGCAACCTCTCCAAGCAAAAATCAGCCGCCCGCTCGGGTCTTCTGGCTGTTGGTCGAGCGGGTGGGCGGTCCTTCCCCATCCATACTCTCACTCTCGCAGCACACACTCACGACCAAATAAAAACTCGAAGGAGTGAGGGTCCGCCTGGCTGCCGGCGGCAAACAGGTCGAGGCAACCGCCGCCGAAAAAAACAGAACAACAAGGGAAGCTGCCCGCTGTCGCCCACTTCAAAGTGAACATGCGAAGCGACAGGGCGGCCTCTCACGTCCGCGATGGGTCCGCGCAGTCGAGGCGGGAGGGAAAAAACTCGCGCAAAAAATCAAAAATACAAACCACACAACAAAAATGAGGAGCCGCTTCTTTTGGGTATGAAAAGACCGGGTGAAGCCCATTTGCGAATTGGCGGCGCGAGGCGCAGGTGGCGCCGGCGAGTGAGTGAGAGCAGGCGATTAGCTCCAGGCGACTTCCCGCTAGTAGCAGACCGCTCGCGCCGCTGACCGCCATGTCCGGCCCACCGTCGCCGTGTTCCAGCGCCGACACGGCCGCCCACGATCGGCATTGGAGCTTCCTGCTCGACTTTCCCTGGCGGCGGCCCAAGGCGGCGACGCGCAAACAGTTTGACGAGCCGACGAGTTCATCTGTGTCTACCGGGTCTCGAGACGGCTCGTGGGCCGAGGAGGACGAGCCGATGGACTTTGAGGCCGTGGCGTTCATGGCGGCCACCGAGTACGACGAGTCGAGCTTCGGGCTGAGCCGGCGCGCGTCCCGCGAACTGGCCGTGTCGGGCCTACCGCTCGTGTGCAGCAACTGCGGCGTGTCGTTCTTCTCGCTGCAGATCACGGACGACGAGGTCGACTGCTACTGCTCGGGCGAGTGCAAGTGGAGCGTCATCATGTACCGAGAGATGGACCGGCGGCTGTACGCGCTCCGCCCGCGCGCGCAGTCGGCCGGCAGCACGTACAACAGCTCGTACGCGTCGTCGAGCGGCAGCAGCAGCTGCTTCGAGGTCGTCGACGACGTGATTTCCTGTCGCTGACCGCCCGCGTCGCGCGGTGACCCGTCGAGTCACTAAAGTGTGGACGGCTTCCGGTGTGTGTGGGGATGAGAGGGGAAGCCGCCGACCGCGCGCCGGGCGGAGGAGGATGTTAAGTTACATATTTATTGCGTGAGTGGAGAGCTGCGGCGCGGCGCGGCCATAGCCGACGGCGGCGCCGAGCGGCAGGGGTTCTATCTATTTTGCTATTTGCTCGTGTCCAGACTGGTAGATACATTGGTAGGTGAGTGCATCTCGAGTGTAGACATGTCCCTGTGTGAATGCACGCCCGGTAGGGCATCATTATTCGCTGCTGTCGGCCATTTGTGTGGCTCTGGATGTGGAGTGTGTGAGTTTGGCTCGCATGTTGAAGCTGCTGGGCTGTTCAATGACATCTGTCCCGCACAGTGTTGCGTCCTCCTGGCCTCGACATGCGGCCGAAACAGCCGCACTCGCCACTGAAGATCACGTGGCGACGTCGACCATGCGACTGCAAGCCGAACCCGAATGCTTCCCGCAATAGAAAACGATCTCGCTGTTGCAAACCAAGAAAAGATCGCTCTCCTGCACGACTGCTCGACGCGACCGGCCGTCCGCCCATCCGTCGTCTACCATCTCCGACGCCGCGCCTTCCGAGCCCGAGTGCTGCTGCGCTTACTCGTCGTCGTCGTCGTCGTCGTCCGCCATCTCGTCCTCCTGGATCGACTGGACCGCCCACGCGTTGGCTTCGTCGCGCAGCGCGTCCGGCACCAGGTGGTGCTCCCACTTGGTCTCCTCCGAGATCCAGCTCAGCTCCAGCTCGAACGGGTGTCGCACTTCGTCGTGCAGCGTGTGCAGACTGTGGATATCAATCACGATCCAGCGGATCCACACGGTCAGTTCAAGTCCCCAGTCGACAGCTAGACAGATACTACTACCACGACGTACATCTTGGCGAGGTACTTCATGGCCTCACGACACGACATGTCGAACAGCTTGTACTTTTCGATCTCTGTCTTGGCGGCCTGCTGGCCCTTGCCGATGGCGCACCCGCGGTAGCTCTGTACACAGTCGAGGAACCATTTTGTCAATGCTCATTCGTCCCCACCAGACAGCAATACCCCTGTTGCCGAAACGCACATAGGTCACTCCCGACGGCTCCACCATGTACAGGCTCGCCTTCTTCTCGTCCGCGTCGTAGCCCGCGAGCATGATGGCCGTGCCGAACGGGCGGATCGACCCGTACAGCGTGTAGTAGTGCACGAACTGGCCCATGCGGTCCGCCAGCACGTGCGGCGGGATCGCGCCGCCGTAGTTCTTCTTGTAGCTCAGCGCCTCCTCGCGCGCGCGGTTCACGAGCTGGCGGCCGTCGGCGACCAGCCCCGCCATCGACTGCACAATCAAACAGCGAGCGAGCAACATGAGACGACGACGCGCTCCGCCAACCGCAAGAACGACGGCGACAGTACCAGTCCGACGTGGCGGTCAATAGCGTAGACGCGGCGGTGAGTGCCCGGCACGAGCATCTTGGACAGCAGCGTCTTCTCGACGCCCATGATGATGCCATCCGAGCACTTGATGCCGATGGTCGTGCTGTCGATACCAGGTATCCATGAGTCCCCTCGCTCCACACGACCCACATCCAGAGCCAACGTGGCTGTCCGCTCTGGCTGATACAATCGCCCAACCACGAGACGTACCCGCTGTTCTCGACGGCCTTCTGCGCGTACTCGACCTGGAAGATCCGGCCCTCCGGCGAGAAAGTGCCGGCGGAGTAGTCGTACTGCCAGCGATCACACCACCATTAGACCTCCGCGCACGCACAAGCTAGGCCCTCCCTCGCGTAATACAGCCGAGCGCGCTCACCCCTGCTCCCGTGCTGCTCATTCTTCACGCTGCCGATCCGCACACCGACGTCGACCCGCTTTCTCCTTCCAGGATCTCTTTTGCTGGCGGCTTCCCCCCTCGCGATACCCCTTATGTTGCGCCAGACTTCGAAAATAAAGTTGCGCACCAGTTGCGCGGCGATAACTTTTCAACACCACAAAAGTAATCACCCGGTGCTGCAAGTTGCAGTGTGGCGTTTCCCAAGAACTCTGAAACCTCTTAACACTCTCATTGCCGACCGCTCCGACCTGGTGTCGTCACATTCGCCAGCCACTGTGATCACGTGTCAAGCTCTAGAGAGTGCGTGGCCGATCCCCCGACCGATCTCCGCCGATATAGCCGCTCAACTATGCTGAAGACTTTGAAGGAGCTGCCTGCACGGAAGCTGCTCCAGGTCGCGCAGGTCGAACTGCACGGGACCTACTCGGCCGACCGGCTGCAGCGGCTCCAGGCGTACTTGGTGAGATGCCGCACCGCGCGCGTGATGGCCGTGCTGGCCACCACGTCTATGCCGTGCGTCGCAGTCATTGTGCTGCTGGACGCGCTCGAGCTGAACCCGCCGGCGGATGGACCGCACCACAGCGTGGCCTTCTGGGTCCGCTCCTCCGCCATCATCGCCATCTGTACGCTCTCGTTCATCGTGCAGTTCCACACGGCGCTACCCATGGTCCGGATCAAGCGCTCGTGGATCTTCCTCTCGACCGTCGTGGTCACCGGTGGGACGATGCTGACGGACTACGCACTCGCGCTGCTCATCGGCTTCCCGATCCCGTTCATGCTGGTCGTCGAGTCCCCCGTCTGGCTCGGCATGCTCATCTCGTCGCTCGCCCTCGGGTCTGCGAGCTACATTCGCGCGAGTGCGTCGGCGCGGGCGTCGCTCGAGGACTGGGTGAAAGTGGGTCTCGTCCAGATCTCGATCCTGTTCGTGTACCCGATCTTCAACTATGCCTTCATGAACGTGTCGACGATTGGACAAGCGGCGCTCTCGCTCACGCTCGTGGTCGTGAAGCTCGCGTACAAGAACGTCACGTACCGGTGCGTGAGCGAGCAGCCCGGCCTGAGAGCTGAGATTGTGACCTTCAATGTCGAGATCTCGAACGCGCTCTTCTCGACCTTCAGCATGCAGAACGCGACATCAATCTTCACCCTAGTCGTAGTCATCCTCGTCGACGTGGTGCACTCGTGCGCGACACTGCATGAGGTGCACAAGATCATTCTGGAGCTCAACGTGCTAGAACTCGAAATGGACGCGGCGCGAGACTCCAAGGACCCGAACACTGATGCCAAACGCGCTCTTTTATCGGCGGTGTCGCAAGCGAAGACACCCACTGTAGTGGATAAAGCATATGTCATCGCGGCTCAACGCCGCCAGCAAGACCCGTCTTGGGCCGCAGCTCGATCTCTGCAGTCTCATACCCAACTGAAGGTCAAGTCGGCGAAATCGAAGCAGGCGAAGAAGTACAAGTCGGGAAAAGTGGCGCATGGCGAACCCGCGCAAGACGCAGTGCACGATGCTTGGATGAAACTACTAGCAGCGCTCCGGAGACCCACGATACTTCGGTCGGGCGAAGTGGAAGTCAAATCAATATGCAGTCGTTCAATGTCGGCAAGAAGACGGGGAAACGTCCACCGTCAGTAGGAAGACACGGGTCCGACCGAAAACGGGATTTGACTCAGATCGAGGATGAATTCCTCCACATAGCGCTGAAGCTACTTCACCTGACCGAGTTCACCGTGCTGAGCGAGTTCATCGAGTTCGTCGTCCCGTTCATCTACGGTGAGACCCTGCCTTGTCTGGTCAACCTTATCCCTATGTACTCACGTCGCCCTATGCTATCACCACGTCAGCGTTCTACATGGCCGTGATGGCTTTCCTGCCCAATCGGATCTACTATCCCCAGCTCGCAACACTCGACGCAACCAACCTCCTGCACACCTTGCTCAGAATCCTTGTGTATGGCTTCCTAGAGCTTCTGTCATTGCTCATCCTCGACTGGCTCATGTTGCGAAAGATGAAGTTTTCGCCGATGGCACAGCTCGCGTTCGTGCTCGAGGCGCAATGGAAGTCGATCCAGGCGAAACTCATCCTGTGGGTGTTGTACACCGTGCAGTCTTCGCTGCAGCACTATGGTACTGAACAGTCTCTTGCTGTGAGGATGCAATTCGTTCCACTCACATGCTGCAATGCATGTTTGATCCACAGGAGCTGACTATACGTTCGGGTTTGAGTGGCTCCGCGGAAACACATCGTGAATGAATGCAGCTGTAACAGAGAGAACAACTTGTAGTTCGAGCGCGTTTGTATTCATCGCGATAGAGGAAGATTCAGCTACGGAAGGCGGACGAGAAGATCTTCTGGAACGTCCGCGGCAAGTCGGCCGTGTCGAGACACACGTGACCACGACCGGCTGGGAGCTGCTGCCGGATGCGATCAGCCTCATTGGCAATTGACGCGATGAAGATCGCATGAGCTTTGACTCGTGGGTCCGCAGCTAATAGCGCGCCGACCCGCGCGGGCTGGATACGGTACCGCTCGAGATTGGCATCGCTCACGACAAGCACAAAGTAGTCGTCAGCCTCGGACTCCGTGACGCGCTGAACACCACGTGCGATCGATTCGACCGTGTGGTCACCGCTCATACAGTACTGCGTGTGCGCGACCATCTTCTGGAGGACCTTGAGTCGCTCCTTCCGGTCTGCCGGCGGGTTCCCAAAGTCCACAAACGGGATCTCGGGCGAATCGCCACTGTGGCCGACGATCGCGTACTCCAGCGTCTTGTCAAAGCCCGCGAAGCTCTCCATGACCATGAGCGATGTCTCGAGGACACGCTCAAGACGCTGATCCTGACCGTTGAACCGGTACATACTCCCGCTCACGTCCATGACGAACAGCATCCTCTTCGGCTTGGTCTGGTGCTTCGTTTGGAACGGCGAATCGCTCTGTCCGCGGCGCTTGAACACCAGTCGCTCGCCCGCTACACCATCCACAAGCTTTGCGTCATCGAGCTCGCCGCTGGACTGGTGTTTGAGCCACGTGCGCTCTTGCTCCACCGATTCGAGGTTGCCGAGGATAGCGCGTAGCTGAGAAACCTCCGGCTCAACGCGGTCGAAGTAGCGCTGGTACGTCTCCCACTCGCGCTCGCTCATGTCTATCTCTTCCAGCTTCGACGCGAGAGCCTCTTGAGCCATGGCTTGCGCTTTGGCCCGCGTTTCTGCTGACACTTCATCTTTCTTGGCCTGCGAGACCTGGTGCACCGGATGGCCTTTGTCCAAGCGATACGGTCCGCCACGACCACCCAAGCCGGCCGTGTCCGACCCGCCTGTGCCACCGGCCCACGTGTTGCCGCCAACGTGCGGCTCGTTCTTCGGGTCATTCTTCCCGTACTTCGGAGAGTCGAGTCCAGTCCGAGGCGTTGAAGGCTGTCCGACTGGCTGTCCGTTCACTTTCATCGCGAGCTGCTCCGTGTCGACATAACCCACCATTTGCTTCCACAAGCCAAGCTCGTGGTCAAGCGCCGCCTGGTCGAATTGCCATACCCGAATTTGCCCGTTCGACTGAAGCGTGATGGTTTGCTCGCCACCGTGCAAACTGCTAGCATCGACGACACGAACACGAGGTGGCTCGTCACCACCCAATCGGCTATGCTGCTCACTTGACTCGAGCACAATATTCCTGCTCGACCGAAGGCGAGGCGATGTGACTTCAAGATCGACAACACCAATGTCCGCCAAGACAGAACCGTTCAATAGCAGATCACCGCAGCTCCATGCCTTGTCGAGTCCCCACCGTTTCTCTGAGCTCTCTCGAAGGGAGCTAGTGATATAACCATCGTCGGACACCTCCTGTAACCATGCTACAGGATGCACACCGACTGAAGACCCGCTTGACTTTCCTCCTGTGAACAGCGAGCGACGAGTATCCGCCTCCAGTTTCCGCGCCGCACTCGATTTCTCTACGGCTGCCTGCTTCAAGACGAAGTCAGTGTCGCCAGTTCGCTCCAACGCGTACACCACTTTCTTATCTGTCGTCCGGAGCAGCCACTGGTGGTCTCCAAGGTACTGGACACCAGTCAATTCTTGTAGTCGTGCATCGCCAACATGTTCGCTTCCCAAATCCATAGAGAAAAAGCGGTTGCTGTTGAAGTCAACCACCTGAAAGATCGCGCCACCATCCAGATATCGAACGAGAACACCGTCACCACTTGCTTGAGCCTTCCATGATGCTTCACCTCCGCCACTGCTCGTAAACCACTTGGTGAATGGATGCTTCTTCACGGAAGTGTCTGCGCGTTGGTGAACTTCTCCAGCAAGAGCGCCGTCGGGTAAAGTGAAGCACGACGCTCTTCCGTCGCTGTGCTCCTGAGGTTTGACAAATATCGATAGTCCTAGCAGCCCACACCACGATGTCGAGATCAGAGACGGAAACTAGTCTCGCAATGGCAACACCGACATAAGACGCACCTGTGGAAGGGATGAACACTGCCAATTCCCCCTTTTCCGGAAGATTCACGAGAAGAGGGTTTGTCTCCCATTGCATGTACTGGTTCTCCAGCTCCAAAACGCTGTGTGCTCTGTCGCAGTACCCGAAACATGAATCGCGGACAATGTCCAAATACTCAAGCCAGAACCTGTCTTACCGTTCCTTGCCTTCGAAATCCGAGAACGAATGCAGACTCATAGGTGCCTTCGTTAGCACTAAACACGACGGCAATAGACAATGATGAGCACAAGCGACAGCGTTACAGACTCAGTAGCAAGAATATCGTACCATGCACCGAGTCATCAGGAAACACCGCCAGTCGATGCGCAACCTGTTTGCGGCTTCCCCTGAGCGGAACCTGGAACGACGCGAGCTGCTCACTGAACTCGTGGAGGCGATGCTGCTGAACTGCAAAGCTCCGTTTCGTTGGAGGGTCCAACCAGATCTGTCGTCGTGTCAGCTTGGCCTGGAAGAGATGAGGCGCCGAAGACTTCTGCTTCTTCTTGCCTGCAAACGAGAGCCGTGTCGTCTTTTGAGGATCCCACCTCCATTTCTCAGTCTCGCTCACCGCTGGAAGCTTGTTCGGCGTCGCGAGCGTGATGGCGACCTCAGGTCGATCTCCAGTTGCCGATATGGGGATCCCGTGACTACACACACCACCACCAAACAAGCCGACAGGCACAAACAAACACCCAACAAAGATGAGCCATCATTCACGCGTGGTCGATATTGATGCTCGGAATTGCGAGGTTCTATGCGAATCCGTTTCTGCGTTGAAGCAGTAACAGCGCGCAAGCCTGTCAATCTCGAGCACCGCTCACTTTGATCATCAAGGTCGTACCTCAAAAACACCTCGGCGAGCTGCTTGCGCATGTTGGCGTCGTACGCATCAAAAGCGAGCACGTTTTCCTGTGTAGACAAAATGTGAATCGAAATCCATGTTTGGTGTTGCAGATGAGCGAGATCGGTGCTAAACGTACCAGCACCGTGTTCATCCCGTCGTTTGGAAACATCTCCAAATGCTTGGCGACCGCCACAGCTTCGCGGGTTGAGTACGGGTATGCGATGATGCCGTGCTCAACGAGCTCCCGCAGCTCGGCAAACGCTCGGCACAAGCGACGCAGAACATCGATGGATACAGTCGGCGCGTACGCTCGAAGAAGCTCCAGCTCAGAGTCTTCGTCGGGGTTGTCAATAGCACTGCAAAGTACGATCACGCACATAATGGGGTCAGTACGAACGCGTCCAATCGCCTCATCAAGTTTCACAAAAGAGCGAACGCACTGGCTGGCGAAAATGTCTCCAATCTCACGGAAGAAGTTGTTGCCGAGGAATGGAAAGCCCGGACGATTCGCCAACACCCACATCTGGAAGTTGGGGTGCAACGGGATCACTTCATCCTTCTCGTACTCTTCGACCGCAACTTTGGCTGGGTCGACCAGGCGTTTGCCATTGCCCTACAACGACGAATCAGTCAGGAGGAGCTCGCATATTTGACATACAGACCACTTCTGCACGAACCAGTAGCATCTCGCCGTCCTCAATGAGACCCTTCAGCACGCAAACCACCTCCAGCGGCGCTTTATCTGCCTCATCAACCACCAACGTTCGCCCGGTCTTGGCCGCACGAACGAGAGGCGAGTCTTCCCACATGATTCTCCCATCAACCAGCGTCGGGACGATCGTCAGCGTTTGAACAGTCGTCTAACGCACAATCACCAGAATCAGCGCCTGCTTGACAACAGATCACCCATGCAACATAACGTACATCACGATGCAGCTGGATATACTCGCGTTCCTGTCGCAGCAGCTGGAGCAAGCGATCGACGACCTTGTTCTTCCCGACGCCTTGGTTTCCGATCAGCAGCAGGTGCTTTTGGCCAGACGCAATGTCTTGCAGCATGTCCTTCATGGTTGCCGTGTGCTTGGGGATGTCGAAGAAATGCGGTTGCGGGACAAGTTCAGGGTTGGCCGCCTTTTGCACAGGGTAAGATACATCGCCAATGTGCAGCAACCCCTTCTCCTCGCGAATCCGCTCTGAGCATCATAGCACATTTAACACGACATACCTGCACAGCAAGCAGCACGAGAAACGTACCGCTCTGGCGAGGCTGAGCATTCGCTGGAGAGTCCTGAGCTGATGAATACTCGGGCACGCCGCATTCGACGAGCAGAGAGTCCACCAAACGCGCACAAGAAGCCGGGAGAAATTGCGTGAGCAACGTGTCATGCAAAACCAGTCGCAAGTCCTGGAGCGACTGGTCCGGGAAGGCATTCAGGCGGCGACACACGCGGAGCAATTGACGGAGCGACAGTCCCAGCGACAAGAAGTCGGCATCATTGTTTTGCTCTTTCGCGTTGCGCAGCTTGTCAGCAAATGCCAGCAGGATTCTGTGTGGAGCAAAGCAGAGGAACATCATTAGACTGCGTGCACGATACAGTGGTGCGATGGCACCATACCTCGACGACTTCTCCGGAAGCTGCGGATACAAGTGATCGACAATTTGCTCGCATTCCACACGACCCAAGTCTGGCAGCACGTGGAAACTAAACATGGAGATTGTTTCACTGTTGAGCCACGCCGACGTGGACGGTTTGCCTGGGATTGGTGTCGACGACTTCAACGTGGATGGATCGGCTTCCGCGATCGCGACGATACGGAACGAAGGGTGAATGGGGAACACGCTGCGGCGCAGTGTCGATCCCACTTCTCCGCCATTAGCAGCACCAGCAGCCGAGATAATCTCGTCATACTTGGATTGCGCCAGTAGCTTCGTCCCGTCAGCTAGATCAATCTCGCGGTCTTGAATCAAGCGCTGGAGCACGCCCAAACTGTCACTTCCAAGACGATGCACACCATCCAAAATGGCGATATGTCCGTGGCGAGCCGCGTGAACCAAAGGACTGTCTTCCCAACGAGTATTGCCGTGCGAATCAGTTGCGCGGCGATGCAGGAGATCACGAGCTGTCATGTCCTTGTAGAGACTGAACAGCTCAGTGGGGTACCCTAGTCGATGAGCAAACAGACGCGCCAAGTCTGACTTCCCACTTCCTTTGGCACCTAAGATGCAGAGGTCTCCTCCTGCGATGTGGTCTTGAAGCATGTTCGACAGCATGGACTGGTGCAGCTCGGTTTCATGGAAGTTGCGCATCGGAGTCATTCGAGGCTTCGCCGCTCCACACGGCACGAGCACGTCAGATATCTGCTCATCAGCCTCGCTTTGGGCGTCACCGCGGAATGATATAGTTGCCGTCGCATCATCACTGGACTGTTTGGAGACTTGCTCAACCGTGTAGCGGATTGATGGCGATGGATCGGACGCCATCTTACTCAAGATCTTGTCTAGGGTCGTGCTGTTGGCGCCAGCTTTAACCCCAAACACACTCGGCATAACAGGAAACACTCGCCGCACCGTATCTGCGATGCTCGCGGAGGGAAACGCGGCGAGCACTTTGGCGCAATGCACCATGGACAGGTAGTCGAAATGCGGCATGCGTTGCTGACCAGCGGAGCTCGAGTCTTGCATCCCCTCAACCAGGTTGACTGCCTCGCGGATGCCAACCAAACACTCCAACGTAGCGATCGGCACCGACGGAGCGACCGAGACGAGAGCTTCCAGCTGTGTTCCAGGGGACGACGGACGAATGTTGCGAGCTTGGAAACGCGAACGAAGCGGCGGGTCCAGCGTTCGTCCTGGGTATGGGGGAACGGGAAGACCCAGCGCAATCACACGAAAGTCGGGGTGGACACGGACGAGTTTCTGCGCGTTCAACTCTTGTCGAGTATGGCCAGCTTCAAGCAACGCGTCATAACTGAGTGGATACACATGCATTGGACAGAGAACAGCATAGCAATGTGCGAGATCAGCACATTGGTCATGATAGACGCCTAACACACTCAGAGATAATACAGCTCACCTTTCCGCCTTCATCAAGAACCGCCCATCATCCAGCGACATCTCTCGGTTCTCCAGCAGGTTGTTCAAGGTCGGTAGCACATTTCGCTCCGCCTTCTCTAGTCCTGCAGACCCAAAACGACATTGCTGTGAGTCGTGGATACTCTGAACGAGCTAGCAGATTCGCACTCATTACACACCGTCAATTACCAGCACTCGGCCGTTGAGTGCAGCTCGCACCGGCGCTTGGTCAGTGAAGATGGAGGCGCCATCAACAATCTCACGGCGCTGACAGTTGTGCATCGTTAGCTCAATCACATTGCGGTAACCAACACGAGAAATCCATAAACTTGCCTGTTTCAGGTCCGACTCAGTCGTGTCGGGCGAAATCGCGATGTATTCGACCTCTCTGTTCAGAAGCTCGCAAAATCGCATGGAGAGAAGTCGGCGCGACGCGCCAGGTGGTCCGATGAGAAACATATCCTGCTTCAACAGGTCCTTCTGGAGCATCCACCGCAAATGTCCGAGCAGTTCCTACGACAGCCATAAGTTCGCGGATGAGAAGGGCTCGAAGGGCATGCCAAAATGCGATAAACTCACCTGCGACATCGGTCGCGTGTCCGAGAACAGCGGCAGATACCCGCGCGGAACCAACTCGATCGCCTGCCGCCAAACAATTCAACCAGCACTTAGCGTGTCATAATACCACGGTTGCCCCACTCACTTAGCGGTTCATACTTTGGGGGCACCAGCTTGTGCCGATACGCCGCCAATCTCGATCGTCCGTGGCGCCTATCGACAGCAACACCGTCAGTCTCCTCGATAATACACACCAGTATCCTGACTATTCGACGCACCTGCTGGTCGGACGTCACGCCACTGCTGGCGCTCGACAACCATCGTGGCCCCAGCACGCTCGGACGCGCTCGGACTACGTGCGGAGGCGGCCGCAGCCCGTACGTGCGCCGTAGCATAATTGGCTCGCGCTCCTCGCTTTGCGTGTCAAACCTGAGGCTTCGAGTCTGCCGAGATGCAGATGTTGATTTAGGGAACTCGATTTAAGAGCATATTAACAGTTGAAGAGCAGATCACACACTTAGCCGACTTCAACTTGCTTATCTGCAGCGCTCTACTCGCTGCTATCGCCTGAACCTCTCACCACACGATGCATGGCGCGTCCATTTATCTATGTATGCGATGCGATGATATGAACGTCAAATCAGCGCGTTTTGGTCTTGGAGTTGCCGGTCGATCCTCGCGCCAGCATCGCAGCGCAGAACGTGGCAGCAGCAAGAACGACGCAGCAGCCGCAAAAGAGCTGGTGGGACGACATGTAGCTCTCGGCACCAGTGCCCAGCACGACCAGGACGTTCGTGGGCAATCTGAAGAACCCGAGTGTTGTGCTAAGCCGCTCGGACGGAAAGTGGCGGCTTCGAAGTGCTGCGCAGCACGGTGCGAACATGCCAACACAGACCTGAGGACACAACAAATCTGTTATACACACTCCACACGGCCAGCTCCCGTTCGAACACACCTCAAACAGCACAAATCCACCGAATATCCACCAGAAGTTTGCTTGGAACTGTGTTACAATGATACACAAAAGAGTCAATAAATGTTTCAGGCACTCGGAAACGAGATTCATACCATGGGCATCGTCAATGACAGCGTCGCCACCGACACAACCGCGACACCAAGCGCTTCTTCGCCAAGCGAGCGCTGGAAGATTCCAAACAGTTTGCCCCCAACGGCAATGCTCACCATGAAAATGGAGAACACGAGTCCACCTGGAACATTCGCTCTTGGTGCGATTGCTTCCAGCGTCGGGTACCACAGAAAGACTGTGGATCGTGTCGATAGCAATGAATACCAGCATGCGAACGACAATCTCAGTGAGCAAGGAACTCACCAAAAACGTACATCGCTCCTTCGAACAGCGAGTAGGCGAGACCGAGTGCATACACATTCATCATGTTGTTGTTGGAGCCGTGCTCTTGCTTCTGAGTCTTCTTCGAGGACGCAAATTCCAGCCCGTAGTTCTCAGGCCAATCAAGCACAAGCAGCGCCGCCAGAGCTGTGACCACGACAGCGAGACGGAACGGCCCAATGTGGCCCATAGCATCCGCCGCGACTTGAGCTACAAGGCCGGCAACGACCGCAAGGACGCCGTTCGCTTCTGATGCGTTCGCGAACGTCCGCGCGAGGCTTTGCTGATCATAACCTGTGGAATGAAAGCAAAGAGTATGTCAGCAGAGGTATACACCACAGAGATCCTGAAGCAATGAACAGCAACCTCTGGCTTTGTGTTCCGTGACCATCCAGCTCTCGAACGCGCAAAAGAGCAGCGCCGTCGAGATTCCGCCCAGCACGCGACCCACCAGCAGAACCGCCATGCTATTCACGTTTTCCAGCAGGTTGATTACGATCTGTGCATGAACATGTCTGAAGGTAAGTGCGAGTTGAGTCTACCCTTGGTGCCAACCATAACAAGTCACGACCTCGAGCAGGCAATACACTAGACACGCATTCCGTCGGCCGTAGTTGTCGACAATCGGCCCAACGAAATTGCCAAACACAGCAGAGGACAGGAACCCTGTCAAGAAGAGCGCTCCGACATTCAAGCCGTAGCTCTGGACTCGGTCGCCAAGAAGAGATCAATATCCCGCATCAATGACCTGTCCAAATGCGTGCAAACGCACCTGGTACAAGCTGTACATGTGTGTGCCCTGAAGCCAGTCGGCGAACATGACGAGACAGTACACGCTCAGGTATTGCCGCTGGAAGCGCGGAAATGCCGTCGAAGCGTCGTGCTTGCCGCATGGTTTCCCCTCGCGTTCTGGTGCTGCTTCGGAGCGATCCGGCGATGCCTTCGACTCGCAACGCGCGACGAACACCGTCTTCTCGACGACGTGAAGCAGCACCAGGCACAGCGATAGCCCTGCGAACGTGTAGAGCGACCAGGGCGGCCACTGCGCGACTCGGTCCAGCAGCCACGCCATGTTGCCGCAAAATGCGGAATCGCACAGTTCAGATCCAGACTTGCACCGTATCAGATACCTCTGAATCTGAACTGGACTCAGAGAACCAGGCATCAGACACAGAGCGCTAGTGGTATCAGACCTTGCGGCTCTTCCAGTCATTCGTTTGAAGGCCAACAAACAAAGCAAGCAGAAGCGATGGAGGTGCTGAGGACCAAGGCGCTGAGCGACAAGGCGGCCGCCAAGATGCTCGAGAAGTTCGTGGCGGCCAAGCAGGACGAGGAGAACGCCGACCTGATGGTGCGTAGCGTCCCAACAGCGTTGGTTGTGGGGCGACGGTGCTCACCGACTCCTGGTGTATATGCATGATTGCGCAGGTGAACGAAGAGGTCAAGGCGCAGCTCACGCAGGTGCTGGAGTTCCTCAAGGGCCAGCAGACCCGAACGGACACGCAGAAGGAGTAGAGCGGGACCGTGGAAGCGCACTGCCGTCGCAGACAGCGGCGCTGGAATAGAAACTGTATTTGAGAGCAATTTTCGGCATTCGGACGGCGCCTCAGCTCGCTTCGCGCTTCCAGCTCGGCTAAGGAGACGGATGATGCTCACTAGCCGTTCCCGAGCAGGCGTTCGCGGCTAAAATTTGCCGCGCGTTGGAAACGTTGAAGCCCTCGGACGCCAGCGGCTGGGCTCCGATGCGCACGCGAACTCACACCATTACTCTACGGTCGAGGAGGGTGAAGCGCACATCGCCAAGCGTTCGAGCCGGCACCGCAGCAACGGCTGGGTCATCATGCGCTTTGTAGGCTGCGGAAGCGCACTGAACGGCGTACAATGATGCAGTTTGGAATGGATGGATCACCACTGGGCTGGATGCATCTGATGAGGCAGGCGCGAGCCAAATAAGACGCGTTGGACAAGTCGTCGATTCATCTTCCGACGAGTCTTTAGCGAGGGGCAATACAGACAGACCGACACTCCCGCCAACGACGATTGCGCCACTTCGGTGTCCGGCCTGACTGGCTGTACGGTTGATGGCGTCTGAGGCAGTAAAGGCCGCGGTTCAAACAGTGCCGCGCCGTTCAAAATTTGAGCGAGGGATCCAGCCAGACCGCCGCGTCGAAACATCCCGCGCATCGTTCGCGATCGACAAGAGTGCGACGCGCTGCGACTCTGGTCGGCGATCGTCCCACGGCCGGCGCACGAGGTTCAACCGGCGCGGCCACTCTCGGGGAGGCTGAATCAAATGCCGCCGTGCTCGGTGAGGCTGTCGAGAGTCGAGATGGGGATGACAGAGGGCGGAACACGGCGGCGGGGATGACGAGGAGAGAGCTGAGCCTCGGACGCAGCCGCCCCGCGCCAGCATGCGGTCGCTTCGGCCTGGTCCCCGACGCCTGTCATATCTCGGGTCGGCGCGTGTCATTTGGCCCGAAGACACTCCGAACGACGGCGGTCGGTCCCCCTGTACACTGCGTTACTGATTCCACTCATTTATGAGGGTATTAGATCTAATCGATAGATAATCCTATATAAATAATTACTATAATACTGAATACATGAAGGTTATCGAGTATAGTAGGTGATATAAATCCGGGCTGACTCGACGGGAGTCTGATACATTGTCCCGACGCTGCTCACCGTCCGGTTTTCAGCGCCAGCCCCTGATATTGCACTCTTTGGCAGTCCACCGGGCCAATTGCGCGCCGCGCCACCTGATTTCGTCCAATGATATTGCCTCTCTGCGCGCCTCATCGGGCAACTGCACTGTGACCAGCTGCTGGGTGGAATGGGCGGGCGAACAGACAACCGCGGCCTGCCCGCCCATACATGCCGGCCGCGAGCCGACACCGGCCGTGACCGACGGTGGCTCTATGCGTCCTCGGCCCGGCCGGGTCACACGGTTGATGCGCCGCTGATGCGAGGGAGCGCCGTCGCGAACTAATCCCACACAATCCGTTCGGAGCGCCAGTGCGGGCGGAAAGGACCGCCGCCTGCGCTCGTTAGCTGCTCTGGACAGGCACTCGCTCTTTTCCCGAGCTTCGACGCTCTGGCGGTGCCTGTGGACGGCCACATCGCCACAGTGCTAACCTCCGCCTGCAAGTCGCAGCATTGCCCTACCTGCTCCACCTGCAGGTCGCGCCATTGCCGATCTCTCCGGGCGGAACGCCATGCTCGCCCCGACGTCGCCTGCGCCGTCGCGCGGCAGCGACGTGACCTACATGCCGTACCACGAGGGACTGGTCAACACGCGCGCGCCGCCCGTGCGCGGATCGCTGTCGGCGCCTCGCGCGTCGCTGCTGGGCAGCAGCGCGCACACGCGGTTCGGGCCGGCCGACTTTGACGACCCGGACGACGACGACGACGTGTCGGACGACCCGGCGTGGATGAACGCGCCGCGCGGCACGCTGCAGAAGGCCATGCCCTCGAGCCTGCTCAAGAAGACGTCGTCGGGCTACTCGACCGCCACGGACTCGTCCTCGCGGCCGTCGTCGCCCAACACGCAGCCGTCGAGCGGCGAGGACGACGACGACGAGGACGACGAGCACGACAAGCCCAAGCCTGCGGTGGCCAAGCCTGTCGCTGACCAGCAAGAGAACCAGGAGGACTACTTCCCGCCGCAGCCGGGCATGCGCAAGCCCACGCCCGTCGGCGGCAGTGCGCGCAACGTGCGGCAGGCGCCGGCCAAGCTCGCCGTGTCGCTGCGCAAGGCCAAGCCGATGCACGTGGACACTGGCGCGTCGCCAACGCCGACAGCGCCGGTCGTGCAGCTGCGCAAGCAGCGCAACTCGCGGGGCAACTCGGAGATTACGCGGCTGTCGTTCGAGAAGAAGTCGCCGGCGAGCCAGAGCGGCAAGAAGACGCCCGAGCGGATCCCGTCTCCCGTGCGGATCTCGGCGCGCGCCTCCCCCGTGCGCGTCTCTCCTCCAGGCTCGGCTCGTGCATCACCCCCAGGCTCGGCGCGCGCGTCGCAGCACATGACGGTACGCGAGTCGACCTTCGATATCCGCGACTCGATGATGAACATGAACGGCGGCGGCCACCGGCCGAGCAGCGGCGCCAACCACGGCGTGCGGGAGTCGATGGCCAAGTACCGACCGAGTGACCTGACGCTGGCGGACCTGCAGTCGTCTCTGCAGACCCGCGACAGTCTCGCGCCGGCGCTGACGACCGCCGACCTGATGGGTGCCAGCCGCGGGTCCGTCATGTCCAACAGCCGCAGCAACACGGACTTCCTCGGCAGCAGCCGCGGGTCGCTCATGGCCAGCAGCCGCAGCACCGACATGATGAACAGCAGCCGCGCGTCGGTGAACCACTTCGGGCCGCGCGTGACGGACGAGGGGCTCTCGAACTTCCTGCGCGCCGTCAAGACGGGCAACATGCTCATGATGAAGGCGTGCATGCAGGACCGCAACACAGAGATCACGGAGCGGGACCCGGTGCACGGCCAGTCGGCGCTGCACATCGCCGTGCGCTTCGGACAGCTCAACATGGTCAAGCTGCTGTGCCAGAAGCGCACGCGCGCGCTGCTGATCGACGCGGTGGACAACCGGCAGAACACGCCGCTGCACCTGGCGGCCGCCAAGTCGCGGCGCATCACCAAGTTCCTCGTGGAGCAAGGCGCGGCCGTGTCGCGCGTGAACGCGCGCAACCAGACGCCGCTGGGCGTGCACATCCTGACGGCCAAGCAGGACGACCCGCTGATTACGGAGATGCTGCTGACGCACAAGTCGGACCCGAACCAGGCGCTCGGCAACAGCAACGTGCTGCACAAGGCGATCGACATGGGCTTCTACGAGATCGCGTACCGGCTCGTGCGCCACGGTGCGCGGCTGGACGCCAAGGACGAGAAGGGCAAGGTCGTGTTCGACAAGGTGAACCGCAAGGTCGTGCGCGAGCTGTGCGGCCGCATCGCCTACCCGCCCGTGTGGATCCCGAACGAGGAGCGCAAGAGCTGCATGCTGTGCACGAAGAAGTTCAGCCGCTTCGGCGTGGGTGTGCGACGCCACCACTGCCGCCACTGCGGCCGCATCTGCTGTGGCTCGTGCTCGCACGTGTCAGTGGAGACGGAGGACTTTCCCGAGGCGTTCTCGGGACTCATGAACCGCGGACCGCACAAGAACGACCCGTCTAGCAAGCAGCGCGTGTGCAAGACGTGCGATCACGTGTTCCAGGAACGCGCGAAGAAGGAGGCTTTGGATGCGTCGTCGAGCCGCAAGTCGCGCAAGTGGTCCGAGGACTTTGTGCAGAAGGTGGTCGGGCTCGAGTGGGAGGAGGTGGACCGCGGCCACAGCAGCTCGAACGCTTCCCGTCGAGGCTCAGTCGTCTGAGGAGTGGTTGGGCGGTTGACAACGGCCAATATGAGGCGGCAAGCGGCCCGACGCGTCACCAAGTGGAAGTGGCGCTCGGGTCGAAGCCTGCTCGGCTCGCTTTCAAGCGCTTGACTGTGTGTTGGGTGTTGCGAGTGGCGTTGGTCGCGTGTAATCTTACTATATATCCCATTTTACCCAAAGGTTTGTCGACGCTAGTCTAGTCAAAGCTGCCGAAGGAGATCTGCGCCATCTGCAGTGTCGGCTTCTGCTTCAGTGTGGCGAGTCGGTCGCGGTACTGGATACCAAAGTCGACAGTCTCCTGACGAGCACGCGGCACTCGCTCCGGCGGTGTTGGCGGCTTCAACCCCTGCTTCTGGCTCGAGTGGCCGAGCATCAGTCGGTGCGCGGCCGCGACTTGCTGTGGCCCCGGCACTGCCGCGGTCTTCTTCTCGCCACCTCCGTTCAGCCAACGAGCCTTGTCGGTACCGGTGAACCCGAAGCAGTCGCGTCCGACCTGCTGGTCTCGCCTCGCAGCCCCGCTGATCGGTGGCAGTCCCGCGCCGTCCGATTCATCGCCCACACTCGCTCGCCGGTGCTGCAGCGGGGCTGAGAAGCGCATCTGCAGCTCGTTCATGTGCTGCTGCGACGCCTCGAGCATCTGCCGGTACTTGGCCTCGAGCATGGGCTGACCTGGCGGCGGGAAGAGCCGAACGTAGTCGATGAGCTGCTCGTCTTCGTTCGTCGCCGGCTCTTCAGCTGGGACGGTGGCTTTGCTGACGTCTTGCTTCGTCGGCGACGACGGTGCTGCGACGACCTCGGGCTCTTCAGTGAGTCGACGACCGTACTTGCGCTCGAGATGTCGGTTGAGAGCATCTTGCCGATCGGCATACTTGGTCGCGAGTGCTGCCAGATCCTTGGTGCGGTCGGGAGCCACAGCCGCATAAAATCGCTCGAGTGCTGTCTTCAAGGCCTCGTGACTCAGTGGCGCTGCACCTCCACCGTTGGCATCAGCGTCACCCTCCGACTCTGGTTGTTGCTGTTGCTGCTGCTGCTGCTGCTTGCGGGATTTGATCGGCGGCAATGATCCTCCGTCGGCCTGGTTGTCTCCAGTGTCGTCGCTGCTCGCTCCATACAGTCGGCGTTGCGTCGAGCGAGCCTGAGCCGTCTCGTACCGGTCCTTGTCGTCGGCCGCGATTTGCAACAGGTCGAATGTCTGGCCGATGAGCCGCTCCTTGACGTTCCAGTCGAGAGGCGAGTCGCACCCGAAGCTGGGCAGGTGGTTCACCTCGAGCAGCCACGGCTTGAGGTGTTCGTCCACGAGGACGTCCATGCCGAGCAGTGCGAAGCAGCACGACTGTTTGTTCGGGTTGCCGCCTTCACCATCAGAATGCGCCGTTCTCGCACTTGCTGGACGAGTTCCTCCTGCTCCAGCGTTGCTCGACGTGGACGGCCCAGCCGGACCTGCCGAGTACGCGTGGCGCATGTACTTGGCGAACGTGGATCGGTACTCCTGAGCCAGCACAGGCTGCACCGACAGGATGGACTTGAGGCAAATGTCGCCAATCTGCCGCCAGAGCTCGTCGACCGCGGCGCCGTCGCGACTCTCCCTGAGCCAGTTGAAGAACCAGCGCAGCGAACGCTTGCTGCCCTGACCGTCCTCGGCGGCGTTGGCGTTCTGCTCAAAGTTAGTGGCGCGCTTGTTGACGGCGTAGTTGGTCAAGTGCATGAAGCGCTGCTCGAGGTTGGCATCTGTCGGAACCACGTACTTGGCGGTGCACATGCGGACGAGACCGTCCTGGAAGAGGTAGACGCGCAGTGGCGCGCAGGACGTGACGAGCACGTAGATCCGCAGGTCGAACTTCTTGCCCTCGATCAGCAGCGGACGCGCCACGTACTGCTGCGCCACAAAGATGGCGTCTCGCGAAATGTCGGCGAGCTTGCGAGTCAAGAACACGCCGCGACCTTGGCACGAGTGGTCGGGTTTGACGATGAATGGACGTGCGCTCGTGCCGTCCGGACCAAAGTGCTGCGAGAAATCGTGCATGTCGAACGGCAGGATCCATGTCTTGGGGCAAAAGTCGTAGTCGCTCGGGAACAGCTTGCGCAGTCGGTCGAAATTGCGAGCTAGCCGCGACTTGCGCGCCAGGTTGGACATGCCAGGGAAGTGGTTGAGCTTTTGGTACGGGAGCAGCGCCGTGAACTTGTTGGCGACCTCCGGCACGTCCACCCAGTGCAGGTTGCACGCCGCCGCGCCGCGCGTGTCCTCCTCGTCGGAGACGATGGTCCATCCGCGGTCGCGCACAACCTTGCGCACCACTTCGTACCGACACAGCGTCAGGTCCACGCGCACCTTGCGCTCCTTGGCTCGCCGCGTCGCGCGCTTGCTCGTGGCTTCAGCATCCGACATGGTGGAGTCCTACGCTCGAGGCGCGATGCTCATACACAGATGCCAGACGAATGATGAGCACGCCCGAGCAGGTCACAACGCATTGCTCGGCGGGGGGCTATTTGTGGTTGCACTCCATCTATTTCAGCCATTGCAATGCTTGTCAATGCAGCTAAATTTGAGCCACATGCTCATGCCGGTCCAAAGATCCGTTGGAAAGGGAGCAATCACACTCCGAACCTGGAACTTGAATAGCCAGCTACAGAGCACTGCGCACGATCGAGCGGAACTCGGGCTGCAATGACGCGCCGCCGACGAGGAAACCGTCGACGTCCTCGAGAGCGATGAGCTCGGCGGCGTTGTCCGCCTTGACCGACCCGCCGTAGATGAGGCGAACGCTGTCAGCCACCGCGAACGACACTTCCGCGGCGAGCCACGCGCGCAGATTCTGGTGCGCGTCCTGCGCCTGCGCCGGCGTCGCCACGACGCCCGTCCCGATCGCCCACACGGGCTCGTACGCGATCACAACGCGCGACCAGTCCGCCTGCGTGATGATGTCGGCGAGCGCCTTGGTCTGCCGCGTGAGCACCGCGAGCGTCTGCTCAGCCTCGCGCTCCGCGAGCGTCTCGCCGATACAGAAGATGACCTGTAGGCCGAGGTCCAGCGCGCGCTTCGCCTTCTTGGCCGCGATCTCGTCCGACTCGCCGTAGTAGGCACGGCGCTCCGAGTGACCCACAAGCGTCCACGAAATGCCAAAGTCTGTCATCGCAGCACCGCAGTGAGCAACTGATTCAGAGCCTGACGTAGACAGGATAAACGCACCGAGGAGCTGCTCGGCCGCGATCTCGCCCGTGAACGCCCCCGTCCCCGTGAGGCTCACGTTCTGCGCGCACACGGCGATCTTCCGGTCCAGAAGCGGCAGAACGAGACCCGCGTGCAGCGCCGGCGGCGCAACCACGACCTCCACGCGCTCCGGGTCCACGGGCGTCGCGTTGAGCACGTCCACGAGGTCGCGCACCGACTGCTTGGTGCCGTTCTGCAATGTCAAGTGCAAACGAGCAAAGCATTTACACACGAAAGGTCAGGCAAGTTCACTTCCCCCACAGCGCTGACAGAACACGCTTACACATTTCCAGTTGCCGCCGATGAGGTACTTGCGAGACATGCTGAGCGGAGGTCGGGGGCTGTGTCTCCGCGGCAACGGTCGGGGCTTGGAGGCGCGCGGCGAATATGCGTCCGCGCGAAATCGAGCAGAATGTCGAGGAGCGGGTCTTTGTTTACTGAGCCCGCTTGAAGATGCTGGCTGATTGGATGACGGCGTGACATCACACAATGTTCATTACGGCAGAATCCATAATTAATATCTATCCGGTCAGAAATGGAGTCTTTCCTGGAACATCGCCATGTTTTGTCATATTGAAGCTATGTTCAATCAGAATCCGAGTCATCAAGCAGCTCAATCACTGGCGGCCCTCTCCGCCGTTTCTTCGGTGGTGGCGCGGCATTCGCCGTCTCTTCTCCGTCGTTGTGGATCGACAGCTGAAGCCGCAGCTCCTTTCCATGTCTCGTGAAGCTTTGGAAGTGAGGACCTTCGACGAGGTAGCAGATGGTGTTGTAAGGAGTGTAGCTGATGTCTGGCTGGAGCAAGTCTCTGTAGGCGTAGGATCCGATCACCAGTCAGACCACACGACTGCGTCACAATAACTCGCAACGTTTAGCGTACCGAGTGAGCATGTTGATCACGAGCCGCTCGCAAGCTGGTCGGGTCAGTGTCGGGATCGGCGGGTCGAGGTGTCCCCATTGGTGGACAAACTTCCTCGACTTGAACTCGTCGATCAATTGCTTCAAGGTGACACGACGCTCTCTGTCGTAGTCAGCGCGTGAGTCAGCAGATCGAGATCGCGACCGCATCCTATAACGAAGCATAACTGCACTCACAATCGCTTCGCATCAGCTGTAATCGATACGAGAGCCTTCGCGTGCTCGGCGAAGTCTTGCAACTCGCTCGTTCTCTTCGAAGTGAGACAATTGTCGCATCCTTGGTGACACATCGCCAACGCATCAAACGTCTCTCTGAATGCACAACAATACAAGTGAGCCTCACATCCCTCTGACACGGAGACTCAAAAATGTATGCCGCACGCCACAGCTCGCTTACCCGAAAAATGAAGCCATGATTGCATGACGACACTTGGAAAACTCCTCGCAATACTGAATCATCCATCGCAAGTTGCGCATGCCTCCGGTCTCCGCGTGAACGATGTTGCAGACGCGGATCACATCCGCTGGCTTGTACATCAGGATGCACCTCGCAGGGTTGCCATCGCGTCCAGCACGACCTGATTCTTGATAATAGCCCTCCATCGACTGTATCACTTGCGGTATGAGCACACACATGGCAGCAGCGCATCTTTACACATTACCACAGCCAACTCACCTTGGAAAGAGTGAAGTGAATCACGAACCGAACGTCGGGCTTATTGATACCCAGTCCAAAAGCAATGGTTGCAACGACGACTTGCAGACGGTTCCGGAACCAACCCATGTGCGTTTCCTCCTTGTCCTCCATGTAAGCATGATAGCATGCGGCTCGAATCTGATGCTTGCGAAGCTCAGCAGCAACTTGCTCGGTTTCTTTTCTAGTCAGGCAGTAAACGATCCCTGTATCGCTAGGCTTGAACGTTTTGATCAACTCAGTGAGTGTGTCCATAGCTGCGGCATCATTATCAGGTTTCTCTTGGACCTAAAGCACAATCAGCACGTCAATCTCTGAAGCTTCAGCATTCGCAGTAACCTCGAGGCGGCGTCTGTACCTCGTAGTGCAGGTTGCTCCTGAAGAACGATGTTCGAAACGTGGTGCACTTTTCGATCTCAAGAATGGACTTCACGTCTGCCACGAGCCGCGGAGTCGCAGTTGCCGTAAGAGCCAATATGGGGACTGTCGGAAACTGGCGCTTCAGCACACCCAGCTTGGAGTAGTCCTGCTCCACAATCACATTGTCAGCGAGCAGCGATGGGAGTAGCCAGATAGAGATCGCAGCAGTCATACACTGCGAAAGTCGTGTCCCCATTGGCTGCAGCAGTGCGCTTCATCGATGACGATCCGCAGCAACCGATCCATGTGGTACGCTTTCTCCAGCCTCGACATGAGGAGCTTGCTCTTGATGACCTTTTCCGGTGTGACGAGCAGGATCTTGACGCTGCTGTCGGAATCGAGAAGCTCCTTGTAGATCGCTGACGCGTCGGAGCGAGACTGGTCTCCAGTGAGCTGCCGCGCCGCTCCATCCCCAGCGATCTCGTTGAAGAGCATGACCTGGTCTTGGATGAGCGAAATCAGAGGCGAGATGACGAGTGTGAAGCCCGCATTCTGGTTGGAAGTTCAACGATGTCGGTTAGAGAGTCACCAATCGGTACGATAAAATGCAATCGCTCACTCTCACCTCGGCGTATAGAGCTGGGAGTTGATAGCACAAGCTCTTGCCGCCCCCAGAACGCATCACGACGAACAGGTCGCGCTTGGACAGCGTCGCATTGATCACTTCCTCTTGCACGGACCTGAAGCTCGGCAGGTGGAACTAGAAAGCACCAAACACACTCGCATCATGACCCATATCTCAGTGCTACTACACACGCTTCTGTCTACCTGTTCTTGCAGCAGCGTCCGGATGCGGTCTGTCCACGGGAACTCTTGCTTCCAGTCCTGCTCTGCTGGTGTCTCATGGCTCGTCGACGAACCCTGCGCGTGCTCCGTCCCTGAAGCCTCGATCTGCACCAGCAGCTCGCGCTTCCGCTCGAGCAGTTCGCTCTGCCGTAGCAGCAGCACCTCCAGCTCGCTCTCGACGTCCGCGAGCTCCTGCTCCACCTCTGCGAGCTCCACCTGCTCCTGCATCCTTTTGGTGCGCAATTTTCATTTGTGGGTATGGCGCGAATAGAAGCACTGGGTACAGATACCCGCACAATGCATCACACCAAGTCATAAAACCTAATCAATACAGGTTTTATTGGTGGAAAACGGACACCGGGCTTCAACACCCAGCCTGCCTGCAAGTTGCCGAGCGAGGATCGCCCCTTCGCGGCAGTAGGGAGGGTGTCGGCAGGAACGTCCGCGCGGGAGCCATGTCGCTCTTCAAGAGCTCTTCGGTAGGAGAACGACCAGCGGCTGGCGGACACCGGTCCAGCTGTGTGCTGGTGCTGTCGGATGCCGCCTGTTGGCCGTGGTTTTGCGGATCTGGGCCAGTGCTGGAAAAGGGATGCACTCGCTAATGACGGTTGGTGGCGGCGACAGGTCAATTTTGAGCGCGTGTGGGAAAGCATGCAGCCGCAGCTGAGCTCGCTCGTGTCAGGCGTGCCGCAGACGCTCACCAACGAGAAGTGGATGGAGATGTACTCGTACGTAGCTCTCCAACTGCGATGGGGTTTCTTTCATTACCTTGGCTGGACAGCCGAAGCTAACAAAAGCGAGTGTTGACTCAGTGGGATCTACAAGATCTGCACCAACCCCGGCGCTCCGCAGGCTGAAATGCTCTTCTTCCGGCTTCGCGGCTTGCTCGTGGGACGCGTCGAGGCCATTTTGGAGGTTGGCATGCGAGAACCTGGACACCGCTTGAAGAATCTAGGCTGATCGCGATGTCGGAACTATTCGGTGCTGGTATGGATACAGGAACTTGGTGGTGTCGCTGGAGAAGCAGAGTTCTTGGAGCGCTACTGCGCGTCATTCGAGGCATTCGCGACCGGAACGAGCTATATTTCGGAACTCTTTCGCTATCTGGTGACCTGCAATGCTCTCGTTTATGCTTGAGAAATGGGGTCCATTGTAACTGATGTCGTGCTGTTTACGACGGTGTAGAATCGGTATTGGATCAAATACTCGCACTGCGAGACTGGCCAGGCTCCTGTTCCAGGTGTCTATCCGGTCACCGAGGTGCGATTGATTGGCTTTGCTCAGACAGATCCATTCGCGCCAAACCGGACTGACAAGTGCGTGGTGACGGCAGCTGTCACTGCACATCTGGCACGACCACGCCTTCTGCAAGTTGAAAAAGCGCATCTTGCAGGCGATCATCCACATTTTCCGGACTGCACGCGCCGATCGCTCCGACTTCTTCGCTGATAGCGATGGTATCGCCGGCACCGTTCAGGTTCGATGCTGCTGCTGTGTATCTGTGTGCTTGGATTATCGCAGTGATGGAGTTCTAAAAACGGTTGGAAATGGCGCAGACATACTTCACGCTTGGGTTGTGCAAGCAAGACCAAATGAGCCTCTATCGAGACGAGCTAGAGACCCCATTCCTCGAGGTATTTATCTCTGTTGACCCGATCCTGGACGACGAGATTTGCTGATTGCTCTGGTGTCAGGATACTGCGCGATATTACTCCGCGTTAGCCGACGAGCTCCTCGCCAGCATCACCACGGCAGACTATCTTCGTGAAGCAGAACTGCTCTGCAACCATGAGCAAAAGCGATGCGAGTCACGACTGCATCGAACGTGAGTGACCAGTGTTTTGCTGAATACCTGCAGACGATGTGTTGGGATGCTAACTCTACATTCCACGGACAGGACGGTCACCCAGGCTCGGCAGACTTGCTGTCGAGTGCTCATTCAGGAGCACACCGATCGGATCTGCGAAGACGTTGATTCATTTCTGACCAATAACCAGACGGAAGACCTCCATCGTCTCTTTTCGCTATTTTCCGAGCTTCCGAAAGAGAGCGCGCTTGTTTCACTCAAGGTAAGGGAGTCAATTGCTCGTGACACAATCGATCTATTACTCAAACGCGGTCGGTGGTGCTGTCATGTTAGAATATTTTGAAAAAGTACATCGAGTCGAGCGGGTTGGACGTCGTTCGGAAATTCGAGCTGGACGACTCGACGAAAGACCCTGAAGGATACATCGAAGCGCTTGTTCAAATCCGAAACAAGTACTTTGAGCTCATCAAGGAGGCGTTCGGCTTTCATCCGTTGATGCGATCGGCCCTCGACCAAGTAGGTGAATCTCTCCAGCTGGTTCTTCTTTTCGGATGGTGATCTTATCATTGTGTTCACGCAGGCATGCCGCACATTCGCCAACTCTCACCCAAAGCTGCCTGAACTCCTGGCGAAGTATAGCCATTGCATGATGAAGCAAGAGATGAAGGGGCCAACGAGGCGAGCTCCCAGCAGTCCTGTTCATCGGCTCTCGATATCGGGGTCGGCGACTGACGACGTTCTCGAGAAAAAGGTTACGAATATCGGCATTGTTTTCTGCTTGATCGACGACAAAGATGTGTTCAAGAAGTTCTACGCAAAGTACCTGGCAAAGCGACTTATCAAAGGTAGAGTGAGCATCAACGTTGACAAAATAAAGGCGCTAATCACCATCGATACGGGTTGTGATTCACAGGATCCGCGGTGGCGAACGACTTGGAAATCACACTTATCCAGAAGTTGCGGGATATCTGCGGACACGACTTCGTTTCCAAGCTGCAAAAGATGCTCAAAGACAAGTTGTTGGGCAAGGTGAGTGCGTTCTTCCTTTTTGTACAGGATTGTTTTGCGTCGTTACTGATGTGAGAATCCTACATTAGGAACTCCTGGGGGCTTTCGCTGCTTGGCTGGAGGAGCACGACATCGAGCTCCGGAAAGAAAGCCCGCACAATGCAGCTGCAATTGCGTTTCACCACTCCGTCTCATTTCACTGCGACGTGCTCACCGCTGGCGCATGGCCCATCTCGACTGCAACTCCAGAGGCGAAGGTGGTTCTCCCGCCCGAGATTGAGGCGCACATTGAGCTGTTTACCAAGTTTTACACCGAGCGGAGCACGGGTCGGAAGCTGCTGTGGATCCATCACTTGGCGTACGGCATTCTGCAATCACATTTCCTCGACAAGCGCTACGAGTTTTCGCTGAGCTTCTACCAGATGCTGATGTTGCTGCAGGTTAGTCACAATACTTGTCTCTTCAGTGGCACCTCTCTCAGCGAATGGGAATCCTTCTCTAACACCGCATCGATACAGTTCAATGCAGCCGATCAGATCAATCGTTCGGAGCTGTTCCGACTCGTCAACCTCGGAGCCAGCGACTTTCACCACTTGGAGGCTCTCATCAAAGTTCGTGCGAGCGTCGGTGGGTTGTTGGCATTCAGGAGATATTGACTAAACCTGTTTGCATGCTCAGGGGAAGCTGCTATTGGCGAGCGACGACGAAGCGGACCCGTTGTTGTCCGTGAACACAACGTACTCCAACAAGAAGATACGCGTGGCAGTACGTATCGATTGGAGGCCTCCACTTTGATGTACTTGTTGAGCTTACGGCTGACTGTTTGCTGCGACTGATATCAGATGATGCCGAGCGCTCCCGTTGAGACGCCAAAAGTGGCCAAGGCCACGACGCGTGAGGTCGAAGAAGACCGAAAAATGGCTCTGCAAGCTGCGATCGTGCGAGTGATGAAAACGCGGCGAGACATTGGACAGGCACAGCTGCAGCTGGAGGTGGCCGAGATGGTGCACAACCAGTTCGTGCCGTCCACGGTCAGCATGAACCAGAACATCGAGATCCTCATCCAGAAGGAATATTTGCGGCGCCACGAGACCGACGCGTCGCGGTTCGTTTACGTGGCTTGAGTCAGCATCAGGATTGCTCGGGACGACCTCTCCTCAACGAATATCAAAAGCAAAATGCACTTCTCATTTGCTCCCACGCTGGCCGCAGCTCTACACAACCTGAAGCCTCGCGTTCTCGTACCCGTACTTCTCCTTGTACTTGTCGAACAGGCGCACAAGCTCCTGCACGTACTGGTCGTGCAGCTTGTCAACTTCCTCGGCGGTCGGCTCCAGCTTCCGTTCGACGGGGATCGGCTTGCCGAACACCTGGTTGATCTCCACGCCCTTGTGCGGCAGGAAAGGCATCCACTTGGACGAGCCGTAGCCCAGCAGGATGGCGACCGAGAAGCGCTTGGCGACAGCACGACGGAACGACAGCAGCCAGCTGCGTCCAACATACCCACCAGTTAAATGTGAGTCCACGACCAATGCGCTTTGACTCTTGACACTGGCTGAACCTACCTCGAGTGTGTGTACAAGTCATTCTCGCCGAACGCGTAGCCAGGGACGATGGGCACGCCGTACTGGAGCGAAAGGCGAATGTGGCCCTTGCGCTTCTTGACGTAGATGGTGTGGTCGCCGCGCTCCGAGAGCATCTGCTCGGCGATGCCGCCCACCAGGATCACGACGCTCTTGCCGTCCTTGAGCATCTTCTCGTCCACAACCCAGCAGCAGAGCACCAATGTCAGCGAGTTGCTGCATGGAGGATTACATGGAACCATATTTGACAACAACCTTTTCGGCGACACTGCGGCGAGCATCAACACACCCGAGCCACAGCAGGTACTCGCGGTAGAACGGGATGCGGAAGCACACCGAGGCAGCGAGGTGGCGCCGCTCGCTCATCGGGATCAGCTTGTGGAACGCTGGCATCAACAACAACACAAGAGTATTCATCAGCTCAAGTCATCAACCAGCATGGGATGACCACCACCCAGCTACGTACAGGGTTCCTGCGCGCCAGCCAGCAGCAGTCCATGGTGCGCCGACGTGAGGCCGTGCGGGTGCGAGCAGAAGATGTACTGCTTGGTCGCGTCCACGGGCGTCTCGTACTCGAGCGTCGCCGGGATGAGGTATACGTAGGTCTTGCAGAAGGTGGCGAACGCCGGCCAGTACCGCTCGCCGGTGAACTCGGCGCCGTCCAGGAACGACGGCAGGTACGCGCCAACGCAGACGGCCACCACCAGCAGGCGCAGACTCAGCTGCAGCGCCAAGCCCGCCGCCAACACGGCTGCCGCCACCGCAAGTCCCGCAGGCCACGCTCGCTGCTTTCCCGCCATCTAGGGACCTCTTCCTTGCGTCCGCGTTCGACACGGCTGGTCTTTTCGTCCAATAATTGATGCTCCATTATTAGGTATACATCTTTCTCTCTTTTGGGTATTTTCCGAATATTTTATTTTTCATACGCGGGCAATACACGCATAGATCTTCATACGCGGGCAGCAGTCGATCCGAACCAAATTTGCTTTTGACAACGATTTATACAGCCGTCTATCGACTGCGAATGCTGTATAATCATCGCGGTCAATAACTGCTTAGTTGAAAATGTACGCCAATTGATTATTACCCGCGATTATACTTTTCGTACATAAGAGAGCATTCTCAGTTCCGTCGGTCATTCATACAAATTAGTAGTTTAAATGTGGGTCGCTCCACATTTTTTCATACGCGGACAATAAACGGCATAGATCTTCATACGCGGGCAATAGACGGTTGCTAAATCGTTTCTTACTGCATATAAAACATACGTAAATCGTCGCCGAGCAAAGTGATCTGAGTCAGGGGTAGGCTTGCAGTTAGTTTAAAACAGTCGATGTCGACATCAACTGTTTTTTTGACAGTCGGAAAGCAGCGCCAGTACACCCAGCAGCGTCATCACTCGCGCCTTTGACACGCTGCCCGCCGTGGTTCCGTGTTCGACGTGCTGCCGATCAGACCCCCGCGCGCCGCTGCTGCCGACAGGAGTCGCCAGTCTTTGAAGCGCTCGCTCGAGATTACCCCAGCCACACACGCCGAGCATGCAGCGCCTCTTGTCCACCGCCAGCGCTAGCGCGCCGCCGTCGCTGCGCATCATGTTCCTCGGCGCGCCAGGCGCCGGCAAGGGCACCTATGCCTCGCGGATCGCGCCGATGCTCGACATCCCGACGATCTCGACGGGCGACCTGGTGCGCTACGAGATCAAGAACAGCACAGCGCTCGGCGACAAGATCAAGGTTGGCTGTTGTTGTTCTCTGGGATGGGATGGCGGGAGAGTTCGGTGGCTGATGGACATGACTCGATGTGTTGACAGGACTACAACAACCGCGGCGCGCTGGTGCCGGACGAGATCATCCTCGACATGGTACGGGCGAGTTGGGGTGGCTATACCAGCTGAGTGGGTGATCTCATCAACTGTTGCATTGCATTGGTGATAGGTGGAGAAGCGCCTCGCTCTCGACGACGCCAAGGCGGGCTTCATCCTGGTATCTGCCGGATTATATCCCTGAACTTGTTCTCGACGCTCTGTGGTGCTGACGGGGTGATCGATGGACACTCAACAGGACGGGTTCCCCCGCAACGTCCCGCAAGCTGAGGCCTTCCAGAAGGTATGCTTACGTAACACATCCCGAAAGATTGTTGAACCTCTGTGGCTCAAAGTTACACTCTCTCGATGACGTTGCAGGTTTCGGAGCTCGATCTCGTCGTGAACATCGATCTGCCGCAGTGGATTCTGTCCGACAAGATCAGCGGCCGACGGTGCGTCCAGGATCGCAGTGAGCATTACTTGTGATGCGCCACTGACGAGACTGGTGTGGAATGCAGAGTGTGCACAAAGTGCGGCTCGGGCTACAACGTCGCTTTCATCAACAGCGGCGAGTACTACATGCCGCCGCTGCTCCCCAAGGTCGAGGATATCTGCGACTCGTGCGGCACTGCGACACTCGTCCAGCGCCACGACGACACGGCGGATGTCGTCAAGCAGCGGTGAGTCTTCACCCGCTCCTGCATTGCTTGTTGTTCGATGTCTATGACGCTCATGGTGTTGCTTGGCTGGTCAGTCTGGAAGTGTACAACGATGAGACGGCGCCGCTCATCGACTTCTACAGCAACCTCGGTGCGATTTTCATCAGAGTTTGTTGTGCTTGTATTGGAATGATAGCAGCTGCTGACGAGTTGGTTGTGGCAGGCTGTCTGCGAACGTTCGAGGTGAAGAAAGGACTGGCGGACTTGGACAAGCTTGTGGACCTCATCAAGACGGCGCTGCACGTTTGAACAGCTTCCGAGCGTGCATTTCGTCCACCTCCTCGAGCTCCGCTTTCGTCTTTGGATCGAGGAGAATTTTGCCTTTGCCTTTGTGATGGTTAGTGCGTTGGTAAGCAAATTTAGTGCGCGAGAGAACTGCGATCGTTCCCCACCACACAAGTCGTATATATTTCGTTCGGCAAGCTACGAGACCTTCTTCTTGACGTAGAAGAAGATGAGCACCAAAAAGATCTATGCAGTGGAGAACGAAGCAACAGTCAGCATTGTCAGACCGAGACAGGGCAGCACGCAGCTAGACAACGTACAACAATCGCCACCCCGATCGCGATCATCATCTTGACGTTCTGCAGCCATAGGTGGCGCCGCAGGTTCTTGCTCGACTTCGCAAACGCCGTGGACTGGGAGCTGCTCCATGCAACATCGCGACGGAAGTGAGCATTCCATCCATGTGCCGTTCACCAGGGTTGCGTACCTCAGCTGCTCGGACTTGTCCACCAGGAGCTCGATCTTGTCGCCGCGGTCCAAGACCTTCGCTGTTGCCGATCAGCACGGACCTGTAAGAATCCTCGAGTGTGCGAGCGTGCAGGAAGGAAGGTGGTATCGCACTAATGTTCTGCTGAACCGTGTCCTTGACGCTGTCCAAGTCTTTCTTCAGCGCCTGCAGTTTCTCTGCCCCCTTCGCCGACGAGTATGTCTCCTGCAGCCACCACCAAATAGCCACCCAGTCAGCCACGGTGTTCGACTGGCGCTGCAGCCTGAGGCTGGACGGAATCTGCGAGCGTGCATCGAACCATCTCCTTCTTCAACCTCGGTGCAAAGTCCCGGTTCATGTCGAGGTTGAGCTTGGTGGCCTTGCCTCGGATCCCGTACTCACCATCGAACAACCGGCCGATGTGCTTGAGGAACAGCGCCGCCGAGCTAGAGACGTGGACTCAATAATCAGATGCCAGTGAAGACACTGGATCAACACTATGCGCTGCCCACCTCTTGCCGAACGCCTCGTTGGTCACGCAGACGTAGGCAACCTCGTCGTCCACGCGGTAGCTGTACGTCTTGCCGTCGTAGTCGACCGACTCGACCGCGGCGTCGGCGAAGTTGAGCTTCTTGAGCAGCTTGTGCGCAAAGTCGTTCATCTTCTTGTCGCCGCCGTTGCTGTACTCGGCCAGCGGACAGCTCTTGTTGGCCACGAGGCAGTAGAAGATCGACATGGCCGCTCGCTAAACCACCGCTGCGCTGCCGTTCCGCTGTTCTTAGCGCCGCGCAATCGCCGCCTCCGCCTCCGCTTGCTTCGGCCTCGACCTGGCTTCCGCTGTGTTTTTTTTTGGTCCTATTCCGTTGTCGCTTTCCTCACACTTTTGACACCTGTCATGTCGTAAATACGCAATATCGACATTATCGACGACATCAATGTGAACCGCCATTGTGCGACCTTTCGAGGGCGACATACACGCAGCAGGTGGGGCGAACGGAGGAGACTCGCTCAGCGGACGGCAACCGGCGGCACCTCTGTCGTCCAGAATGCAAGGCGAAGTCACCTACTCGTACTCGTCCAAGCCGCGCGCCGTCCAGACGAACCGAGCCAAGGGTCGTGACGGCCATGACGGCTCCGCGAGGTTGACTCGATTCGAATCTAGGATGGAGGTGCTAGTCGGTCACTAATCGCTTGCTTGGTTGGCGATAATGGATGAACACAGCAAAGCTCCAGCGACGAATATCATGCACGACCCGCGCATCTTCCGCGGAGGTTCGCTGGCTTCGGTACGATGCCGAGTTGGAGTGTTGAAGGTATCATCCAGTTGTTGACACCACCTGATGTTTACCAGAGAGCACTGCCGTCGCCGGTGAAGATCGGCGCGACCCGCAGAGACTCCGACAAGGGAAAACGGCGCAAATCGTCTTCGAGCCGAACCAAAGGCGGTATTTTGATGTGCGAAGAGCCGCAGAAGCTGTCGTCGTACCCTAGTAAGAACGCCTGAGGCTTGTGTGAAAGCGCTGCTGCGAGTGAGGTGCTGACAATCACACAGTTGCAGCATATTCTTTGGACGCGTATCTTGTCGAGCCGCCGCGCGAGTTGGTGGAGCGCGACTCGTTCAGCCAGATGGACGAGTTCAAGCCTCGAACCATGACTGTAAAGGCAGGATTCACAGCTGATGGGCCATTCCAGAGACCCAAAGTCGGAGTGGACTCGTCGACACAGGTCTGATCATCAGATGTTCTTTTCATTTGGCATTGACCTGGAACGCACTGACACATTGGCGTGCTTGTCTCGCTCTGTGAGCAGATGGACTCGTCGGACAACCTCTTCGACTTTGATGTGGAGGTAAAGCCGCTGCTCAGTGTACTGGTGGGCAAGACGCTGGCGCAGGCACTCGTCGAGGTGAAGGAGGAGCAAGAGATGGAGTTCATCCAGCACCAGCGCGAGATCATGCACGCGGAGAAAGCAGAGAACGCTCGGGAAGACAAGCTGCTTGAGGAAAAGTCCAAGCAATTGCAGCTTGAGAAGGAGCAGGAGAAACAAGCGAAGGCACTAAAGCTGCGTCGACGACAAGTGGTGACAGAGAAGCTGATGGCGTGGCAGCTCTCTCGGCAGGTAGTGGATCGGTCAATGGAGCTCTGCACCACTGCGCTCGAGAGGAAGGGGGTCTTCTATGATCCGATCCAGCGCGACCTAGCGCAGTGGCTCGCGAGTGACATTTACAAAGGCGCCGACGCTAAGATCCGGCTGCAAGCGGCAGCGTATACGCTGCTCGACGGTACGTATCTTTGTTTTGTTCAACTCGTACTTGAAGCTTCTTTGACAATGCGATGCGCCGTGCCACCACCACAGATCTGCTTGATTACAGCTTTCAGCGACAAGCGTTCTTCTCTCACGTTCTTGCTGACGAGGACGAAGCGCTCGTGCGGATATTGCTGCGAGAACCTTTAGTTCTGAATGTGGAGCCGACAGAAGAGGACGAACGGCCCGCTCCAGTTTCGCTTCATGTCATTGGCCCAGTCGAGATTTCTCGACGGAAGAGCTCTGCAGCATTGGAGCAGATCATCCAGGTTTGATTTCGTCGGTGCTTACTCACGAGCCTGCCTGTCGGTTAGTGTAACAGATGTGTGTCTATCGTGTCGGTGTGCAGGAATGGATCGAGGCAAGCGTCGGAAGGAAAGTCGTCGCCCCGGCTTGCGGGTTCCTCTCTATGTTGAAGCTTCAAGAAACTATTTAGCGGCTAAGCATGTGCAATACCGAAGTAATACATGTGCGGAGCGAGCAACTTCCACAGCTGCGAGCAGCGTGCGGCGGGATATAATACACTCTCGGGCGAGGCTGCCACGATCGACAGCTAGGTATCGTCGTCGGTCGGCTTGTACATCATCCACTCCTTGTCGTCCAGCCGGCCAGACATGAGCTTCAGGATCCGGTCCGACGAGATATTGTCCTCGGTGTCGTCATCGCCAAAGTGCACCTTGAAGGTCCCGTCCTCGTTGATGGACACGACGTTGGCCTCGTAGTACAAGTGTCCGCCCTCCTCCTTGACCTTGACGATGTCCCCGATCTCGATCTCGTGCCAGTTGGCGATCCTCTCGACGTTGGCGCGCGGGATGCGCTCTAACACCTCGGCGTGCGACACCTGGATGCTCAGCTCGTCCTTGTGAACCTCCGATACGATCTGTGCGAGGTGTTTGTCAGTGTCAGCAAGGGAATCGTTTGGGTTGCAACCACAAGCTGCCAAACATACTCCGATAATCCGCTTCGGGTGACTGTCGTGCTGCACCGTGACGACATCACCAACCACGATCTGGGCACACACACAACCCAGGTAAGGAATCGAAACGTTCATTCCATGGCGCAACACATCGATCGCCGGACACCTACCTCTCCAGTGCCTTCGGTTGACGCTCCAGCCCCCATGCTAACGCTGCGACTTGCTGTCCACGGATCGTGGATCTGGAGGGAGTGCCCGGCAGTCGCCGCCGTTTGTCGTTTCGCGGGCACTGCTCGGTCGTGGCGAGCCAACGAGGCTCGGGAGGCGACGCCCCGCCAAAATAGCGCTTCAGGTGAGCGAGCGACATGGGTACATTCGGCAGGTGTCTTCCAAACCAAAGTACAAAACATTTGGAAAGAAATTCAGATGTAAGTTTTATATCGAAATGGTGATAGAACCGTGGGCCACTCGCAAAGTACCTCGGTGTTAATCGCGTGACAGTATCAGAGTACACAGACAGCTCTTTATACTCCGGTTGCGGCAGTCCTTCTCTCTCCCTCCCAACTCCCGCTTAGGTACCTGGCGTACGGTCGACCTTCGCGCGACTTTGGTGCGTTTGCCCTGTTTGCCGCGACTCATTTCCGCGCTGCTCGAGCATTTGAAGCCCCCGGTCGGTCGCCTTGCCGGAGCCCGCGACGCCAGCATGAGCCTGCTGCTGCAGGTGCCGATGGTCTCCAGCTCGGGCGCGGCCGTGCTCGAGAACTACTCCGTCGGCGACGTGCTCATCTGGAAAGCCAACCGCGGCAAGCTGCCTGAGTTCATCACGCTCGTCGAGAGCTTCCAGGCCGACGTGAACTACCGCAACCAGGTACGAGAGACGCTCACCGTCGTTCGTATGACGCTAACGATGGCGGCGGAGCGTGCTGTGTGTCTACAGCACGGGTGTGGCGTGCTGTGGACGCACAGAGCGAGCTGGTCGCTTGTTTTGATGCAGAGAGTTCTAATGTTGTGTGGGTGTGGTTGACACGACGACAGCACGGGTGCTCGGCGCTGCATGCGGCTGCCGCCTCCGGCCAGCTCGAGGTGGTGCACTGGATGATGGAGAACTGCGACGTCGACCGCTCGGTCACGGACGATGTACGTCGGCGCAGACATTCGTGAGAGGCTGCTGGTGTGTGGGATGTTGGTGACTAACGGCGTCTGGGTTGCCACAGGACGAGCAAACTGCGCTGCATTATGCTGCGTTCTACGGTCACCTCGAAGTCGTGCAGTTTCTCGTTGAGCATGGTGTGCCTCTGGATATTCCAGATAAGGTAGCGTTGTCTGCGTGCATGCTTGGTCGGAGACTTTGTCGACGCGTTGTAACGGTTGTCATCTCTGTGCTTCGCAGTTCGGGCGGCTTGCGCACTGCTCGGCCGCCATTAATGGTCACTTGGATGTTGTGAAATACGTTCTGGAGGAGTGTCAGCGTCCCATCGACATCAACGCCATCGACGAGGTGCGAGTTCTGGAGTTTTGTTGTGCTGTAGCGCTGTCATCCTGACGATTCAATGGGCGGAACAGTATGGCGGCACTTGCCTCCACTGGGCAGCTTCCAAGGGGAGAAAGGAGGTGCTTCAGTACCTTTGTACGAAGGGCATCGACGTGCACATTACCAGCTACGTACGTTGTCGTTGGGTCGATACAGCGTGATCGCAACTTGATCATCACTAACTGTGGGATGTGACGATCTGGCAGGACAACAAGACGGCGTATCAAATCGCAAAGGACAAGCACAAGACCAAATGCGTGCAGTTCTTGAAGAGTTGGTACGAGACCTCACAGGTAATTGGTCCTGCTGCTGGTGTATGTTCCGTCTGCTGGAAGTCCTCCTCACTGTTCCGAATGTTGTCTAGAAATTCGTCCGCGCTGCCGAAGAGGGCGACAACGACGAGATCACTCGTATCATCGCGGACGTAAACGGCTCGTTCCCTCTGCGATTCATGCGCGACAAGGTGGGTCACTCGTTGCGCAAACCGCCAATCCTGAAGCACCATGCGCTTGTAGAACTAACCTGTACACGTTGTGCTTCTGTTGTTAGAATGGCAAGAACGCCATGCATTGGGCGGCAGAGTTTGGCCACCTCAGCACCCTCAAACTGTTGTGCGACCACTTCATGGTCTGGACTGACGTCGACAAGGTAATCCTGCTCGATGCGATGATCAGGTTCCCGATGTCACTGTTCTCATTGCATTGTGATGCTCCAGTTCGGTCGGAATGCGCTCCATAGCGCCGCGCTGGGAGGTCACCGCGAGTGTTCGCTGCTTCTACTGCGAAAAGCGCGAGATGCGTCCCAGTTTCTTTCGCTCACGCTGGTATGCTCTTTGTCCGGTCTGGTTGTTGAACGAACCACCTTCAGTTGACGAATATGCGCTGACAAATGCCTTGTTGTTCTGTTCGACCAGACCAACAAGAGTCCGTCGCGATGCGCTTTTGAAGCTGGTCACAGTGCTCTTGCCACCGCTCTCCAGGTAGGCTGACTCTAATCACTGATCGTCTGTATGGAGCGCTCATCGACTAAATAGCTTGGCATTGTGTCCTGTTGAAGGCGTGGGAAGACGGAAACGACGACTATTCGATCGCTGACGACACGAGTGTGCCGTCGTCGGGTGAACACGAAGCATATCGGTCAACTGTCGAGGAGGACGAGCCAGTCGCCACCAGCACAAACCGCAGTCGAAGTATGAACAGTCAGTACTTTTTCGAGGTGGTCAGACTAATGCTAATGCGTGTTGTGGTCGTGCAGACATGGACACCGTCCGGAACTGGCTCACGTGTTTCAAGATGGAAGAGTACACATCCAATTTTGAGAAGGATGGGTTCGACACGCTCCGCGGTGTCGCCACCATTGACGAGAACGACCTGATCGATATGGACGTCAAGAAGGGCCACCGTCGCGTCGTGCTCTCTCACATCGAGGAGCTTCGCGCTCAACTTGCTTTATTGGACGAGAGCACGCAGAAGACTGGCCAAGAGCCGCACGCATCTCCGACGCTGAGCATGCTGCCTCAGCTTGCCAAGCAGCCGTCGCTCACCAACTTGGCAGCAAGTGTCGGCTCGGATGCCGTGCCTCGGCAAGAGCGACGAGGATCCCTGACTGGTTCGGTTACTGGTTCCGCCACGAGTTCGGTCATCGAAGCGTGATCATCGAGCCATCTCGTCGCTGCAAGAGGAGGGATCCGAGACGGAACGAGATCAGCTGTGTGCGCCGTTGCGTTCATTAACACCTTTTGTCATAATGTATTTGCGAGTGATAGGCGCGAGCCCAGTACACCCAGTCAGCTAGCAGCATGTATCTCTATCGAGTAGCTTTGTCGGCGAACGGACTGCAGCCCGCCATGGTGCAGTATGTGTCGGCAAACTTAGTGACGTCGCAGCTGAGAGACAACGAGCAGTGTGTCAGATGTCGTCCCACACCAACACTCAATCAATCCAAGGAGCTCGACTCTCACCTGCCGCGGCCTTTGAACATGCGCTGCTGCATGTCGACTCGTATCCCCGTGGCCGCCATTTGGTGCAGCCAACTGACCAAAGTGAATCTGCAGGTTAGGCGATGACCTCAGATACAGGCGCATCACTGCTGAGCGTACCCGACTCGCTGGGCTTCGGTGGCGGGTAGAGGGTACTTCTCGTACGGCTTCTTGCTCATCTCGCGGATCTTTGCCTCTTCAGACAAGCAGCATGTCATGTCAGCATCACGCGTGGAAATGTCGGCGCTGTCAAGTGAACGTTACCGAGCGCCTCGGTCTCCTGGTCGACCTCCATTTTGCCGAAATCCGCCGGGTGAGTCAGCGTCGGCTTTTGTGTGATCGAGCTGACTGCACGTCATCAACATGGGTCGTCAGGGATATCCACAACGACAATGCCATCAGGTCAAGACGCAGTACGAACGCGTTCTGGGGTTGAGTTGGAAGGGCGTGAGCGCTCCCTCGGTCTCGTACTCCTTCTTGAGGTGCTCGCGCCAGATCTGGTTGCGCGCCACCTCATCCGTCTTGGACGCCAGCGACTCGCGCTTCTTGTCGGCCATGGCTACTGGCGCTCGAGTTGGTCAGTGGAGAGTGAGACTCGGCTCGGGCGACACGATGCATTTGAATTTTGCTCGAGTTGGTCGAGGCTTTTTATAGCTGTCAGAGGACGAACGAAGGCTACGAAGCGTGTATTCCTGGCGTACGCCGTTTAGCGAGCTCCACGCAGCTACAGCTTGTCCATGGCGGCCTTGACAGCGCGGATGAACTCGTCGCGCTGCTGCACCTCGTAGGCGTTGCGTCGCTCGACCGCATCGCTCGACCCGGCCGGCGTCCACTTGTAGTAGAGCGTGACCATGAGCGCGTTCTTCTTGAGGCACGTCATGCGCGCGAGGTGCGCGAGCGGGTGACGCGACTTGACGAGGTACACGTCGTCGGCACCGCGCTCGGCCTTGAGCACGAGCAGGTGGCCCTCGGCCAGCACAAGCCGCCGCGGCAGCATGGCCGTCTTGTCTTGCGCCTTCTTCTTCTTGTAGCCCGAGAAGAAGGGGCTCTCGACCACGGGGAGCATCTGCGACCGGCTCACGTGCATCCCCTTGACCAGCTCCTTGACGCCGCCCTTGCTCACATGGTGGAGAGCAAAGGTAGGCACGACCCCGCCGTCGCCGACAGGACTCGTGGGCGAGAAGGAGCCGTTGCGAGTCGCGGCGATCGAGCTGGCACCTGACCCACCGACAAAGTCGTCCTGCTCCTCTTCATCGTCATCGATGGTGAACACTTCGTCCTCGGACGGCTGGAACGAGCCGTGCCGCTCGTTGCTGGCGCTGCTGGCGGCGGCAGGAGAAGAGTGGTGGCCAGAGGCGGATGCTGAAGGCGTCGCCGTGGACGTCGGCGAGAGCGAGGACGAGGCGCCGAACGGCAGTCGCGTCTTGGAGGTGGCGGCCTGCTCCGCCTTCTTGAGCATGTCGAGGCTCTCGTTGCCCAGGAACACGAGCGAGTTCCGCAGCTTGTTGAGTCCGGCGATGCCGCTCGGCGCTGTGGTTGTAGTGGTAGCAGTAGCAGTAGCAGTGGCTGTGGCTGTACCAGGAGATGACTGCTGCTCGCCTGGTGTCGACTTCTTCATGAGCCACTTGGTGCTCTCCTTGAGCGAGTCGGCCGGGTTCAGCAGCGTCTTACTTCCCGTCTTGAGCGCACCGGCGAACGACGACAGGTACTTTGGCGCCGGCGGAGCTCGCGAGTCGAACAGCGCCTTGGCGTCCAGCGTCCCGGACGCCGTCTTGGCCGCTGGAGGCGCCGCACTCGCACTCACTGCTGGCGCGTGGTCACTTTCTGTCACCACTGGAGCCACCGCAACAACCGACTCACGCTTGGTGCCGACCGCCGCCGCCAGCGCGCACTCGTGGCGGCAGTAGACGCACCTCGGCGCGTCGTGGTCGACGAGGTCGTGAGTGCCAAAGCCCTCGGTGGAGGCGGCGAGCAGCGCGTGGGCCGCAGCGAAGCCACCTTGCAGCACGCTGACGCGAGCGAAGCCCCGCTTGCCGAGCAGCTCCACGGCCGCCTGCACGCGCGCCTCATCCTGCGCGAACGCGTCGAGCAGCGCGGCGTCGCACCGGAAGGGCGAGTTGGCGGCATCCGCGGCTTGCTGGTCGCTCTCGTCGCCGTCGTCCTTGGCGAACACCTCCGGCAGGTTGCGCAGCTCGTCGGCGACCCGCGCGAGTCCAGAGCCCATGACTGCGAGGTGCGCGGACGGCGCCAGTGGCTCGAGCGCGGCCAACACCTGCTCGTCCACGACGTCCGGGTCGAGCTTGAACGCGGTCGGAATCTCGCCCTGGTCGCTGCCCGTCGACGCGCGGCAGTCGACGACGAAGAAGCGGGGCGAGCCGGCGGGCAGCGGCGCCTGGAAGCTGCGGAACACGCTCGGGATGACGGCGTGGGCCGGCAGCACCAAGGCTCGCGCGGGGACGGCAAGCGCTGCTGCATGCAGGAAGAAGAGCTCGCGAGCAGAGGCTGCCAAGGCGCCGGTGGCGTCGTCGCCGCGTGACATGGTGATAGTCGTGAGCAGCTTGCCAGGCATGTCGATCACGGCCGTCGACAGCTCCTTGACGCCGTTGGCGGACGCCGCGAACAGCGACAGCATCCCTGGAGCCACCGCCATCGAGGACGATGCTGTCGATGCTGTCTGAGGAGCTGATGGTGTTGCCAGAGTCGTGGGCGGAGCGGCTTCCGCTGGCTTGGCAGTCGCGAGCTGGACGCAGGCGCTCGGGGGAGTGGCCTCCATGAGCGACGCAACGCCAGCCACCAGTGGCTCATGAGGACTCCGCAGCGCGTCCAACAGAGCTGAGGCCATGCAGTGGCGAAGCTGCTCGCCCTCCATGCGGAGAAGCGGCTTCTCCGCTCGGATGACGAGCGACAGCGCCACGAAGCTCGGTGCGATGGCTGGGACGACGCCAAGCGCTGCAAGCTCGGACGAGGCCAGTGCCTCGAGCAGCAGACAGCAGTCCCAGACCGGCAGCAGCAAGTCGATGTCGCTGCTACCGGTGGACGACTCGAACAGCGAGCCGAGCCACGAGTCCGGGAGTGCGCCGCCCTTGTCGGTCCAGGCTGGGAAGTGCTCTTCGAGGTGCCGCGCCACCTTTGGCGCGTGGTACAGCAACAGCGGCTTGAGCAGCGGCCGCCGTGCACCAGCCGTCTTCTCGAGTCGCGATAGACTCTTCGCACTCCCCGTCTTCCAGTGCGGCAGCCACTTGGCGCACACCTTCGTGAGCGTCGAGACGACCTCAAGGCGAAGAGGATCGCTGCCGCTCGCGGCCAGCAGCGGCGCCAACGCTCGAGCCCACCCAGCGCCGTAGTCGCTGTCCAGCGACTTGCACACGAACGTCAGCAGGATCTCGGCGTTGTCGAGGAAGAGCAGGTGCGAGCCATCGCGGTCGTCGGCGTCCTCGGCGCTCTCGACCGCCGCGCGGTGTGACGCACTCGCGAAGACGGCGGCGCAGACCGATTCAACCTCCTTGCGCAGCAGCGCCTGGCTCGGTAGGTCGCGCGGGGTCGTCTGCAGCGCGTACATGGACGGCGGCTCGCTCGGCGGGGCTCGAAGGCCGACGCAGTGCTGCCAGAGCGCGAGACGAGCGGCGGGAGGCACCTTCCCAGTCTGGCGATAGGTCTGCAGCAGCGCCGCGACGTCTACAAAGGTGGTTAGTGCAGTTGATGGAAATGGCAAACAATATGGAGCTACCCACCGATCGATGGCGCCTGCGCATGATGCTGGTGGCTCTTGATGGGGAGCGACGAGGCGCTCGAGTCCCGCGAGCCGGCCTGCTTGGCCGCGCGGTTGGCGTTCTCCACGATCTTCTCGAGGAAGTCGTCGTCGTCGTCGTCGAGCGAGATCTCGTGCGAGACCGGTGCGATCTCAGGCATGGAAGGGGGAGCTGACGATGCAGTCGTGGCTGGCTCAAGCGAATCGTCATCGTCGAGCGAGATCTCATGCGTTACGGAGCTAATGTCAGGCTGATCGATGGAAGGTGCCGCCACCGCGACCTCAGGCTCTAAGCCAGTGTCATCGTCGTCGAGCGAGATCTCGTACGAGACGGGTGCCATGTTGACGTGAGGAGGCTGCGGTGGCTCTTCCACGGCACTTGGAGCTGCAACAGGGACTTCTGCTGCGGCTGGAGGCTCGCTGTCACCCAAGTCGACGGTATCGAAGCTCGGTGCTGTCTCACTCCCCGCCGATTTGCTGCCGCCATCATCGAGCCACGAGAGGAACTCGTCGTTGTCTGTCTTGGGCGGCTCCTGCACCGCCACTGCCGACTGCTGAACAGGAGCGGCAGGTTTGTCGATGGAGGTATCAGCGACCTTCGTGGGTCCGTCCAAGCTCGGCAAGTCGCCGAAGATACTGTCGGCGTCAAAGTCGCTCGTGAGCGACGGCGCCACGTGCTGGTCCTCTTTGAGGTCGCCGAAGATCTCATCGAAGTCGGAGGACATGGCAAATTGCTTCGAGGTTGTACAAGGAACCACGCGACCACCACCTGACGCGAGGTAGACAAATGAACAGGCCAGCGTCGCGGGTTGATCCGTTGCTGCCAGCGCCTATTTTCGATCGCAGTCCACGATACGGCGGTCGTTTCCGCCACTCCAAAGTAACTACTGACGTACGTGGCGCCAAACCAAAGCAACACAGTGGAGAATTTAGTTGAAAAATTGACTGTGATGGAGCCTGCCACCACGCGCAACAAATAAAGTATCTACAAACCCGCCTCCCGCCTGCGCCACACCCAGACGATTTACCGTCCACGCCGACGCAGCTTTGAGCACCAGCATCGCCGACCCTCACACCACTTCGGCGAGCTGTGCGGGTGGCACGGCGTTCATCGCGGCAGCGGCGAACGACTGGTTGTAGATGACCACCTCTCGCACGTGCTGGTACGAGTGGCGGACGGCGATGACCCACATGATGGCGAGCATGACGATCTGGAACACGTTCGCCGACACGATGTCGTCCTTGGTCGGACCCTGGCCGTACGGATACCGCATGTGCTCCGCCGGGAAGTCCGAGTTGGAGATCTGCACCGTGATGTACACCTGCTCGATCAGCGTGAGGATCGCGAGCCAGATGAGCCCGCGGAAGTAGAACCGGATGGGCCGAATGTCTGTGTCGTGCGCTGCCTTGAAGCCGACACAGCCAACGTAGACGCCAAAGCCATGGATGAGCAGCTCGACACCGCCCATCAGCGGGTCAGGGTTGTAGTACTGCGGGTAGTCGTCGTAGCGGTCCATGGGCCGATTGTTGCTGTCGTCGCCAGTGCCGCCGTCCGCGTTCTGCTGGCTGCGCATCTGCTGGTCGTTCGCGAGCAGCGCGAACTGGCCCATCACCTTCATCGTGTAAATGATGAGCAGGAACGAGCTCCACAGCTTAACGCGGCGCGCGCAGTTGCCCAGCGCCGAGTCCAGCATCAACGGGTCCACGCGGCGCGCAGAGTCCGACGGGAACACGGCCGACGACACCGTCTCGCCGTTGATGTGCACGATCGTCATGCCCGGGCCGTCGTCAGTCCTGGCGCCGGTCGTCGCGCTACCGTTGGCGTTCAGCTCGGCGCTCAGGATCTCCGGGTCGGGCGTCGGCGCCGCGCGCACGAACAGGTGGATCGTGTGGCCGTCCTCCACCTTGTAGTCGGCCAGACACGACTCGTCCTCGAGCACGCGGCCGCGGTAGATCAGCCGCTGCTGGGTGACAGCCACCTCCGTGGCCTCCAGCACCTTCTTCTTCACCAGCGTCACGGTCCAGTCCAGCCGACACGCAATGTTGAAGAACTTGCCGTTCAGGTCCAAAATGCGAATGTGGATGAAGCCGTCCTCCAGCGGCTCGCCCTCTTCGCCTCCCGCGGCTGCCTGCTCTCCGTCCGACTCGCTCGACTGCTCCGGCGACTCGCGCTCTGCTCAGCACCACACATCATCGTCAATACACAAGCGTTTACCCTCCAACAAACTCCACAATACTACCCACCAGCGACTGCCTCCTTCTGCTCGACTTCAGGTGCCGCAGCGACGTTGTTGAACTCAGCACCAGCTTCCGCCGCCCCACTCGATCCCCCTCGAGCTGTCACTCTCTCTTCTGCCTGCTGAACGTCCGAGGCGCCGTCGTCCTCGTCCTCCAGCTCGCTGTCACTCTCCATCAGCGCCGACCGACTGTTTTGTCGCGAAGACTCGACGGAAGACGTCACTGCCGCCGCTGCTGCTGCTGCCGCCGAGCCTTCCTCGCTGTGACCCTGACGCCCATCGTCGTCCTCCTCGTTCTGCGCCGGGAGCGCCGCATACTGGCGACCGCGGCGCGCGCCGTCGCTCGCGCGGGGAGAGCCGCCGAGGAACCGCCCCATGCCGATCGTCCGCCGCTCAAGAAACGCTATGAGATGCCAAGGGTAGACAGTGCCGACCTCTCAGATCGAATTGTCGCTGAAGGACAGAAAACAAGCGACATTCAAACCTAATACTTTAGCGATCGTCTGCTGCCAGGACCTTAAGATACCGGTGAATCCTGCCCAGACTTTAATCCCCCGCAAATATGATATCCGTCACTTCGGATTTGTATGGCGGATGCAGGTACAGGGTATGCTCCAAAATGTACCAATGTATAGTCTCGTGATTTAGCTGTATAGCTGTACATTTGCGCTTATACGCACTAATGCCAGCGATTTTTTATACACTTGTCATTGTCAATAGTGACGCGGTCAGTAGTCTGAATGCTTTGATTTGACTACTGCCCACGAATATTTGTGTTTTCTGTGGTGTTCACTAATGCCAGGAACTGATCAAGTGCAAAATACCCTTATTACCGATAAACCGTTAAAAGAGATATATTCAATTTGCAAAAGAACGTTTCTTACCGCATATAAAGCGTTGTCTAAATCGTTAGGCTGTGAACTGGGTGGAAAATATCTGAGATTTTAGAGACGCCAGCACTTGCTGCGTTGTCGCCTCCACCTGCCTGCTTCGCGATCGCATTCGACCATCAGCTCGGCTGCAGAGAGACCTCGACACGGCACAGAACAGTCCAGCACCCGTAATCCCGTACCTGCAACGACAAGATCACGCGGTTGCTGACTGGAGTAAACGCCTGGATTTTTTACGCCACATTCCCGCTCAGAATGTTGGACAGATTGAAATGGCAATAACTGGATGCAATAGCTCGAGTACCATGCAAACCAATTATGCAACACGTTTGGCGTATTCGCGTCTGTTGACCAGCAAAAAGCGACCATGAAGCGGAAGGGAAGGGTGGCCGAGCAGTTCGCCAAGGCGCGGCCGGCGTCGCAGGACAAGAAGGCCAGCAGCGCCAAACCGAGGAAGAAGTCGGTCGTGCGGCGGCCGTGGACGACGCCGCAGCTCGCGGAGCTGTCCAGAGAGGAGCGCGACATTGTGCTGGACCGCGTGACCAAGGAGGTGGTGGCGCCGCTGCGCAAGCACCGCGCGCTGCTGCCGTTCGTCGTACGCGGCGTCAACAGTGTGGCGAAGGCCGTGGAGCGCGGCGAGCTGGCGGTTGTCGTGGTCGCCAACAACCCCGAGTCGCTGCTGTTCGGCCACATCCCGCTGGCGTGTCGGATCCGCAACGTGCCGGTCTGCGTGCTGCACCTGTCGTCCAAGACGCTCGGCAAGCTGTTCGAGCTCAAGAGCGTGTCGGTGTTCGGCATCCGCAGGCTTCCGCCGTCGAATGGATCGGCTGCGAAGAGCCAGGCAAGCGGTTCGTCAACTGTCGCGGGTCAAACTGACGCCTCCACAGCAGATAACAGCAGCACCGCGACGTTCGAGGATCTGTCAAACGGACTCCGCTCGCGGCTCGAGAGCATCACGGCGTTCCTGGTGTCGAAAGCCAGCAAGAAGGCGAACAAGGCTGCATGATAAGCTTGATCAGTCGTACGATCCTTTATAATCAAAGCGTTTTAGAGCATCATCCATCTGTATACTCCACTTAATATGGGACACATTTCGTGTCGAGTCTGCTGTTGGAGCCATCCGTGCAAGCGAGTTTGGCAGCAGCATGGCGGCGCTCCGGAAGGTGCTCGTGGTGATCGGCACGACGGGCGCCGGCAAGACGAAGCTGTCGGTGGACCTTGCCAAGGCCGTGGGCGGCGAGATCGTCAACTCGGACGCCATGCAGGTATGCAAACGCCGATCAACCAGCCCAACCATCGCCATCGACCTATAGTTGTCGCTGACCGAGTTCCTCTCTGTAGATGTACCGCGGGCTGGACATTGCGACGGCCAAGATCACCGAGGCCGAGAAGGAGGGCGTGCCGCACCACCTGTTCGACATCGTCGACCCGTCCTCGCGGTGCGACGTGCTCGAGTTCAAGCGGTTGGCACTCGCGGCCGTCGACGACATTTTGGCGAGAGGCAAGGTACCCATCATCGTGGGCGGCACCATGTACTACACGCAGTCGATCCTGTGGAAGTCGCAGCTGCTGGACGACGTACCCGCGAACGTCAACGCGGCCCAACGTCCTCTCGAGGTACAGACGGCATCGGCGAGTGGTTTGTGCTGATGTCGTAAACTAATGAAGCGATCCGATACGTGCAGGAGAACCTGACGCCGGAGGAAATGTTCGCCAAGCTGCAAGAGGTGGACCCGGCCATGGCGCGGCGTCTGCACGTCAACAATGTCCGCAAGGTGCAGCGCAGTCTGCAGGTGTTCTACCAGACGGGTGTGCCGCACAGCGAGCACCTCGCTCGGCAGGAACGCGAGCAGAGCAACCGCGAAAAGTACTTTGATGCATGCGCCTTCTGGGTGAACGCGAGCAAGCCCGTGCTGGCCGAGCGACTCGAGCAGCGTGTCGACAAGATGCTCGCGTCTGGACTGGTTGATGAGATCCGAGGTCTCCGCCAACATGTGAGGGACCACCCACCACGGCTGAACCCGGACGCTCCGGACGAGGACGATGATGCATCCGTTGGTATCCTCCAGGCCATCGGGTACAAGGAGTTCCAGCCGTACTTTGACGCTGTGGAGCGGGAGAGCTCCGACGATGAGAGGCCCGGTGATCTCGACACTGTTCTGAAAGAGTGTGTGGAGCAGCTGAACGTTGCGACGCGGCAGTACGCTCGCCGCCAACTGTCGTGGATCCGCAACAAGTTTGTCACCAAGAACATCCCGGTCTACCAGGTGGACAGCAGCAATGTGGCGGAGTGGGACGCCCGCGTGGCTCGTCCGTCGATAGAGATCGCCACGAGCTTCCTCGCCGGTCGCACAGTCACAAACTACAAGACCGTGCAAGAGGAGCTCCCCGAGACGGCGCAAGAGCGCACGCTCGAAGACAAGTTTGTGGAAAACGTGTGCAACATCTGCGGCGACCGCAAGTTTCTCGGCACGAAGCAGTGGCAGGATCACCTCCGGTCCAAGGGTCACAAATACCACATCAAACGAATCGAGCTCGAAAAGAATGGCGATCCGCGCCGGCAAAAGAGCAGCCGTCAGCAGACTGCTTTGCCTGTCGCCGCTGAAGATTCCGAGACGACAGAGGTGAATGAGAGCGCTTCCAAGCGAGCCAGGACGGACGACAGCTGATGGTGACAGCGATGTAAGCAATGGAGCCACATTCACTCGAAGGATAACGTGACAGTCAAATATCACGAGTTTTGCTATGGTGATGACGTGCAGAACGAGAGACTTTGTCAGAACCGAACTGGAGTCTAAATTGTATGACACTGACTTTCGCGAGTAATCAAAGGACAACATCGGCACGAATGTCAAGCATTTCTTAACTGATCACAAATTGTCATGTTTGGTGAGCTTGCAAGTGTTGAAAGCCATATGATCTCACCGAGATGTGCAAATCTACTCGACCGTGAACCGCAGTCCTAGCAAGCCGTTCACTCTCCGCTGACAAGGGCGGCATCGCTCGGCTTCTCGAACATCGATGAATTCCAGCTTGTCAGTCGAGTTCGCTATGCACTTGGATGAAGCTTCATCAAATGAAATCACAATGCAATTTCTCCTCACACGAAAATGTCTGAACGAAATCCTCTGGCGAATGACAGGAGATGATGAGCATCAACTAGACCCACACCTATTCGACTGCAAAGGTGAGCCCGCCAAGGCGCTCGCTCTCCTCCCACACGATGCGCGCGAACTCGATGGAGTTGGCGGCATCGTTCGGCTCTTCGAGCACCGGCGGCCCCCACAAACGGAGGCGCTTTGGTCCATAGAAGTCGCCGTTCTTGACACCAGCGGCAGTGGCGGCATACAGAGAAGGCAAGGCGCCGCTCGCAGCGTCCTGGAACACGCCAGGCATTTTGGACCAGATCTTCCACAGCGTGCCCACGACCCCACCGTTCTCAGCCGCGGTGGTGGCGAGCGCGTTCGTCTTGCACGCTCCAGGGTGGCACGACGCTACGACGACGTCCGTGATGCTCTTGGCTTCCAAGCGACGCGCGAGCTCCTTGGTGAAGAGGATGGTGTACAGCTTGGACTGGTTGTATGTGCTTCCAGCCACGTATCCCGTTGGTTCTGTCGGCACTAGCTGCTCGCGGCTGACGATTCTCCCTTCACGATGCGAGAGGCTGCAGACGTTGACGATTCGGGCGTGGCCGGTCGTCTTCAGCAAGTCGAACAGCTCCGCAGTGAGCACGAAGTGGCCGAGGTAGTTGGTTGCAAACTGCCGTTCGATGCCGTCGACCGAGAGAGAAAACGGCACGCCGAACACGCCGGCGTTGTTGATCAGCACGTGGAGCTTGTCGTGCTTGGCGCGGAACTGCGCACAGAACTCGCGCACGCTCTTCAGGCTGCTCAGATCGAGGAGGATGACCTCGACCGAGCCGCTACCGTCTCCGATGGCATCGGTAATGCTCTTCGCGGCGTCGTTGGCCTTGCTGGCACTTCGACACGCGAGGACGACGTGAGCGCCATGCTTTGCCAATGCCAGCGCCGTCTCGAAGCCGACGCCCGCGTTGGCGCCGGTCACGATCGCCGTCTTGCCAGCGAGCGACGGGATGTCGTCGGCGCTCCAGTCGACCTCCACCTCCCGCGCCATGGCTGCTTCCTCGAGGATATGCTGCGGAGAATGGGCGGAGGGAACAACGCGTATGGCCGGTGCGCCAGCGGAGAGTGGCATCAGGATGGAGGTCCGTTCCAAGCTGATAAACAAGCAACAGCAAGTCTAATCGCTCCGTTTGATTCAGTTAACGAGTCTTGAGCTGTTTGTGGGCCAGATTCTTCTCGAGCTGCTCGAACAGCAAAGCGCGCGACCGCTTCTTATCGACTACAGCTACTTCTGCCTCGAGTCCTGCCTTCTCCGACGAACTGTTGCCGAGCTTCTTGGCTTTGCCGCGCAAGGACGCAGTCGCGCCGAGCTTGCCGGCCTTCTCGGCGTCCAGCGTCTCCTTGAGCTGCTGCAGCGCCTCCGTGTACCGCGGGATGAGCGTCTTCATGTGCTCCTTCTCGAGCGGGTATGGCTTGAGCTTGTTGCTGTCGGCCTTCTTGAGCATGCGCAGCATCCCCTTCATCTGGCCCATCTTGACGAGCGTCACACATCGCCCGTGACGTCCAGCGCGTGCCGTGCGACCCACGCGGTGGATGTACGTCTTGATGAAGGACGGGACGTCGTAGTTGACCACGTTGGCCACGTTGTCAATGTCCATGCCGCGCGCCATGGCGTCCGAGCACACGACCGTCTCGACCTTGCGCTGCTTGCACTCGGCCACGAGCGCCGACCGCTGCTTCTGCGTCAGACTGCTCGAGAACTCGCGGATCCGCTCCGGATGCGTCGAGTGCAGCTGCAGCAGGCGCGCGAGGCGGTGCGTCGCCTCCACGGACGCCGTGAAGACGATCGTGAGCGCGCCTTGGAACTCGCTCAGGATCTCGAGCAGTACGAGCGGCTTCGAGCCCGTGTCGCACTCGATCACGAACTCGTCCAGGTTGCTCGGCGTCGCGTACATCTTCTTGTCCTTGTCGGCCGCGGCCGTCGTCTCAACATTACCGTCAGCGTCAGCATTGTCCTGTGCGTCGTCGTCCTGCGCGTTGTCGTCGTCGCTGTCCACCTCGCGCGCATTGTCGGCGAGCGGGTCGTCGATGCGGCCGATCCGGGTCAGCTCGGCGTTGCTCATGCCGATGGCCGCGAGCTTGCGCGGGTTCCGCGTCAGCGTCGCCGACAGCAGCACGCGGGTCAGCGGCGTGCGGACGCGCCGCCGGTCGATCGAGTCCTGCTTGCGGCACGTCATGGCTCCGCCCATCCTGCCACCAACAGTAACTCCACCATTGCCACCACAGCCGAGCCGGTCGTCCACGTCGTGGCCGTTGAAGATGCTCGCGTACACCTTGGGGATCCAGTCCTGGTACGCCTGGTTCAGCAGCCGGTCGGCCTCGTCCACGACCAGCACCTGCACGTGCTGCAGCGTGAAGCCCGGCGTCTGCTCCAGGTGGTCCACCAATCGTCCGGGCGTCGCCACGAGGATGTCTACCATGCTCTTACCGCCGTCCAGCGCCTTGCCCGCGTGCTCTTTAACTGTATCACCCACCAGCGCCGCCTGCTCCGCCGTGAAGTTGGACTGGCCGATGGCGAGGCCGCACCGTAGTGGCGTGTGCTCTACAAACCGAGCCACGATCTGGTGCACCTGCACAGCCAGGTCGCGGCTGGGCAGCACGATGAGCGCGCGCACGCGGCGCACGACGCGCGGCAGCAGCCGCTGCACGATGGGGACGACATAAGCGAGCGTCTTGCCGCTGCCCGTGGGGGCCGAGATGCAAATGTCCGTCACGCGGTCGCTGGTTGCGTCCAGGATCTTGGGGACCGCCACGGCCTGCACGGGGAAGAACGCGCCGATGTTCATCGCCCGCAGCGCCGCGATCACCTCCGGCGCCAGGCCCCAGCGCGCCGACAGCTTCTCCAGGCCGTACTTGGCCGCGAACCGCCGCGTCGCCGTGGCCGAATCGCCATGCTCATCATGCTCGTCCTCGGCCATGCTTACTTTCGGCAATGGCGTCTCTCCAAGCGTCAAAAATGGGTGATTACGAGATGTGATTGGCTGTAAGTGATATTTGTGAAGTATTTCATCCAATCATAGCGCTTTAATTGAGTCACTGGCGGAATGGCTTGCCCGCCAGTGGTTCAAACGCCCATCCAGCCATCCGCAGGCACTAGCGAGCGTCATTGCGCGCCGTCTCGACGCCTCTGCGAGCCCCGCGTGAGCCCCGAGCAGCAGCGCAGCTCTAGCGCAACACAGCAGGCGAGCATGGCGCCGCACCAGCACCGCGCCGGCGCGCTGCGGCAGTCCAACAAGAAGCACAAGGCCGGCAAGCACGCGACCAAGACGCTGCTGGCCAAGCGCAGCGGCGGCAAGGTCGAGCGGCGCGCGAGCACGCGCAGCGCGAGCTCGGCGTCGGCGAATGCGGCGCTGGCGCACCAGAAGCAGGCGCGCGTGCTGCGCCAGAAGCAGCTGCGCGAGCACAAGCGCGACGAGCTCATGCTGCAGCGGCGGTTCGGCCTGGGTAGCGCCTTGGGCCCGCCCAAGATGGTCGCGCTCGTGGCGCTCAGCCCTGTGGCGGACCTGGCCGAGACCAAGCGGTTCCTGCTCGACGGGGCCGCCACCATCGAGCAGCCCAAGCAGCACGCGCTGCGCAACTGCACGGTCGGCGTCTTCGCGCAACACAAGCAGAAGGTGGGGGTCATTGACTGCGGCAACGACCTGCTCGTGGCCATGGACGCCGCCAAGGTCGCAGACGTGCTCGTGCTCGTGCTGCCGCTGCAGCAGGGCTCGGAGGCGAGCGTGAACGTGGCCGGCGCCAAGATCCTCTCGGCGATCCGCGCGCAGGGCGTGCCGTCCACCGTCGGCGTGCTGCAGGGGCTCGAGGCCCATCCGCCCAAGCTGCAGAGCGACCTGAGGAAGTTCGGCACGAGCTTCTTCCAGAGCGAGTTCGGCGAGGGCGTCAAGGTCGCGCAGGCCAATGTGAACGCGCAGCTGTCGCGCGCAGTGCTCTCGCTCTCGCCCAAGGTGCTGCACTGGCGCGAGGCCCGCTCGTACCTGCACGCGACGGCGGCGACCATCGTCCCGCATGCCAATGGGGACGGCAAGGGTGAGCTGCGCGTCAGCGGCTACATCCGCGGCAAGCCGCTGTCGGTCAACCAGCTGATCCACGTCACGGACGTCGGCACCTTCCAGATGAGCCACATCACGCGCGCCGAGGTGCAGCAGGTCGATGCCGCCAAGGAAGGCGTGGCTGATGAGCAGGTTGTGGCCGGTGAGGACGAGGGCATGGTGCTAGCGACGGCAGACCCGGCGCTGCAGGAGGACCTGCGCTTCGAGGCCGAGTACGACCCGTTCGCGGCCGAGCAGACGTGGCCGACGACCGAGGAGCTCGAGGAGGCCGAGAAGAGCGCCAAGGGCCAGCCGCAGGACGCCGGGAAGGGCATGTCGAGCTACCAGGCCGCGTGGATCGGCGACGACGATGAGGCGGAGGAAGGTGGCGATGACGAGATGCGCGATGAGGAGGAGGACGAAGAAGACCACGCTGCAGGCGACGACGTCGACCAGGCGTTCTGCCAGACGGCCAAGTCCGAGGAAGAGGACGAGGACGAGGACGACGACATGTCGATGGACGACGAGAGCGACGCCGCGCGCGCGCAGCACTGGGAGGAGATGCAGGCCAAGCGCAAGCAGGAGGCCGAGAACATGACGTTCCCGGACGAGGTGGACGTGCCGACCGACTCGTCGGCGCGCGTGCGGTTCGCGCGCTACCGCGGGCTCAAATCGCTGCGCACGAGCTCGTGGGACCCGAAGGAGTCGCTGCCGCAGGACTACGCGCGCCTGTTCCAGTTCGAGGACTTCCCCATGGTGCAGCGGCTGGCGCTGCAGCGCGGCAAGGAGGCCGAGCGTGCCATGAAGGCGGAGCTGCGGCGCAAGTCGCAGGCCGCGCGGTCGCGGGCGTCGTCGATGGCGAGCGCCATGGACGTCGAGGATGGTTCGTCGGCGAGTGGCGTCGCTCTGCCGGTCGAGTTCGGCACCGTGGGTTATGTGCCGTCGGGTGTGTACGTCACGCTTCACATCAAGGATGTACCGCTGCAGGCGTTCCAAGCGCGGCTGCAGGCCGGTCCGCTCATCATGGGAGCGCTGCTCAAGCACGAGAACCGCCTGTCGGTGCTCAACTTCTCGATCCAGCGGTCGGGCATGTTCGCGGACCCGATCAAGTCGAAGGAGGAGGTGGTGTTCCACTGCGGCTTCCGCCGGTACGCCGCCAAGCCCGTGTACTCGGACCAGAGCCTCAAGAGCGACCAGCACTTGTTCCAGCGCTTCCTGCCGCAGAGCGGGTGGTCCGTCGCGACCGTGTACGCGCCTGTGACGTTCCAGCCGGCGTCAGTGCTGCTCTTCCGCGGTCAGGGACACGGCAACCTCGTGTCCGACGAGCTGGTCGCGTCCGGCACGCTGATGAACGTCAACCCTGACCGTGTGGTGCTCAAGCGCATCATCCTGACGGGCACGCCCGTCAAGGTCAAGAAGCGCAAGGCCGTGGTGCGGTACATGTTCCACTCGCCCGAGGACATTCGGTGGTTCAAGCCCGTGGAGCTGACAACCAAGCACGGCCTGACCGGCCACATCAAGGAGTCGCTGGGTACGCACGGCGACCTGAAGGCCGTCTTCAACAAGCCCATCAAGCAGCACGACACGGTCTGTCTGCACCTGTACAAACGCGTCTACCCCAAGTTCGCCGACTGATCGCGGTTCGTCGCGACGATCTCGGCACTCGACGAGAATTTAGAGTTCAGCTGAAGGCAATATCTCTTTGGACGAGGCTAGCGCGTCTCGCTTCTCCTTCGTCGTTTGCTACTAACGGGTGGACGGACTGTCGGCTCGGCTGCTAATGAATATGCACAATAAGTATCTTCACTCCTGGATATCCAATCGCAACCAGCTTGTAGCCGCCTTCGATGAATGGCCAACCCCCTTCACGGCCGTCGCTGTCTCTTCGCGGCTGGCCCTGATGCCGCCTCGGTGGTCGCTGCTCGCTGACGGCGCCGAGTCGTCGGACCTGGGGTGTTGTGTCGCTCAACCCACAGCAGAAAGCTGTCCACCGCAAACATCGCCAGGTTCTCGCGAAGACCCAAGTAGACCAAAAGCTGCCGAAGCACGCTCGAAACGCGAGCCACATCGCCGCCCAGGTAGACTTGGAATTGGTTCACGAACTGCGCTGCCATCGTGCCCATGAACTCGGCGCTGCTCGTGCCAAACGCAGCCGCGCGGCTGGCCGACATGGCTCGGAACAGCAAGTCCACGAGCTCCGGCATGAACGGCTCGAACGGACGGATCAGCTCGTCGACAAACGCCGCCCGTCGGCTGCTCTCGATATCAGCGAGTATCGCAGCAGGCAAGCCGTGGTCGCGAAGCTGCTGCCGCAACTCATTCACAAGGTTCGTCGACCACGTCCGGATCGCAGGACGCGACACAGGCGGCAGGTCCACACCGCTCACCAGCGCGAACCCGACGTGCGCCATGATCTGGTGCACGCTCAGCGGGTCTCCCGTCAGCACGCCGTACAGCGCCGAGCTCGGCAATTCACCGATGAGCCGATTCAAAAACTCGGCAAAGTTCCACGTCGTGACGCTGTTGTTCACGCCTGCCAGCGAGATCGGGAACACCACCGACGCCATCGGAAGACCAATCCCCGAGATCGATACCCGGTTGGCGCCTTGCGAATGGCCAGGGCCAGACGCGACATTTGCAGAGCTAACTGGAACTGATCCAGCGGCAGCAGCGCCACCAGTCAAATCAACCGGGAAGCTCCGCGAACCGGCGAAAAGCCTCTCCAAGAACGGCGGCATCATTCCCCGCGCAGGCAGTGACTGGCCTGCCATCGACTGCGTTTGCGCAGTCTCAGTCGATCCAGTCTCCGCACGGTTCTCCCCATCTGCTGCGCTGGTCGGCTGACCATCATCCGCTGCAGCTCCGCCAGTCGCGCCAGCACCTTGACCATCATCTGCAGCAGGACCGCCTGGGGCCCAAAATGTTCGTGTCGCCGTGCGCCAATAGCGATGTCCACGTCGGTCTTCGCCTCGACTGAACTCCGCCACGCTGCGCGCGGACTGACGGATCACCAGGTGGCGGGCAATGCGCGACAGCAGATCTGCCGACTCGCCGATAGTCTGAAGCGTCTCGATGCTCCGCACAACAGCTCGGATCGCGGTCGTCTGCGCATCTGTCGCGTCCTGCGGTCGGTCTGGACCTTCGATTGCACTCAGCGCCGCCGGAAGCAACTGGAGTCGCGTACGGAACTGAGCCATCAGCGTGTCGAACTGGTTCAGCTGGGCTTGGAACGCGGCGGCGTCGCTGTTGGTGGTCGGGTCGATGTTCTGGTTCGTGACGCCTTGGAAGTCCAGTTCTAACCACACAAGCACGAGCTACATCTTTAGTCTCGGCCATTCAGATATCCACAGCCCAGAGTCCTCGTTACCTGCGTTGGACAGCGTGGAGTGAATGGTATCCAGTCGTTGCGTCACGCGGCCGCGCAGCGTCGCCTGACGGTCGCTGGCTGCTGCTCGCGCTCGCTCACCTGCCGTCGCCACTGCCGCCAAGGGATCTGCGGCGGCAGCACCCTCTGCAGGCCGATCTCGACGGCTCCGTCCCGAACTCCGACTGCGATGCCGGGATCCGCCGCGCAGATTCTGGAACGCCACGCGATGGAGACCCATGACATGGTCGCCGGCTCCTCCACCAACACCAAGCGCCGGATCGCCGGCGTGGGCGGCGTCGGCCCCATCGAGCGGACCGCCGCCCGTCACCTGGTCCTGCACGGACGTCATAATGTTGGCGATCATGGAGCTCAGGAACGGCATGTTGACGTCCGAGCCTTCGGGCACCGTGATGGTGGCTCCCATCAGCACGCGGTTCGGCGGCTGTCCGGCGAGCTGCGGGTCCGGCTCGTCATTGTCTCGGGCCGTCGGACGCGGCGGCTCGCCAGTGAATGCGACTCGACGCGTCCCTGCGGTTCTCGTGCTGCTTGGTCGGCGCGTGCCAGGTCGGACGGCGGTGGCGACCGCAGGGGTGGTGACGGTTGGAGCTGGTGGTGGCGGGTCGGCGCGCACCACGAGGTGCAGCGTGTGGCCGTCCTCGAGCGAGTACGCCGCGATCTTCTGGTCGTTCTTGAGCACGCGGCCGCGGAAAATGAGCCGCTGGCGCGCGAGCGTCACGCCCGTCTCGACCTCGACCACGGCCTTGAGCTGCGGCACGGACGCGCCGCTGCGGATGCTGATCGGGAACGTGCGCTGGTCGATCATGCGCACGTTCAGCGACAGCAGCGCACCGCCGTCGGTGCCGTCGCCCCCACCCTCGGCCGCGGGAGGCGCGGCGGGCGAGGCCTCATTCGTCGCCATTTGATCAGCGGACGGCCTTTCTCACCCGGCGCCTTCGTGAGCGCTTCTTGCGGCGTTGGCCGGCAACAAACGCGAGCTGCGGCGAGGACTCGGAGAGGAACAGCAGCAGCGGCGGCAGGTCCACCGGACGCGGCGAGGCTCACGGAGCAATGCGCGGCGGCGTGGACGGCGCGCTGGACGAGGCGAGCAGGAAGGCGCGAGCGACTTGCACACGTCGAAAAAAGAGCGAGAGGGGTGTTCCGCGCTGAAGGCGAGACAGTTGGAGAGCGGCAGTGCAGCAGTTGGAGAGCAGCGGTCGCGAGACGGTATAGTCGTGAGCAATGCGAAAAGCATGACAGCTACCGTCGATATACGATACAGTGTCGTTCATGGACGGGCCAACTGCAACTAGATGCAGGCTGCTGGACACTTTGGACAGCGCGGCGTCGAATATCAGCCGTCGACTGCACTGACAGCATGGCTAGTACGCGCGCTCTGACCCAACGATGTGTACGACAGCGCCGTTAGATGAAAAATTGGCGGCAACAACGTAAATCATGTCGACCCGACGTGTGAACGACGATGACACGTCTGGTTATTTTCAGTCCCCGACTCAACAACATCGTCGTCGGTTAGACGCCTTGGAAGCGTCGTCGCGATTATACACTCGTTGTCGGCGACATGGGGGCCGACAGTTTGGTGGCGACGAGCCGAGCGACGACGAGTGGCGGACGACGCGAGCGCGAGCGCGAGCGTGAGAGGGAGCGAGGGCCGGAGGGCGACACTGTCAAGGTGTGTGTGCGCATTCGGCCGCTCAATTCGAAGGAGCGCATCGACCAAACCAAGAGCTGCATCCGAATCGCGTCGTCGGCTGACGGGTTGAGCAACAACAACGATGCGGCCGAGAAGAACGATGCGGCTCCGCAGCAGCTGATCGTGGGCAAAGATCGCGCCTTCACGTTCGACTCCATCCTGGGCATCAACAGCACGCAGCAAGTACGTCGCTTCGAGAAGCAAGGGAGCCTGCTGGAATGTTCATGTGTTTAACCCGACCTGTTCTGGCCCCGCTCGCAGGAAGCCTACCGTCTCTGCGTCGGGCCACTGGTCGAGAGCTTCTTTGAGGGCTACAATGCGACCATCTTGGCGTACGGACAGACCGGTACGGGCAAGACACACACCATGTCGGGAGCAGGCTACGACGCAAAGGGAAACGAAAAGAACCCAGACATGCAGGGAATCATCCCTCGGGTACGCAGAGCGGCCGTCACTCGACACCCCCTGTCCAAACCTTACTGACAGCGCTCCAAACTCACTGAACTGAATGACTCTAGGTTATTAAGTCCATCTTTGAGCAAATCAAGCAGCACGAAAGCGACCGAGAGTTCACGGTGAGAGTCGAGTACATTGAGATCTACAACGAAGAGCTGCGGGACTTGCTGCATCCAGAGACGACATCCAAGGTTCGTACTGTAGCTCATTGGCGAAGTGTGCTCACAGGTCTAATTGTCGCCTCCTTGTTCTTGGCATTGATTCTCGTGACAGCAACTAACCATTCGCGAGGACTTCGACGGCACGATTGTAATTGCTGGAGCGAAAGCCGAAGTCGCACAGACCAAGGAAGCAGTCTTCAGGTACCTAGTGGTCGGCGGTGCTTCGCGAGCCACAGGAAGCACTTTGATGAACGAGCAGTCCAGTCGTTCGCATGCCATCTTCACACTGATCTTGCAGCAGCGCAACCGCGAGACTGGCGAGTGCCGAAAGTCCAAGTTTCATTTGGTCGATTTGGCGGGCTCCGAGCGCGCCAAGCGGACCGGCGCAGTGGCCGGACGCTTCAAAGAGTCGATCAGCATCAACCAAGGGTTGCTGGCGCTGGGGAATGTGATCAGCGCGCTCAGCGACGACCGAAAGCGCGGCGCCGGCACCGCCAACGGAGGAGGCCACGTCCCGTACCGCGATTCAAAGCTCACTCGCTTGCTCCAAGACAGTCTGGGCGGGAATTCCAGGACGCTGATGATCGCGTGCGTGAGTCCCGCGACCGTGAACTTTGAAGAAACACTCAATACTCTGAAGTACGCGAGTCGAGCCAAAAACATCAAGAACACCCCGATTGTGAATCAGGAACCGGAGCAGCTGGAGGTCAAGCAGAAAAACGACGAGGAGATTCTGCGCATGAAGGAGGAGATCGCCAACCTGCAGACGCAACTGCAGCAGACTCAGGCGGAGCCACGACCGGCTACAGCGATTCTGCAGGCCAGCGCCATCGGCAAAGTGAGCAATGAGGCCACGGCGACGGCTAATGGAGATGAGCTAAAGCGTGCCAGTCAAGAGCTGGAGCAGGCGAAGCGATGCGTCGGACAGTACCGCGATGCCGTCGAGTCCATGCGCACCTACTCGCTCGAGGCCATCACATCCTTGATTGCGATGGAACGAGACGTAAAGTCGCTAGGGCGGCCAGTGCAGCAACGGCTGAACGAGATCGTCAAAGTCCTGAACGCGAGCATTCAAACTGCTAACGGCAGTGACGCTATCACGAAAGCGATCGAACCATCAGGAGAGCGACCAGAGGATACAGCCAGCGATCCAAGCGCTGCGATCGACGATGAAGTCAATCGACTTCGCAAGGAGCTCAAAGACGCCAGGAACGACCTCGCCCGCGACGAGCAGATCTTCGAAATGAAGAACGCGGACATTCAACGACTCCAGTCAGTGCTAACGGAGGCGAAAGCTCGTAACGAAAAGCTCATCGAACGCGTTCAGCAACTCGAGCGCGGCGGTCAGCTTTGGTCGAACAGCGGGTCGGATCAATCGACAAAACAAGCAGCCAGTGGCAAAGAGCAAGCTGACGACGAAGACGAAGAAGAGCTCCCCTCGGAGACCCTGGAAGAAGTACCACATGACCGACAGTCTTCAAAGACGGCGTCGTCTCGCGGCCTCTTCACTCGACGGGAAGGAACAGCAGCTTATAACTGCGACGACGACAACGTACTCACCGACCACGCAGACGATGACGAAGCGAAGTCGTCGAATGTCCGGTCGTCACGACGCCTGGACAGGACTGCCGACAATGGTGGCGAACGTTCTAGCGGGTTGTTTTCACGCGATGCTCGGAGATCGACGAACAAACCGCCAGCGCCTGCCATGGCAATCGAGACTATCCAGAAACTCGAGCGAACCGTGGCCACACTCCAGTCCAAGGTCGAAGAGCTCCAGCACCAAAACGTACGTCTCGAAATGACTCGATGGGTGTTGCGTGGGTACTGAAAACTAGTATGTGCTCAGGGTGAACTGCTAGACGGCCGCGAGGAATCGACGCGGCGGTGGCAAGTCGACCGACAGAAGTACGAGATGCAAATGAGCGAGGCGGAGCTTACGATCGAAACGCTGCGCAAGGCCAAACAGGCGCTTGAGGACTCGATGTTGGAAGAACGCCAATCGACACCGGAGGTCACTGAAGCCCAGAGCAGAATGCGGCAAAGTACTAAAGGTGGAGAGCGTGTTCTTGAACTTCACGAAGAAGAAGTGGTCAGCACACAATCAAGCTGCGTGCGACGTAGCGGTCCCGTGAATGCTCGACCGGCGACCGCTACGAACTGGGTCTCTGCTGATGAAGCCATCGTATCCAACTCGGCCGCCAAGGACTCTCGCGACCTCGGCACGATCTTCGAGGAGAGTGTGCAGCAGTTGATGGAGTACCACGACGCACGCCGCCAGGTGCTGGGCATTATCAAAGAGAAGAAGGAGGCCGAACAATCCAAAACGGAAGCTGCGCGTCGGGTGAACGCGCTGGAGATGCAGAAGATGCGTCAAAGCTTGTCGGTCCGCGAGAGCATTTCAGATCTGTCCAAGTCGCTTCGCGTCCTGGATGAAAAAATGCAGAAGGAGAACCGGACAATCGAGGAGATTGAACGGCTAACCAAGCTCAAGCAGCGAGCGGAGCGGAAGCTCAAGACGTTGCGCCGCCAAGACGAGAAGAACGAGTATTTGGATGGCGAAAAGCAGCAAGAGCTGGCCGATCTGGAGGAGCTCATTGTCGATTTGGACTCGCACATTGCGTTCCAAGACGCGGAGCTGGCGACAGCCAGGAAGGAGCTGACGTCGATCAAGCAGCGAGGGGGGATCGAAGACAAGTCGCCCGTCGAGGGACTTGTCGATACGATCGTTCGACAGGTCAACCCTGCGAACCGCGAAGCAGCAGTCGTGGTATTCGGCAAGTGCCTCGAGGAGGTTGCGCGGCTGCGTCTTCGCGAGAAGGAGCTCCAACGGGAAGCGAAAGCAGCGTCAGCGCTTGTTCTGGAGCGAGAGTCGACACTGAGCCAACTCGAGAGCGGTCTCTCGGCAGCTCGGAACGAGTTCGATCTGCGTCTCCAAGCTCAGCAACAAGACAGCTTGCGCGTGATGGAGGCGTTGCAGCAGGAGGTGGCTCGATTGACCACGCAGCAGCACCTCCAAGCTACGCAGCCCGACGTCGTGGAGAGCGGAAAGTCCGATGCTGAATGGCAGAAGCTACTCGCTGCCGGCCAGAAGAAGGACGAGTACATCGCCGACCTGGAGAAGCACCTGGTGTTCTACAAGTCGAAGGCCAAGCAGATGCAGTCCCAGCTGCAGCAGCTCATCCGCGACTCGGCGCGAGAAAGCGCTGACGGCGAGAGCGCGTCGCACGTAGAGATGCAACAGCTGCACCAGCGCATCCAGCAGCTCGAAGACGCGAACGACACGCTCACCAAAGACCTCGCGGCCGCAAAGGTTGGATGTGGTGTCTGTCGTGCGTGGAGGCATGGCTACATGTTTTGACAACTCGTGCTGTGCCCTGTTCAGATCTACCTGCACTCGTCGCAAAGTCGGGCTCCGTCGGACGGCCCCAAGGTCGTGCGCGTCTCCAAGAGCGAGCTGCGAGAGCTGCCGCGGGCTCCGTCACTGCCGTCGCAGGCGTCGACGGCTTCGTCGTCTGCGAGCTCGCGAGTGTCCACGCCACACGTCGCAGACAAATGATACCTCAGTGTGTAGTAATTAATACAACAGTACTACTTCCGCTATTCGCACAAATCTGAACCCATATGATTCAGTTTATGGTCCACACGAAAGCGATGAGCTCGGACGAGGCTCGACAAGCGGCCAACGTGCTGCTGCCGACGGCGGTCGAGACGGAGCATGTGCACAAGGTGTACGACAGCATCGCGCCTCATTTCAGCCACACGCGGCACCACCCGTGGCCGTTCGTGGAGCAGTTCCTAGCTGCGCTTCCCGACGGGATGCTGGTGGCCGACGTGGGTTGCGGCAACGGCAAGTACCTGGCAGTTAACCCCAAGCTGTGCATGGTCGGCTCGGATCGCAGTATTCCTCTCCTCCGCGCTGGGTGTTCGGACAAGTACGGCGTTTTCTTCGCGTCCATTGCGCAATTCTGTGTCGACTGACGTTTCGAGTGGTGCAGGAACTACAATGTGTTCGGCTGCGACGCGCTCAAGCTGCCGCTACGTTCGGATGCATTCGATGCCGCCATCTGTATCGCCGTGCTGCACCACATCTCCACTGTCGAGCGTCGGCTCGCTCTGCTGAGGTATTGATCTGTCCTGGCTCGATATTGGTGACCAACAGAATATTCACGCTGTATTGGGGTGGCGCACCAGGGAACTCGCTCGAATCGTGAGGGTTGGCGGACAAGTCTGTCTGGTTGCCTGGGCGTTCGAGCAGGACGAGAGCTCCAAGCGGCGGTTCGACCAGCAGGACGTCATGGTGGAGTGGAAGCTCCAGCAAAAGTACGCGAGCGACGAGGAGAACGCTGTCCACGCGCGAAAGGACGAGGCGAAGAAGTGGGTCGTGTACGAGCGCTACTGCCACGTGTACCGCGAGGGCGAGCTGGAGAAGCTGATAGCTCAGATACCCGGACTGCGAGTGGAGGCGACCGAGTATAGCCGCTCCAACTGGTGCATTCGGATCGCGCGAATCGAATGATGCTGCTGTCTCCGTGCAGCTTTTGCCTTGACAATTGTGGTGTTTGTTTGGTTTTGGTGTGTTTGTGGTGAAATGGCGTTTTTGCTGCTATCTTTGTCGTATTTGGCGAATAGTGGAGTGGCGGGTCCGCTAACCAACATGGAGGCGGCAGTGGTAGACGAAAGCAGCGAGGAGCTATCGAGCGATGGCGAACGTGGCGCATCTGACCAAGAGCGAAGCCAAAGCACACGCTCTCTTGACGACGAAGACTTTAGCTCAAGCCGCGGGGTGATACTGCTCGGATTGCGAACAGTGTGGTGGAGTTTGTCAGGTGGGCTGCGAATGCTCGCTCAATTTCGTGATCGCAAGCGAGTGGAGTGACCTGATTCTGGAGCTGCAGGCGATGCTTGGAGGAGGGAACGTTCGCGAAGGCGATGACTGCGCTTGAAACTATCCTCGAGATCGCCGACATGCCGTCGCTCGCCTACAGACAAGCCGTCCTCCAAACTGCTCAAGTATTGATGGCAGTTGGCGAGTTCGAGGCAAGCATCACGTGCATGCTGGTACGTCTCGGACTAGTTTGCAATGCGTTATCATGTCTAACCCATTCATCGCCGGTAAAGTAGTCTATTTATCGTCACATGCCGCCGCCGTACTCGCTGGTCGCAGGAATCGCCATTATCGTACGTACAATGAAGAACATTGGTAGCCTCGTCACCACCTTGACATATCGCTTGTCTATTTGGCGTAGATTCGTCTGTACGAAGAGCAGCAAGCCTGGGATTTTGCTCGTTTTTGGCGGAAAAAGCTCTGCGGCAGATCTGAATCCGCAGCAAATGGCCTTGAAGAGCGCCAGTTGTGGCTATCGCTTGGAGACCAAGCGTTTGGACAGCTCGATTTTGTTTTTGCGGCCGCTTTCTATGGCCAGGCTCTGCTTCGAGAGCCCAACAACAGCGTAGCGATCGAGCCGGATGTTTGGCCGCGACTGACACATCACTATCTGTTTGCAGTGACTCATTCTGTCGGGTTGTCCGCAGCGCGCCATCGTCAACTCGCTCACCAGACTGCGTGGACATTGGCTCAGCAATTTGATCACAATCGAGCGCCGCCAGTTCACGATGTTCACTACTGGAGCATGCGCGGTGTATACAAGCATTACTTTCCTGCCATCTATCGCGCCAAGTTTGGTTGGGATGAAGTATTTGCAGTCCGTATTGCACGATGGTGGAGCCGCATCTGCGCTGCTCAACAACTCAAGGCGTCAGATGTCGCAGTCGATGCTGACGAGAGTACAAGCTCCACGCCACTCGAACCAACCACAGATACCGCTGCACTCCCACCAAACGAGTCCAGCACAGACAAGAAGATTCTCACAGGACGAAAGATTCGGACGAAGCAGCGCGACGATACCGATCGTGGTCGACAGTCAAGTGAAACCGGCGCGTCTTCTTCACAGGCGACCAAAACCAAGTCTTATGGCAACCACTACCACACAAACAAACCAAAACCCAAAGCAAAGATGCGGCCAGAAGATCAGGAATCATGCTCAGGACCGAGCAACTCAAACGAGATCCAACTCAAACCTCGCCACTCCTCGATAGCCTCCAATCCATGCAAACAAGCGCCAGATTGCTACGAAGCCTCTCCGACCAAACGGAAGTTTCGAGCCGTCAAGTACGTTCGGCTTGCGGCAAACAATTGGATCTAGTGTGCTGACGGTTGTACCAATCTGTGCTCTTCAATCTAGGCGCTTGCGAGGCCAGCGACTTGACGATGACTTGGTGCCGACAAGCGATGCGCGTGTTGAGACTGGCGATATTTGCCCGAATGGAGCTACCACCACTGTGTCACCCATTCCCGCGACTCTGCTCGAGCTTTACCCTCTTAGGGTTCCATCTCAGGATACCTTCGTCGAGTCCACGGGTCGAGTACCAGGGTTCGCCGATCTCAACCTTTGTGAAATTGAAGAGTTCGCACGGGCTGCCCATTACCGAGCTCGAGTGGTAGCGGCGCAGCATTTGGAGGTGGATGCGTTAGATGCTGCCGTGGTCACACCCAAGTGGCTGCGCGAGTTTGAGAAAGCAGTGAAGTTCTTGAACATCTACCTGGCTGCAAACCGCGTCACCAGCGATTCGACGGCGCATCTAGCAGAGATCCACGCACGGCTAGTATTCCAGTTGACAGCCATCGCGCGGCAGTACGTTGCCGCGTTCGGTCAAACCATGTTCACTCAGCAGCTGCAATCACTTACACAGCAGTTGGGCAGCTGGAAAATCGATTGGATTTCGTCGTTGCAGAGCTCGCTGGAGCAATTGAGAGAGTTGGGAATGGAGGAGGAGCGACACCGCAATCTGGAGTTCTACCACGTTCATCGAACCGATCGCTGAGTTGGATTATTCGAGCCAAAGTCAAAGAGACCGAGCAGAACTGATAACTGAGTACAATTCGATACTCATATACTAAAGCCTCAAAGCTGTCGAATGCTCGCACGTGGTCCTCAGTGTCCATTGTGCCTGTTCGACCTACAGTGCGACCCTATTAAGATCGCGGCGGTTCCTGAGGTGGCGGAGCATTCGCAGATACCGGCATTGGACCCGAAACGCCAGTACCAGCGGCGTAGTGACCGCCACCAGCTCGTTGTGGCGGGTAATGATGGTCGTGGTATGGTGCGTAGCCTGCTGCAGCTTCACCGCCGTGTGACGGGTGTTCGTTCGGCTGGTCGACCCGACGAGCGGTCGCATTGCGATCGACGTCCACCATTGATATCGCTGGATTGTCGCGCCGCATGCCTTCGCTCGAACTGAAATACGCCGAATCGCGTTGCAGACGACTTGCGGCACTCGGGTCGACGCTGTTGCCCTGACGACCGTCTGCGACATCTTCACGCCGCGGTAGCGGCTGACCCCTGTCGACGTATCGATGGCGATAGGCCTCGGGCGGAAGATTGCTCGCACTCTCTGACGAGTTTGGGTAGCGGTAGTCTGCAGGTGTTTCGGCAGTCGAGCCTCGGAACGCTGGTCGCGGCGCCGATCGGTCGTTCCCATAGTACCTGTCCGTCCGGGAGTAGCCGCGCAAATACGCGTCGCCGTTCGGGAAATCGGAAGCATATGGCGCGGCGTGTCCACCCGACTCCTCACTTTCGCGCCATCGAGGCGACTCTTGTGTGTATCGCCGCTGATAAATCGGCTTGTCAACAGTCGAGACAACGGGCTGTTCGCCTGACCATCTTGGCGGAGGTGCATTCAGTGACGGATGGCGAGGGTGGACTGGTCTGTATCCCGCAGTCGCGTAGTATGGTGGGTGGCCACCAGATGCGGGCGTTCCGTTTCGAGATGGATCATCAAAGCGATCAGACATCATGCCACGTTCAGCCATCACCCCACGCCGAGCAATAGCCTCCCGCTCTCTCGGGCGATGATCACTCTCACTCGAACGATAGACATGGCTGCTCACCGGTTGCGGAAGTCTAGGTGGTGTCGTCGCTGAAGTCTGGCGGCGACCATCGCTGGTAGTTGCGAAAGCCTCATCACGAGGCTGGCGATGCCGCTTGCTCGCAACGCCGTCAACACCAGGCAGATCAGCCGTGCCTCGCTTCCGTGCAGCACTTTCACTCGTCGCAGCTCCTTCCCCCGCTTGGCGATACGAGTCTGGAAGCAGTGATAGAATCGCGGAATGCACATTCATCGGGAAGCATGCCGTCAGGAGCTCTTGGTCAGAGGCGATATACTCGACCACGTCCATCGCCGACCGGAACACCGCACCCGAACTTGAGAACCCGTCGCCCACACCAGGAGCCACATAGTGAACGTCTCCGCCCGACGCGTTCCTCTGAACTCGCCACCCTTGCTGCAATAGAATCGGCAGCGCGTGGCTCTCAAACAGTCCACTGACAAATTGAGCTTCTCGCTCAGTTACCCGCATTGCCGGGCGGGGGGCCGCCTCTGGAAAGGTCGACGCCTGCACACGCTGTTGAGCGTGATACTCGTGCGGCGGCGGATACACTCCCGCCGACAAAACCTCCGATGATTCAGCATCCGTGGGACTGTCGGCTGCCATCCCAGACCCCTCGCGCTTGAAAAAAAGGGACGTGGCAGGAGGGGGGAGCGATGGATCAACGCGCTCGATCTCGTCTTGAATAAGGATCTGGATCGTGTTCTCAACGTTGAGGTCCTCGGCGTCGCCATCCGCGTACACAATCGTGTAGAGAGCCGCAGGACCGTCAAACTTGACCACCTGTAGCGCAAGCAGCAGTCAGTGATATGAATAGGTTGCAATAAGGTCGCACATTGAGCTAGTATACCTGTCCCAGGAACCGGCCGTGTCCTGCAAAAGTCTTTGCAACGCGCATCCCAATCAGGTCGTCCGCGAAGATCTCCCTCCCCTTGAACATGATCCGCACCTCGCGCTCGATAGGCGACGGCGCACGGTTCATCCCGTCCTCCCTGTACAGCACGCTAGCTTGCTCCCCCACGTTCCGCTGATCCTCGTCGTCGACAGGAGATGGCGAGTGCGAGCTGTGACCGTGCTGATTCAGCCCCGGCGGCGGTCCCGCGAGGCGTCCCCCAGCAGCCACGTGTTCCCCTCTCTCCTCCTGTCCCACTGGCATGCGGTACCCAGTCCCTCCGCTCGGTCGATCGCGAAGTTCAAGCAAGGCCGCGCCGGAGATCGCTGGGAGCGACATGGCCGCGCGGTGGCGGTCCGGGAGGCCGCCGTTGCGAGCTCCATCAGCGCTGACAGCCGTGTTGTGGTTTGCATTCCGGGAGCCTCGAATGTCTTCGTCAGATGTGCGAGACGCGTCCGAGTTGGACGGCGACGGCGAGTGCGTCGGTCGGTAGTTGGCGCGGCGCGGGCGAGGCGGGACTTCGTTCTTGGACTGGCGACCGAGCGGCCGGCCGTCGCTGTTGCTACTATTCAGAGCGACGCCGTCCTGCAGGCGGTGGCGCTCGCCTCGGTCCGACCGCATCCAGTTCGCCTCGCTGTTCCAGCGGCGCTGGTGACTGCTGGCGACGACTGGCCCGACCGGAGTCGACGAGAAGGAGCCGGGCGGACGCAGCTGCGAAGAGACGCCCGAGGGAGGAGCCACGCTCTCCGTGCTGCTCGTGGACGACGCCGAGGATGACGAGTGCGACGACGCAGGGGCCGGCGCCGCGGCGTTGCCCCCGCCCCCGCCGGTGTTCTCGGCGCTCGGCATGACTTGAACAGCAAAAAATATGGTCGACAAAGAGAGGCTCGAGCGAGTTACGCTCGCTGGAAAGCGTAACCCTTCTAGTGGTATACAAACTGCAAGTGCGTGATATCCCATACAGATATCAGCATATATCGCTCGTCACTTCGAGGTATTAACCGGTAATACAGTATTTTGCACTTGATCAGTTCCTGGCATTAGTGAACACCACAGAAAACAAATATTCGTGGGCAGTAGTCAAATCGAAATAGCCAGACTACTGACCGCGTCGCTATTGACAATGACAAGTGTATAAAAAATCGCTGGCATTAGTGCGTATAAGCGCAAATGTACAGCTATACAGCTCAATCTCGAGACTATACACTGGTACATTTTGGAGTATACCCTGTACCTGCATCCGCTATACAAATCCGAAGTGACGGATATCATATTTGCGGGGGATTAAAGTCTGGGCAGGATTCGCCGGTATCTTAAGGTCCTGGCAGCAGACGATCGCTAAATCGTTTCTTACCGTATATAAAACGCTGTCTAACTTGTTAGGCTGTGAATGATTAGTATTTTGGGGAGTGTTTTAGACAAATTTATATTTAATTGGGAACATTATGACATCGAACTTAACCGAGGTGATATCGGTCAACATGCAACAAGAGCACGCTGCCACCTCAACCGCGATGCCTCGCGAGCACGCGTCCCTCACAGGCGCACTGCTCGTCCTCGGCGGACTCTACGCAGTGGTGCTCGCCCAAGTGAACCAGCACGCCCCAGAGCCTTATATGGTGCGTCGCGCGATGCATCAGAGATCCGTCACGTGGCACAAGTTGACGCTGTGTGTGATGCATTTCCTGTGCCTCGACCTCGGTTTCGAATGCCAGGACGAGATATTTCACATCCCTCAGACGCAAAAGTACTGCGACGGGAAATTCGGTACGTGTGATTCGCTCTCTGCTGAGAGTACCATGCTTTAACGTCACAAACAACCGCACTGGCAGACGAATGGGATCCGAAGATCACTACATTCCCCGGTCTCTACCTCTTCGCAACAGCTTACGCTCGAGCCGTCAAGTGGATGCAGCTGCCCGGCGTGAACTTCTGCGCGGTGCCCGTCTTGCGCAGCGTCAATGTATTGTTCGCGTTGGGCAACGCCGTGCTCATCGCCAAGCTGCGCCGCCTGCTGTCGCCTTCCAACTCGCATCTGCTGGTGCATGCACTGATGATCATCAGCTTTCCCGTCCACTTCTTTTTTGCGTTCCTCTTCTACACCGACGGAGGCGCGACGTTCTTTGTTCTGCTCATGTACGTTCTGGCCGAGCAAGTGGACGTCCAGCTTCCTCCCGCTCGTCGAGGCAGCTGTATCCTAAGCGCGGTGGTAAGTTCCAGGATACGTATACCACGCTGCATGCGGGTCCGAGCTGACAAACTGATTGTCTTTTGTGTTTGGCTCCATGACCCTGCATAGTGTGGAGCGCTTGCTATACTTTTTCGTCAAACGAACATCGTATGGGTCCTCTTTGTTGCGGGCACATTAGTTGTTCGCTACGTCGAACACTTGCAAGGGAGCTTCATCTACGGGTGAGCAGCAGCGTGCGTGATTTGGCATCGTGTTGGCCTAATTGACTGATCATTGAATGTTATCGCCATCAGATATGCAAAAGACGATCACCACTCGAAAACAGCATTTGTGCCGCAGAACAGGTCAGCCCTCGACATTTGACTTCGTTGTTCACAAGGGTCTAACTCAAATTGTCACTCGATCGTCAGTCCTCACCGAGTCTTTATCAACTTTATCGCGGCGATCTGCTCCAACCTGGGCTTCATTGTTCGTCTTGCCTGGCCGTTCATCGCCATAGTGGCTGGGTTCGTGGGGTTTCTTGTTCTGAATGGCGGCATCGTTGTTGGTGCGTTGTTGCTTTTTATTCGTGCAGACCACGCATCCGAATCTAACTTTCTGTGCTGGGTGGCAATTTTTGCCCAGGCGACAAATCTAACCACGAAGCGGGCGTGCACGGAGCGCAGCTACTGTATTGCACGGTTGTGATCGCTTCGGGTTTCGGAATCAACCTCATCGAGCCCAAGAAGGTGCTCGAGTTCCTTCGCTCGGTCTATCGCAGCGGGCAGTCAGTCAAAGGGATGGCCTTCATGGTCTGCCTCACGCTGGCGATGGCGGCCATCATCTGGCGCCTGAGTCCCGTGCACAAGTTCATGCTGGCTGACAACCGCCACTACACCTTTTACATTTGGCGGAAGTTCTTCTTGCGCCATCGCTTCGCCAAGTTTGTTCCCCTCCCGATGTATTTGTTCGCTGGATGGCGCTGCTGGGTGGAGCTGCGTACGTGTGATGACTGTTCGTATACTGTGTGTGTGTGGAGATGAAGGCTAATTCTTTTTGGTATTACGTCATTTTCAGGCCAACGAAGATCGCCTCTATGGGCAATGGTGTATGTGCTGGCTGTCTCGCTAGTTCTCATCCCATCACCGCTCGTTGAGTAAGTAGACTCGCTAGGAATGCTGTTCGGGTGTACGAACAAAGCTCTAACTGGTGTGAGTTGGACTACAGGCCGCGATACTACCTGCTTCCGTTCGTGGTGTTCCACTTGAATGCGGGCAACGTAAGCATGCTTGATCTGGCTGGTAATGTTGGTGTCATGACTCTATATTGTTCTGACTGAATGCGTTTTCCTGGATACTGCAGCAATCTTCGAGCTCGCTGTGGACTACGATCGTGGCGTACACGATAGTGAACGTCTGCACGCTGTATGTGTTTATGCACCGTTCGTATGAGTGGGTGGACGGCTCGACGGCTCGCTTCATGTGGTGAAGCTGCGATATTCGCGCTTCATTGTAAATACACTGTCGCGTGTATGCCGGCAACGAATGTGCAATCGAAGTATATTGGCTGGCAAATGATGATCACAACACGCAACAGACACACACATTGCTCTCTGTCACGCTAGAGAGGCGACAGAGTAGATCTAAGCGGCAACAGAGGCGGAATGGGGCAAATCCACCGGCTCGACCGTCACGAACACGCTCCCTCGGATCGGAAGGGACAGCGACGGCGCGTACTGAATCTCGAACGGATCGCGCGTTGTGTGAAGATGAAACTTGCTCAAAATGCTGGCGAGCGCTACCTTGAGCTCCAGCATGGCGAGCTTGGCTCCAAGGCACATCCGCGGCCCGCCATAAAACACGAGGAACTTGAACGGCGAGACTGGGAGCAGCTTCCCCGTGGTTGAGTCAATCCAGCGCTCAGGCTTGTACTCGGCCGCGTCGTCACCCCAGATGCTCTCAAGTCGCGCACTGGCGTAGGCCGGGATGACAACGCGCGTCCCCGCGCGCAGGAACGTGCCGTCACTTAGCTCTGTGTCCTGCACAGCAGTGCGACCGATCAACGGAGCTGCAGGGTTGAGTCGAAGACTTTCTTTGATCGCCGCCTCCAAGTACGTGAGTTGCTGGATCTCAAGCATGGTGGGGGCGACCTGCGTGGCACCGCTGCCGCAGATATGCGGTAACTTGCTCTGCAACTCGGCACGGATCTTCTGCTCGACATCCGGATACCGATTCAACATGATGATGAACCACTGGAGACTCTGCGCCGACGTTCCTCGTCCCGCAGCGGTGAAGTTGAAGGCCATGTCGCGGATGAGCTTCGGCGTCGTAGGAACATGCACCGCCTCGCCGTCTTCATTGGTATACTCGGCGCGGTCCTTCTCAAGAAAGAGCGACACGAGATTGCGCTGCGAAGCGGTTTGTTCGATTTCACCTGCTGTCGTTCGCGCTCTGGGGTTCATCGAGTCTGCGATCATCTGGAAGATGGCGCCGTTGACCACTTCGAGATCCTGCTTCAGCTGCCGCTCTTCAGCAATGTTGAGCGCTCGCTTGAGCTTCCAGAGCCAATGAGGCTGCTGCACTCTGGCGTGGATGGCCATCGGCAGGCGCGTGAACGAACGGAAGAACTCGCACTTCTGCTGCTGCTTGAGACACCCCAGGTCGACGCCAAAGCCGATCTCGACGAACACGTCTGTCGCGTACCAGTCCATGATGTCCTTGAGGTTCTCGGCCTTGTTCTCGGCGTGTTTGTTCTCGAGGAGCTTGCACAGCAGCGCCGCCTTGTCGAGAACGACGCGCTCCATCACCTCGCGCATCATTTGGTGAGAGAACAAGTGGCTCGAGGTCTTGCGTTGGTGGACCCACTTCAAGCCGTCAACCGCGAAAATGCCATCCCCAAACACGTCGCTCGCCAGGTCATTGCTCAATTTGGCGAACCGCTCGAACTGCTTGCTCATGACGTCCTCGAAGGCAGCAACGCTTGTCAGCACGATGGATGGCGGTCGTCCGACAAGAGTCATGAGCCACGGCTTCCCGCCGCTGCGCTCGCATTCATCCCGAAGCCAATCGTGAAAGTCGTCGCGGTGCTTGAACATGACGTCCAAGGTGTTGCCGATGATCGGAAGCGTCGAGACTGGTCGATACATTCTGCTGAGTGCTCGGACACGCTTGTCAGGGACGAGGACCCACCAGAGGACGGCGAGAGAGCACGCTGCGGTCACGATAGTGCTGAATGCCGCGGCGTCCCACATGATTCAGCGAAGTGGAGGCTGCTTGGTGCGGCAAAATGAAGAATGATGAAGAGCTCAGACGCACTCCAGCTGTCGAGTGACATCATTGGAACGGGCAGCCTCATTGCGAGCCGGAGGGAAGATCGAACGGCCCAACGCTAAGAAACACCGAGGAAGCTGCTGCTGCGTGCGCGATCCCATTCGTCGTTACAGCAACAGACGAAATCCGGGACAATAAAAACATTGCGTTCGGTGCGGACGGCCAACGGCTCGGAACAATTGGAGCTCGTCGCATCCTCCATCTGTGCGATCATCGACGCAATTGAGCCGGAGTCGTCACCGTCGCGTGAGGATCGGATTGATCTTTGCTAAGCTCGCCTGTCAACTTGGTGTTTGCTGCGAAACCGTCTTCCTCACGGCTTCTTTTGATAATTCAATTACCGGAAATTTAGTATTTTGCATGTGTCAGCTTCTGGCATTAGTGAACACCACAGAAAACACAATAAATAGTGGGCATTAGTCAAATTGGAATAGTCAAGCTACTGACCGCGTTCGCTATTGACAACGATTCATGTATAAAATTCTCTGGCATTAGCATGTAATAATAAATTTTGGACAAAACGGTTAAACCCTGGTACTATACACTGGTACTTTTCGGAGTATACCCTGTACCCGCATTGCTTTTACAAATCTGAAGTGAGACATATCACATTTGCGGGGTACGAAGTCATGGGCAGCATCCATTCGTATATTCAGCTCCCGTCAGCAGACAATCGCTACATCGTTTCTTACCGCATATAAAACGATGACTCTACAACTGTCTGCTAAGGTAGTCCGATGGTTGCCTTGCTCGCCATTCGTTTGTAGTGGCAACTTCAACATGCCTAAGAACAAGCATTTTTCATGCTCTTATGCTCGTCAAATGTTGTTGATGTCTCCCCACATTCTGTCCACAGTTGGCGCTCGGTTCAGTCCAGCAGCACCTTCAGTGTCAGGATCCGAGCGTTGAACGGTAGACAGCGAGGATCGATCTGTCGGTAAAGCTATGCAGCTCTACACCCAGAGCGTTTGCGCTGGACTTTCTCAGTCTTGAATCGCAGGTCGCACCAAGCAACGATGCCGGTGTGGATCCCCGTCGCGATCGGCGGCTCGTGCGTGGCGGTCTTTGTCTGCTACTTGGCCACACCAAATGAGCAGGACCGCGCTGTGCTCCACCTGCCGACGCCGAGGAGCTCGCTGCCGCTGCTCCACAACACGCTCGACCTGATGGTGAAGCAGCGGACGCGCATCTACGACTGGCTGTTTGAGCAGTGCCGCGAGCACCAGGGCGGTCCGTGGCGTGTGCGCGTGCTCGGCCGTCCGCCGGCGATCGTCGTGAGCTGTCCCGAGGCTTTCAAGGACGTTCTCAAGACCCAGTTCGACCTCTTCGTCAAGGGTCCGATGATCACGGCGATCGTCTCGGACGTCCTCGGCCACGGTATCTTTGGCGTCGACGGCGAGCTGTGGTCACACCAGCGCAAGACGTCGAGCCATTTGTTCACAGCGCACATGATCCGAGACGCCATGCAAGACGTCGTCCGCGATCACAGCATGGTGCTCGGCATCAAATTGCGCGGAGCGGCTGCGAATGGAGACACCGTGGACGTCAAGCGGCTGCTGGACTTCTTCACCATGGATGTATTTGTGAAGATCGGCTTTGGCGTCGACCTCGGCGGTCTCGAGAGCGACGGCGAGTCGGAGTTTATGGACGCGTTCGAGCGCGCGTCGCGGCGCGTTGTGCAGCGATTCCAGCAGCCAATGGTGGTCTGGAAACTCCTCCGTTGGCTCAATGTCGGCGCCGAGCGGCAGCACGCCAAGGACATGGAGCTGCTGAACGAGTTTGTGTACACCGTGATTGCACGGTCTGTTCAAGAGAAGACGAAGGCAACAGCGGACGTGTCGACCTGCCCTGTCCATTCCAAGAAGAACCTGATCTCGCTCTTCCTCGACAAGGCGGACGTGGTCTACAGTGACGGGCACCAGGCGCCGACGGACCCGAGGCTCATTCGTGACATGACACTGAACTTTCTCTTTGCTGGCCGAGACACCACCTCGCTCAGTATGTCGTGGTTTATCATCATGATGAATCGCCACCCCGCCGTGCTGCAGCGAGTTCGGCGGGAGATCGCGGAGAAACTGCCCGACCTCATGCGGGACGAAGTCTTTGCGCCGACTATGGACGATGTGGAGCACCTCGTGTACCTCGAGGCCGCGATACGCGAGAGCATGCGCTTGAACCCCGTCGTCGCAGTCACGACTCGAATCGCGACTCAGGACACGACGCTGTTCGACGGGACGTTCATCCGAGCAGGCACGCGGATCATTTTGCCGCACTACGCGATGGCTCGGATGCAATCCGTGTGGGGGGACGACGCCGAGTTCTACAACCCTGACCGGTGGATCGATCCAAGCACGGGAAAACTGATCCAGGTCTCGCCGTACAAGTTCTCGGTGTTTCTGGCAGGACCTCGCATGTGTTTGGGGATGAAGTTCGCGCTGATCGAGATGAAGATCGCGCTATCGATGCTCCTGAGCAAGTTTGAGCTGAAAACCGTGCGAGATCCGGCGACGATTTCATACCGTCCGTCTATGACGATGCAGATCGACGGTCCGCTTGACGTTGTTGTCTCCCCGTACAAATTTGTATTGTAGTTCCGGTGTTGTGGTTGTCGGCGGCAAAGGTGTGCATGTGTGGAGTCAGCGACCAAGTGGGAGTGCCATGATCAAGCAGAGTCAAGCAGTGCGGCCGGTCGGTTACGTGCTCAGTGTTCTCGATCACAGCAAGACGGAGGATTTCGGTGACAGTGGGTGATTGCGAGGCGTCCACCTACAAGACGCCTCGAGAGCCGCTCATTGTTGGGAGACGCGACCTTTCGAGATGACTGACACTGGCGAACATTCGGCACGGCCCGATCGCTCAAACTGATGCGCCAATAGCTGGTCAGACATCCCTTTGTCGCGACAGCTTGCCGGTATCGAGTGAGTCGCAGCCATCGAGTGCGCGTGTTGGCATCGCACTGGCAGCACCAGCATGGAGTGATACTGCATCCCCCATGTCCAATCTGTTCGTTGTGTATTGTCTGTGTGATCGAGCGAGGCTCGGACGGATCCCCCTCCATTCTCAGGGCAGACGCTCGGTGCAAAGTTCTCCTTCGATGACACACTCATCTTGTCCGAGTGACGCGCAGGTGGCTCCGGTACCGCGCCAATCACAGCTATCTCAGTATGATTCCATATTGTGTGCTTGACGAGCATATGACATATTGATATAGCATATTCTCGGGGCGACCAGCCAATCGTTGAGGTGCAGAGCCACGCCGCATGCATCAAAAATCACTTCAAGCAATACCGTAGAAGCCATCCGACGGCTATAATTGGCCAAATCCGAGCTCGCCGTCACAGATCCCCACAATTATCACCCAATAGGCACGCGACAATACCGCTCACCTGCGCTTTTCAGCTCTCTCGCTCTCTCTCGCACGAATACTGCCAGGAATAATGTGGCCGCATTTGCCAACGAGGTCTCAGAAAAGGGGAGGCGAGCATCTGCGGCCTACTGCCATTTGCCCGCCGGCTGCCAGCCCCGCTCCACCCGCCCGCGCGCGTCCGTGCCACTTTGCAAGCCGCCCATCTATCCATCCAGCCGGGCGGTCCAGAAGCAAGCGGTCGCGACCTATTCTCATTGCGCAGCTGTCGACGAACGGAAGCAAGCAGCAGCAACAGCATGACGCTCGACAATGCCCAGGTGCTGCTGGCGGCCATTGGCGTGTTCGCGGCGCTCTTCTTCGTGGCCGACAAGCTCTCGTACCGCTACGTGGCCGTGTACCGCGACTTCTCGCGCGCAGAGCAAGGCGACTGGTGTTCTCGGTGAGTCTCGATCGGTTGCTTGCACGGCAGGGAGGAGGCGGAGGCTCATGTCGGTGTGCTCGTGCAGAGTCAACTCGACGATCCACGCGGTCGGGATCGTGTCCGGCCTGCTGTACACGCTGCGCCACCAGAAATGGGACGAGGACCTGCTCCCGCTCAACTCGACGGCGACCGCGACGACGCTTTTCTCTATTTGTACGTGCAGTGACATGCGAGAGCCAATGTCGCGTTCGACCCAATGACTGACTGTGCGTTGCGATTTCGCTGCTGGCCGCTGCAGCATGCGGGTACTTCCTCTTTGACCTCTACGTGCTCGTGCGGTGGCAAGTGCCGCTCTGGCGAGTCTTCGTCATCCACCATGTCGTCGCAGTGTACGTTGGCTGGACGCACTTGAGATCGAATCATGCAGAGCAATCTGACTGTTGTGCCCTTGATTGAGCAGCCTGCCGTACCTGATCTTCACGATGCACGCGGGCTGCGGCATGGACGTGTACCTGCTCACGCTCTTCCTGCTGGTCGAGTTCGCGGTCATCCCGCTCAACGTGACCACCTTCCTCGAGCAGCTCGGCTACGGCAAGACGCGCGCGCACTGCTGCTTCTTCTACGCCACCTACGTGTGCTGGTTCGTGGCGCGCGTCGTGTTGCCGCTCTACAACATCTACGTGCTGTGGATGCGCATCATCCCCGCTGCCGCCGAGGCGCCGTTCTGCACCATCCCCGCTGCGCTCTGCGGCCACATCATTGCCGCCTTTTGCGTGGGCGTCTTTATCTTCGTGTGGACCCCCGACGTGCTCGCGCGGTGGCGCGTGCCTGTGCTGCAGCTGGAAGAGTACCCGGACTACAAGCTGACGCTGCGGCAATCCATCACGCCGCGCGCGTCGCCACTCTCGACCAGCTCCGCTTCCCACCCGGGGTACGGCAGCGTCACCAAGTCCAAGGACATCACGTGGTCCGCGTCGCCTATTGTGTAGGGCTCCATAGGGTTGGCTGCAAGTGTCGTTCAAGTAAAGTGCACTCAAGTATCAATATCAACGGGAACCCTGATGAAGGGCGGTGTACTTTGCTGAGATCAATGCTGAAGGGCTTTCAATTATCGTCATCGATAGAAAAGCGCTGTGTTCCCGTCTCTATTCGGTTGCTGCCAGCAGCGCCAGTAAAAATACTAATGGCGTCGAATGTCTCGACATAATCATTTCTTGCTCCTGATTCGTCTGACTGCGATGACTGCAGCGCCAGCTAGAATGATGCAACCGCCAAGAATGCTGTCGTTGTCGGTCGGCTGACCGAGGATGGCGCAGTCGATGATGAAAGCCAGCACGATGTCGATGTACCGAAGAGAAGACGCGATCCCGGCCTTCTCGAGCTGGAAGCCCATGGTCAGCCACAGCATCCCGAGGCAGGACGACACCCCGCTCAAGAAGAGCGCCAGTTGGACATTCCATGCTATCGGGAGAATGAACGGCTGTTGTTAAAGTACAGCACAAGGTGAGTCACTGGTATCGACAAAGCTGAAGCAGCGCGAACCAGCACGTACAATCTGGAAGATCATCATCGTGACCAGCGCGAGTCCGATGTTGACGAGACCAAAGTAGTGCGTAATCGCAACCGAGTTGACTGGCTTGAGCATTCGAATCGCGATTACCGCGCAGGACTGAGTGAAGGCGGCACCGAGCGCTGCGAGGACTCCGATCAGCGGGAGCTGATGATCCTGACTCGCGTGAGGGAACAGGAAGGCTGGCTTTGCCACGAAGAGCACGCCAATGTACGAGCAGAGCGCGCACGAGAACTCGATGCGCTCGATCGGCTCCTTCAGTATCCACGCCCCCTGTCGATGGACAATCATTGAGTCAGAGTTGCCTAACGAAGACTCCAACTTGCATACTGTTCAACCGTACCAGGAGGAAGGTTATGACTGGACTGGTGAAGAGAATCACGATCGAGTCGGTGACCGACATCATGGTCATGGCGAAGAAGTGCAGGCTGATACAAAGCGACCCGATACAGCACCGGAAGAGAAGAATCCGGCGGTATGCTGGCTGGACCCTCAGGTTGACGCGCTGCCATCGAACAACACCCTGAAGAATATGACAGACGTCACACATGTGGTGAGATGTCAGCAACAGGCAGCTAGTAGGCCAACGCCAGGATCCGTACCAAGTTCAGGATCCAGGAGATGGTCGCGCGCCAAAACACGATCTCGGGCGATGAAATGTAGCGGGTGGAGTACTTGACACATCCCGTCATAACCGAAAAAGCGGTCGTGGCGAGGAGGATGTAGGCGACCCCGAGGTAGCGCTTGCTTCCTGTTGTAGCCGACGGTTCCGCCGTCTTCGCATCGTTCGTGCAACTAGCGTCTGCAAGAGGGGTAGCATTGGTTGCCTCACGCTCCGACTTGTCGTCATTTTGCTGCAGTAGAGGCGCATTGTCATCGTCGTTGTTGTCTTCGGGTGCGCCGTCGTCCCCATCGTCGTGCAGAGACTTGTCAGCATGCGGAATTGGACAAACTGACTTGGGATTGTTATCTGATTTGGCCATCCCTCGCTCGCTGGCCGGAGTCACCACTGCTCCATGCTTTCTGTTGCCATCATTCCAGAAGAGACCCATGATCCTCGCTTCGTGTTGTGAGCAGGACGTCGCACGACTAGACTGATGGCTGCCAAAATCCAAACTGGTGTCTCCATCCCCTCGACTCCGTGTCGGAGATCAAGCCACACACTCATCCGAGCGCGACCACGTGCTAGTGGTTTTTGCTGCCTCTTTGTGCTCGCTCAAGTTCGTGCATGTTCTCGGCTTAACCGTCTGTTGCGACACGTTTTGCCGCTAAAATAGCTCCTCCCACCTAACGTACTCGCCTCTCATTCGGTGGCGTTCTTTGGCACTTTGGCGCCTTTCGCGCGTCTCAGGACGATCATCGAAGCACCAGCGAGAATGATGGCGCCGCCGACAATGCTGTACAGGCTCACGTCTTCGCCTAGGAACGCGATGTCCCAGACCAGCACGAACACGACATCCAGATAGCGCATCACCGACGCGATGCCCGCCTTGGACTGCTGGAAGCCCAGAGTCAAGAAGAGCTGCCCAATGAACGCGAACACGCCGCTGGCGAAGAGTGGCAGGAGCAAGGCGGGGTCCGTCGAGAACTCGATTGTCTACACGATGGATGAACCGTGTTGACATTAGCATCCAGCCCGGTCCCGGTCGAGCTGTCAATTGCAAATGCACTTACCACACCAAAGTACCAGATCGTCAGCAGCGCGTAGATGATGCCGAACAGAAGGAAGTAGTGGTTCACGATGATGTAGTGGACGTCCTTGAGGCTGCGCATGGCAATGTAGGAACACGCCTGGAAGAAGGCACCACCGAAGGCGCAGATGACCGCGAGTGGCGGTGCGTCGTTCGACGGTCCCTGATCGCCGAACAGGAACGCCGGGCGAGTCACGAACATGACGCCGATGTACGAAACCAGCGCACCGAAGAAGTCGGCACGCTCGATCGCTTCGCCTAGAAACATCGCTCCCTGTGCGTTGAAGCTGCTGTCAGCATGGTTCTCGACGAAGCATCCATTGGTTTTGTTCTGCATCCAACTCGACGAAACTCACCAGCAGAAAGGTGATGATGGGGCTCGTGAACGTGATAACCACGGCGTCCGTGAGCACCATCTTGGACATGGCATAGAACTGGATGCTAATGCCCACAGTGCCAACGAAGCTGCGAAACAGCAGCATGTTGCGGCGCTTGGGCTCGACAAACGTCCCGACGCACTGGAACCGCAGCAAGATCTACAACCCATTCCACCGTTTCTCGGTAAGCCAGCAATCGAGGCAAGACAACACTGCATCATCGGCACGCACATAGTTGAGCAGCCATGCAATGCCCGAGCGCCAGAGCACCGTCTCGTGGGACGACACGTAGCCGCTCGCATACTTGACGCACGCGCGCATGAGACTCAGGTTGACCGCCGAGATGGCGATGTACCCGAGCGCGCGGACGTTCTGTCGAGAGCTGGCTGGTCCCGACAGTGTCTTCTCACTCGGCGTGTTTTTCGCCTTGGCGTGGACATCGATCACTGTTGTTGGCTCTTTCTCGGCATCGACTTCGTCGGCGACGGCAGACTTTGGAGCCCGTGCGGTGGGAGCGCGGTCCGCCGGGAGGATCATACCGATAGCAAGCAACGACGACGCGGTCCCTTCGGTGGTTTTGACAGATTCGAGAATGCCAGTCGTGGTCAGCTTGAAGCGCTCGACGCCGGCGAACTTCCATGCTGCCGCCGCCCTGACTCCATTGCTGGAGTGGAAAACACCCAAAAGAGCAAAAACACGATCCAGGCTTTCGTGTCTTTGAGATGCGATTGGCTGATAATCGACCCAGATGGCATTTTCGCGTGTCGAAAGTTTCGACATAATCTGAGTATGTGTCGAATAAAGGAAACTTGTTCGATTTCGAGCCAGCAACGCGATCTTTCTCTGGTGTCTGCAGGAGTCAGCGGTGGTTAGCGAACTGGCGTACACGTTGAACTTCAATGCACCCTAGGACGATCTCTTCTGCAGCGATCGCGCCAACCCACCGCAATGCACCTCGTTAATCCTAAACCCGAAAATTTGCCTAAGCGATGCCCCTTTCTTCATTTGGCTTGCATTTTCACCGACGCGCGGTTGTCAATATAGCATCATCGATAGCATTGGCTCCACTTCGGTGCTTATTCTGGTCGTTGGCGGATACATGGTAGGGAAGCCTTTGCGTTCGTGAGTATTTCGCAGAAACGCCCGTTTTGGTTTGTCGAATAGCTGGTGTTGCCATCAATCGCCAAAAGCTCACAGCATCGTATCGATGAGAGATCGGCATCCCTACTACATTGTGACTTTGTGACAGTAGTGCCAATACCTCCCAGCAAGAGTATGTGGCTTCGTAATTCATGGTGTTGTTGATGGTGCCAGCTAGCCTGATCATCATTACCCAACCAAGCGAGATCCTCGGCCTCCCTATTCTACCAGTTGCAACCACTTGCTGCATGCTTAATCGCCACTGTTCTATTTGGTGCGGGCACTGCGAAGCACTATAAGCACAGCGCCGGAGATGATGATCGCGCCGCCCAGAATGCTGTACCAGCTCACGTCCTCGTGAAGAATCGCAACGTCCAGGATCAGCACGAAAACCACGTCAAAGTATCGCATGACGGACGCGATCCCCGCTTGCTCGCGCTGGAACCCGAGCGTCATGAAGAATTGTCCGATAGACGAGAAGATCGCCGTCGCGATGAGAGCGAAGATGGCCCATCCGTCTGTTGGGAAGATGAATTCCTGAATATCACGCCATACATGCAAACCACGTCAGTTTGTCGATGAGGTTAGCAGGAGAAACATGATTCGACATACCACGTGGAAGATCCACAAGGAGGAAATGGAGAACAGCGTCGAAAACAGCAGGAAGTAATGCGTCATCGCGAGAGGGTGGATGTCGTGCAGCTTCCGCATACAGGCAAACACGACCGCGTTTGAGATAGCCGCACCCAACGCCGCGATCACCGCCAGCGGTTGGCTGTCCCCATCGCTTGGCTCATCGTCATCCGTCGAGAACAGAAAGGCAGGACGCGCCACGAAAATGACTCCGACATAGGACACCAGAGCGCAGGCGAAATCGATGCGTTCGATCGGCTCGTTCAAGAATGCAGCACCCTGAATTGCCACAGTCAACACGACAAGAAGAGTGAGTTTCCACTGCAAACCACCATTGTGCATGTTCACCTACGAAGAGAAAGGTCGCGATCGGGCTTGTGAAGATAATCACGGTTGCGTCCGTGAGCACCATGTTGGCCATGGCGTAGAAGGAGAGGCTGGTGCCAAGTGCGCCGACGAAGCAGCGGAACAGCAGAATCCCCCTCTCTTTCGCCCGGATCGCCAAGTCCACGTGGTCTCGACGCAGCCAAATCTGCCACAACGCACTTGTCAGTGCATTGCAAACTAGCACAAATCGGACCGACAGAGAAGCAACAGACGGTGAACTCACATAGTTGATAACGAGGTTGATCGAGATTCGCCAAAACATGGACTCGTGAGAGCTGATGTAGCGGCTGTCGTACTTGATGCACGCGGACGCGATGCTGAAGTTGAGCGAGGAGAACACGATAAAGCCGAGTCCTTGCACGTGGCTCGACTTCCAGAAGCTGGTCTTTGCGCCATCGACAGCCTTCTCATCGCTCGCCAGTGCCGCAGTGTCGCCGCTCAGACTTTGTTTCAGCAACGGGAGGTTGTCTGATGTATTGTCAGCTTCTTTTCCAAAGATGTCGGCGCCGTCGTCGTGGCCGGAAAGAACGTCATCAGTCGCCACAAGCACATCCCCGACTTTCTTGGAGGCGAATGGCGTCACCTTTGGCCGATTCGGCGCGAAATGGGATAGCAGCGATTTCATGCCTGTCCAATTGCGCTCGGCGTCGCAGCAGCAGCCCTTCTTGCTTGAAAGTCAGGTAGCAATTCGTGGAATGGGGTCGAGTGATCGCGGCGGTGGGTTTCAAATTGAAACGCACCAGGTCTAGTTCCCACTGCATCCAATCGAAGGAGGTCAGACCCCTAACCTTCGAGGTTCGAAGCTGCCTTCAGAGCTGAAGGAATTTGCTCGTGGTGTTCGACCATGTTACGATCTATTCTTGCTCGGATCTTCTTCGTAAACAGACGATCACAAAAAGTATGTATGCCATTGAGCCTCATTTTGAAGGAGCCGCGCGGCGTTTGGCGTTGTCAAGGGGTCGCCTGCTTGAGAGAAGATCCAAGCAAGACAACAGCGCCTCTTGGCTGGCGAGACGATGGCGTGGAAGGCCATCCACTTCAGCGGGCCGGACTCTGTTGACCGGCTCCATCGACTCCAAGCTCTGTGCTCCTCTGAAAATGGTGAAGGTGCTGATGCAATCTTGATCGTGGGAGGCGTTGACGGCTACCATTCCCAAGTCTGTCAGGCCGTGCTCAAGTATCTGTTCCTTGGAGCATCTGGCCAAGAACTATTGGGCGAGCAAGTCATTTCTCAGCAGCAGGAGCGACTTGAGGACGTCGTGCTTCTCTTACGACGCCGCTCGGTCTCAATCTTCTACTCGTCCGAAAGCGAGGCGGCGGTGACAATCCTCCCCGCTATTTCGAAATGGCGACAGGTTACAGAGTATGTGGTGCATGACGGGATGGATCTCGACGATCAGGAGACGCGTAAGATTTCCGCATTCAGGAATATGGTCGCAGGAGTATCCTGTATTGGCGTGCCATTCGGAACAGACCCACAGGGAAAGAACCTGCAGGACACGATGCTACCCGAGAAATGGCCGCTCATCCAATCTTACGGACTCGAAGAAGACGGGCCGCACAGCAAGGGATTCTTCACAATGAACCATCGCGTGGTTAATGTGTCATCCCAGCTCATGTCCGCAATGCACCAATTGGATGCCTTCACTGCTCGGCGCATTGTGCAGGAGAGCGAGCCACTTCTCTCTCACCACTTCGACGAGTTTCTTCGCAAGCTCGACCACGCCGAGTCAGCCGATATCCGCAGTAAACGCTCCGAGACCGAGGTAGTAGAGGACTTGCTGAGCTTTTACGAGTTCGGAACAACACAGTACGCAGCACGAGGCCTCGAAGTCCCACCCACCCGAGGCAGCAAGGTTCTGTATGGCAACCGATCGAGCTCGCTGCAGCTCAAGTCGTCCACAACAGCCAATCTTGCCACTGCAGGGCCAAGCGCCGAGGTTCCAGCGACGCACATGCTCGTTCAGGCTGAAGATCCTTTCAGTGGAGCTCGCTTAGCACGAACGTACTTCATGTCAACGGGGAAGATCTGCAAGCGCGTTGTAGATGCAGATGCGCTGGTGCAACAACTTGGTGAAGAGGGAACGACGAGTGCTGGAAATATGATGGATACCCGGTTTCTCATCGCATTATATTCTGCTCTTCTGCGAGGCTTCGCAGCTGGTAGGCGCATTCTTGTTCAAGAAATTGGCGGTTCTGCGAGTTTGGAGCAATGTTCGACGATCGTTAAAGACTTCGCTGTCAAGAATATGACCAACATAGAACTGCCCTGCGAAGACCCCGAGGTTGCTTCTGCTCTGAAACGCGCAATGGATCTCTTGGATGAGCGACTTCACGTCACTTTAGACGTTTTGGACGCGTGTGGACGCTCCTTCGCGTCACAATCGAGTATCCAAGGAAACGGTAAGTCGACGACAGATAGTGTTATGTACCTGGGCAAGTGATGCACTAATGTTGTTTGTGCGATGACATACCAGACTGGTGCTTCGTGTATTTTGCTCTCGAAGTCGCCGGGATTCAGAGCGTTTCGTCACCCAATGCAGGATCTCTGGGATCGCTGATTGTGGGAGATTCGATGCTTATTCAGCTTCCGTCGAAGGCTCATGCATCTTCAGTGTCTACGGCTGCAAACGGACTGTGCCTCACAAAGAACTTCCCGTACTTCCGCTCCTGGTCGCAAAACGGTGTCGAAGCCGATGCGAAAGACTCGTGTGATGCAACGCTGCAGTCCGAGTTCATGCTACAAGCGCCAGCCATGCAACTCGGGAAGATGATTCCCTCGCTTGACATGGACTCGGCTGGTATGACATCAGACAACAGCCAAGGGCTCAAAAGGTCGCAATCGCAACCTTCTGTATCGGAAGTGCACAACGCGATCCTGCTGCTGGATGTTGTCGACGTCCCGCTGGTAATCGGAAGCATGCGGTTCTTTACTGGCGGCTTCGTCTTCAAGAGTCCGCATTTCAATCCCATCTTGGTGTCAATTGCGAAGCACGTCGAGAGTTTCCAGTTTGTACCATCCGAGTACGAAGAGCTGCTGCTGTTGACTGTGTTGTTCAAGCAAGGCGAACAAAAGAGTTTCACGCCGGTGCGTGATATCTCTATTTATTTGCTGTGGATTGTGACGTGAACCTAACAGTGCAATATTCAAATTGCGCAGGTATCTGAAGCGTTGCCGTTTTCTGATCCGTGCGCTCGACTTCATATACCTCTGGTTGCAGGAACACGATACCAGGCCGAGGTTCTTCACGCGCTGACATCCTGGAAGGAGACAGCTAACGCGTTAAATGTCCCGATTTATCGCCCTCACGATCTCGACGTCCAGTCCGTGGACGCGATCACGCCTCGAGACACGGACACGAAAAGGGTTGAATTATCCCAAGCGATCAAGGATGCATGCGAGATGTTGGCGACGAAGCACCGGTTCGTTGGCAGCGACTCGGTGCAATTGCAGCGCTTCTTCCCGCCCGAGTTCATCCCGAAGGACTCGACACTGAACATTTCGTTGCCGAGGCTGAGCGAAAGCAACTTGAGAAAGATGGTCGTTCCCATTACCGTCATGGTCGGCGTCCCAGGCAGCGGCGTGAGCGCGTTATCTCGCTCGCTTTGCGATATTTCGTCGTCGGATTTCGAGTGGCAGGAAGTCCACATTGACATGCGAACTCTCAGCAAGAGCAAAGCAGCGATGGAAGCCTGTTTGTACTCGGAAGTCGGCGCGAAGATGTGTCGAGCGCTCGAGCAGATCAAGGAACACGTGGACAATGTCCGACTACATCCTCGGATCATGCTGTCGGTGACCGGGTACGTGGATCCGATCACGATAGTTCGTGGGATACAACATACTGCAGCAGCCAAAGCACCGCTACCTGTGAAAGTTAGCACTGTCATCGCATGCGTGAGCGCCACATGCGTCTACAAGCCCGATATGAGCTCGTCGGAAGCGCCATTCCCTAAATTGATGGACCAACTTGCTGCCGGATTTGCCACTCATATAGTACTGACGAATACGGCCGAGCTCGCGACGGAGCAACTCCAGCGCCTGCGCTACCGTATCGACCTGGCGAATCCTTTCGCTGATGTCCAAGTGCTGGCGTTCGATATTTTCGAAGGTCCCATCACGACATTGCTGGTCGTCGACCGTTTCAGTAGCGCTTACTACACGAGCTACCGCCAAGTCCACTACCCGAACTGGGACTCGGACAGCATCACAGAGCCGGTGTGGTCTCATGTAGCAGAACTGGACGCAGAGCAGACTCCGGACTCGTGGCGGTTTCGACTTGCTCCCGGCGTGGAACGCGCCAAATTCTTTCAGTTGGCTGTCCGTGCACTGACACCTTTCGCGACCCTAACTAAATCTCTCGAGAAGATTCACCCAGTCACCAAGTCCGAGACAGGGATCCGTCTCGCGCAATCTATTGCTGCGGGGAAGACCCAAAAAGACTCGAATACAGGCGTCGCTGACGATCTATTCCACGACAAGACTTGCGGGTCGGCGTGGTGTGTGGAGGGTCGAGTCGTGTTTGCAGGCGACACGGCTTGCACCTATGACTTCGTTTCGACTGGAAGCTTTGCTCGCCTACGAGAAGCACACCCTCAGCAGTCAAGCCAGCGGACCGAGCAACTGAGCTTGACGGTTACTGGGAAGGGAATCAACCCAGAAAAGCTACATCATCTGCTGCTGCATTGTTTCAGTCTCGTCGAGCGTACTAAACAGGAGATACGAACGGCCATATCCGTGACACTGGAAGAAAAGCGCGAACTTCAAAAGGAGCACGTACGTACCGCCGTGCATCGTCACTATGGACGACAAGTCGAGTTCTGTTCAGCATTCACACGATTGATATCGCTTCTGTAGGCTATGGACCCTCTTCCTGATGGGTACATGTTTGATGGAGTTAACTACGTCGACTTTTACGGCGGGCGGTTTGAGTTCCATCCAAACATGCCGCAGATCATCGAGGACCACGTGGCTGCAGTAAACGCTGCAGTCAAGACAGCCAATCTGAAAGCCGAGAATGCCCAAAAAGACGAAGAGCTCTATGTGCAGCCGATCGTCTGAGGGTAGAAGCGGAAGCGTTTGCTGCTTCGTAGTTCGATCGTTGGTTGCAGCCTTGCATACTCTCTTGATACTTCTCCCTAGGAGCCTAAAACGAGCCAAAATACTTTGCATCGTCCTCAGGGTCAATGCTCTCCGCACTCGAAAGCTCTGCGTCCGCTGCTGCCTTGTCGCATCCACGTTCTTGTCCGTATCTCGGATTGTAGTCTGTGTCGCCGTCGTAGGGAGAAACGACTTCCTGGCGTAGGATCCTGTCAGCCGTTATCGTATCCCAATCGACGTCCTTGAACCACGGGTGCTGCATGACCTGATCAGATGGGTAACGATTAGTACAGACGATTGGAATCAAACGAACACAACATGAACAATCAAAAACATCAAACCTCAGCTGCTTCTCCAGCTCCAAGTCGCTCCTGTGGATTGATGCAAATCAATTGCCTGCCGACAACAAGACAAACTCCAGCATGTCAACGACGATCCGCATATCCATCGCACAAAATGATGTTCGTACTTGATTAGCGAGTCGAGATCGGCGCTGATTGTGATGTCAGAAGGCGAATCACGCTGGAGACAGTTGTCGGCCACACTGGCGGCAATTTGATCAAAGTACTGCTCCAGCGTGCGTCCAGATGGACACTTGTACTCCCACGGCGGACGTCCATATACCATTTCATAAATGATAACGCCGAGACTCCTACACACAAAGTCCATGAGCTGAGTAAACTAGAGCAGGTCGAGCGGATCGCTTACCACCAGTCGACCGTGTTGCAGTATGGCTCACGTCGAGCCACTTCTGGAGCCATGATGTACGGCGTCCCACACAAGGAATACGTCCGCGAGCTCTCGTCTGAGATGGCTTTGGACAGACCAAAGTCAATGACTTTCGCCACACCCCGCTGATCGACGAGCACGTTCCCGGTCTTTAGATCCCGGTGGATATGGCCGGCAGAGTGAAGCTCGCGCAGAGCGAGCACGATTTGGGCTGCCACGAACTTGGCAACAGCCTCTGGGAACCTGCCAGTGTCGCGATAGCCCCACACGCACTGGTAGAGCGGCCGGCCGTGCACAAACTCCATCAAGAGTGCGACATCGTGCTCGTTCTCGAACACCGCCACTCCACGACAGAGGAACGTCGTCTCGTCAGCCGGTCGAAACAAAATCTGCTTCTCCGTCTCCAGTCGCTCCTTCTGCTGCGCCGTCACGAGCACATCGCGGGAGATCCGCTTCAGCGCTGTACATATAGCAAGCCAGCGCAGTCAGCGGTGTGCTTGAGTCAATAGCGAGGAAACATCGACTGACCAAGCAGATCGTCGCGGCCCTTGCGCCGACACTGGTAGACGCTGCGGCAACGAGGACGTGAATGAATACGAGTTCATCAACACTCTGTTGGGTACATCATTGCCGCAGGGCTCGTGCCTGGCGTAGCCGCCGCTCCCGAGGAACTGAACGACCTCGATGTCGCTGATATCCATGGTCAAACTTGAAGTGTGAGGAAGGAGAAACGGTATCGAAGCAGGCGGCATTTTCAACCAATCATCGGGCTTCATCCGTTTTTATTCTGCTGCAACATTTGCATGTCGGCTTTTTCAAAACTGGATAAGAACGATGGCCGCTATGCATGCGCGCATGCGCAAGGAGGTGGCGATGCTCGAGACGGATCCGCCCTACGGTAGCGCTGCTCCTCCCCAGCCTATCTGTGTGTGTGAGACATGCACTGACCGCTCGTTCTCCCACCGAGCAGGCGTGAGTGCGTGGCCCAAGGACGGCAAGCTGGACGAGCTCGAGGCTCGTAAGTCCAGCCAACCTACCGTGTCGAGAAAAAGCAGCACAAGCTGAGCGTGTTATGTCGAACTGTGTGGTGTAGAGATCATGGGGCCGGACGGGTCGCCGTACGAGAAAGGCGTTTTCCGTCTGGAGATCGAGATCCCTGAACGGTGCGTCGATGGCGAATGCATTTCACCGACTGTTGCAGTTCGAGTGTGTTAGCTGATATTCGGCCAGGTATCCGTTCGAGCCGCCGAAGGTCCGCTTCACGACGCCAATCTACCACCCGAACATTGACGACGCAGGTCGTATCTGCCTCGATACGCTCAAGATGCAGCCGAAGGTGTGTCGAATCGCAATGCACTTTCACCGTTTGAGGCTCGAGGCGTGATTTTCGTCGTCTGTACCTGTTGATGCTGCCTTGTAGGGCTCATGGATGCCATCCGTCAATATCAGCACGCTGCTGACGACGATCCGGCTGCTCATGGCCGAGCCGAACGCGGACGATGGGCTCATGCCAGAGATTGTGCGTCCTCTTGATTGTTCAGCGGCAAATTTGCTGTGTTGTAACCGCGATGGTTCACGTTGGGTCAGGCCGACATGTTCAAGCACAACCGCGAGTTTTTCAATCGGAAAGCTGCGGAGATGACTGCCTTGCACGCTCGACCCTCTGAGGGTCTTCCAAGTCAGGCGGTCGCTAGTCCTAATGCAGAGCGGCCCGCACGCACTGCTCAAAGCGTCAACCCACCTGCAGTTGCACAAGGCAACGACACCGCTGCCCCCCTGCCAAAGGTTTCGACTGAATCCGATGACGATTCTTTCAGCGATGGCGAGTCGTCCAGTGATGATGAAACAGGCGGCAGCGATGACGACCAGGACAAACAAATACGATCATCCAAGCGCCAGCGTCGTAGTTAGTGGCGATCATCACTCACGACAGCAACGAAGATTCAGATCCATTTAGCCAACTAAACTTCACTTTCTCTCATTAGTTGTTGATCTACAGCATATTCACGCCGGGTTCCTTCAGATCGGACACAACGTCTGGGAGTTTACTGGGTGGAATGAACTGCACAGCTTGTTCCACAACGAGAAACGCTCTCACAGCCAGGTTGAAGCCATCGTTGACGATCAGATCAAGACTGGGCACGTTTTTCCGAGGCGGGTGAGCGAGTTGCGTCAATCTGAGACCTGTTATTTGCTCATTTTGGTGATTGATTCGCATCTTGCTGAGAACCGTTCTGTACGAAGATATTTATGCGCCAGGAAGTGCAACACTCACATGGCAACAGCACGAATCGAACTCACGATATCACTAATTCTCTATTATGCTCACGCGATCACGAGGTCGAAAGCCGGAGATCTGTACTCCAGCACCTTTGACTGAGAAGAGTACGACGAGACGCGATCACGCGTTGATACCTGTACTCTCCGCTTCAAGATGATGCTGCATCCGTGATCAGGCAAAACCAAATGAGTCCACCAGGATCGGTATGAGATGATCAAACAATAACCCCACGCACCACCTGCGGAGCACCAGCGAGGCTTTCGAGCACGAGTGGACGCGGTTTGGAGTGCTTGCCGCCTTGACTCGGTTTCTGTTGGCAGGCGTCAGAGCATCAGATCTTCATCGAGTCAACATCGTTTCAGACAGCACTTGCCTTGCTCATGTGTACCATGTCAATGTCCTCCTTCGGCGTCGGCTTATACTCGAGCGGCTCCAGCTGCGCTGGTACCTCGCGCTTTGCCGCCGCTGCCGCTGCTATCGTCGCCTTCTCGCTCTTGCGTCTGCTCCCGCCGCCCATTTCCTGACACTCTCAACAACGAGAGCTGGCTGTCTTCGTGCCGGAACTTCTCCTCGAGTGTCTTCAATCAACCAGCGATGCTCAGCGATTGTGTCTTGACACTTTCGGTTGATGTTCATCAAATGGCGTAGCGTCCTCTGATCCTCGGTGCCCGATCTGCCAATTTTAGCACGACTTGGCCAGAGGACGACCAGGACGGAACGTCCGAAACACGCGGTCCCAGAGCGAGAAGCGCTTGGCGAAGTTCCAGCGCGGGTGCGTGTGGTGCAGGTCGTGGTCGTGCACCCGCAGACAGAAGGAGCCGACCGCGTTCACCAGCGGCATCTGCGGGAAGGAGAACCCCTTGAGCTCGAGTCCCGAGTGGCCCGCGACCTCGACGTACGTCTTGTACGCGAACAGCAGCTGAAGCTGGAGCGGCGAGAAGATCGGGGTGGCGACTGCGGCCACGCAGAAGGGAAGCACGTTGGTCAGAATCAGGTCGAAGCCGTCTTGCTCGTAGGTGGACAGCGCGCACGGGTGGAGGTGCAGGTGGTGGCGCTTGTGCACGTGCTGGTACAGCCACGTGCTGCGGTGGCAGACCCAGTGCATAGCGAAGTGGCACAGGTCGAACACGATTTCGAACCACAGCGACTTGGGGATGAAGAGCGCGAACTCCCATGCGAACAGTGATGAGTGTGGAGTCTGTGGCGAGACGTACTGAGCAGCGAACCAGAACGACGCGCACTCGGTGGGAACCACGAGCCACAGGATCCGCCAGTAGATTGTCCTTCGTTGTGCAGCGGTCAGCGCGCTTCGCTTATCGCCGAGGATCCGCTGCTTCTTCGTGGCGATCCACTCGAACCACGAGATCACCGCCGCGATTCGCAGCAGACTGACGACGTACACCGCCAGACCGAAGAGCTGCTCATGATCTCTTGAAGCTTGCAAGACAGCGAACGCTGCCAACGCGACGCTCGAGATGAAGGCGTTAATGAGCAAGTAGAACTTGAAGCGCCGCGCGATCCGCCAGGCAGACGCCATAAATCCATTCGCCCCCTCCATGAGCTCCGACGAGGCCGAACTGTTCAGTGGAAGCACTGGTTGCGCAATGACCACTTGCGTCCAGCATTGCGGTCGTTGCCAGAAGGACCAACAGACCAGGTCTGAGCAACGCTAGCGCGTCACCAGGTCGTACTTTGCCGGAGTGAAGTGCGTCACCCACTTCAAACAAATGGTATACGGTACTCTCTCTCTCAAGTACCGTGGAGGTCGAAAGTATGCACGGCTACTTCTTCGACCCGATAAAGTACGAATCCGATCGCGAAAACGAGATCAACTTTACACAGAGAAGAGAAGCAGAGCGGCGATGGACGAGTCGCTGCTCGGCGCTGGCCGCGGTGGCGGCCGCGGGGATGACGAGGAGGAGGAACTACTATGGAACGAGCTGAAGGACAGCGCTGGACCGGCGCCGGCGTTCGGCGGTCTCGGCGGCGCGCCTGGTGGCGGGAACTCCCGCGAGCAGTCGGCTTCCGGTGGCGTCGCGCTGCCTTCGCTGCGCACGCACGTGCACTTGCCGGCCATCTCGACGCTGTTTCGGGACGTGGTGGACTCGGCCAAGGCCTCTCTTCCTGGCGGCCGAGCGCGGTCGAGCGGACAGCGCGGGAACGGGCCGGGAGAGGCGCCGACGGGTCGCGTGCCGCGCGTGCCGGACGCGCAAGGTCGCGTTGCCAACCTGGACGCGTTTCTGATCACGTTGTACAACTACTACTACCACAAGGGGTTCTGGTGCATCGTTGTGGTGGAGCTCGTGAGCATGCTGCAGGGCCTGTTCAGTGTCTCGCTCTCGAGCTTCGTGCTCGGCTGTGTGCAGTGGAGCGAGTTGCTGCACTGCCGCAACCACCCGGGCAAGGACTGCTCGCAGGAGATGGAGCACTATTTGTCGTGCAAGGCCGACACGAACGGCTTCCTCAGCCTCATCAGCGGCTTCTACTTCCTCATGTTCATGGTCTACTGGCTAACGCGCGCCGTGCACTTGGTCGGAATGCTGCGGGACACGCGCGACATGGAGAAGTTCTACAATGACAGGTGCGCGTTTGCTTTGCTTTTGCACAGATGGAGGTGATATTGTCAGTGTGGAAGCTTGACGTGTGGTAATGGCTGTAGACTCCACATTGACGATCGGCAGGTGCAGACCGTGTCGTGGGACGAAGTGGTGACCCGCGTGCTGGACCTCGTGAACGGCACCAACGTGCCCAAGAATCTGCGCCAGGTGTCGTCGTACAAGCTGCAGATCGATCCGGCGCTGCTGTCGACGCCGCACGACTTTGCACGTCGCATCATGCGCCGCGAGAACTATCTGATTGCGTGCATGAACCACTCGCTGTTCCAAGGCGCCAACCTGCTGCCGACGTCGCTGCAGTTCCTCTCGACGGCGCACATCATGTGCTCGCGCAACATGGAGACGAACCTGAATCTGTGTCTCGTGGACCAAATGTTCGACGCCGACAACAACCTGGCACCTTCGGTTGTGCACAACGTCGAGATGCTGCAGAAGCGTTTCGTGATCGCTGGCGTCATCAACTTTGTGCTGTCACCCTTCATCCTGCTCTACCGGGTCTCGCAGTTCTTCTTTCTGTCGTCGCAAGAGTGGCAGATGAACCGAGTCTACTACTTCGGCACGCGTCGCTGGAGCTCGTACGCTCTCTGGAAGTTCCGCGAGTACAATGAGCTGCCGCACGTGCTGGACGCGCGCATGGCGCGTTCTTACTCGTTGGCGGATCGATATTTGTCCATGTTTCCGGCTGGACCACTCGGGATCATTGCTGGCGGTGTGGCGTATTGCGCGAGTGCGCTCATGGCGGTGCTGATCGGCATGAGTTTGGTGGACGACTCTCTGCTAGAGACGTCGCTGTACGGCCACCCTCTCCTCTGGTACATCACGATCGCGACGGGTATATTTGCGCTGTCTCGGTCGTTCACGACGTCGGCGTCGCCCTTCTTGGTGCACGGCGACTGCGAAGAAGCTATGGTCCAGGTGTCGGCGGAGACTCACTACTTCCCGAAGGAGTGGCGAGGTCGGTGTCACTCGTTCGACGTTCGGGACTCGTTCACGGCGTTGTTCCCGTACAAGGCGCTGCTGTTCGCACAGGAGTGCTTGTCGGTCGTGATGGCGCCGTACATCCTGTGCATCTCGCTCCCGCGGCTCTCGCGTGAGATTCTACTCTTCCTGCGCTCGCACTCGCTCGTGCATCCGAGCACAGGAGCTGTTTGCCGCTTCGCCGAGTTTGATTTCAAGGAGTACGGGAATGACCCCAAGATGGAGAGCTCGTTCATCAACTTCAAGCAGAATCACCCCAAGTGGGTCGGTGCTCAGGAAGGCGAGGCACTCATGCAGCGTCTGGGGAAGCTGAAGGAGGAAGAGATGGAGAAGTCGATGCGCATGGGCGACACGATGATGTACAGCAGCGGCAACGTCATGTCCATGTCCCACCAGCTAATGCAGTCGCAGGCAATCCAGACCGCGCTTGGAGGTCCGTTCGGAGGGGGCTACGCACCGCAAGAGAATGAATTCTACTGGCTCAAAAAGGTACGGACGTTTTGCTCGGGAGGTGGTGTTGGTGCTGTACTTGCTGACTTGAGTGATACGTTATGCACGCAGCTGCACCAGCAAGGTCAGCTTGCCGAGCTAGAGTTGGAAGCGGCGAAAGGCAATGGACCCAACAGCTTTTCGATCTCGAGCTTAGGGTCTTCGACTGCGCACGTTTGATGTGGACTACTCGTTGAAACGTGTGGTGACTGCATGTTTCCGTCTCGAAATACACACTTTTTCCAACAGAACATACACAATTCTACATTGGACTATTTCGCGCACCTTCGCTAGCACTGCAGCAAGGTGTCAAACAACCGATATCGAATCGGACGGACTGCGTTCTCGGTCGAGTCAGCGCTGCTCTGTTGTGGCGGGGTGTACGACTTGATACAGCAATGGTGCAGGCTGCGAGAGGAGAACAACCTGGCGAACCGTTTCTCCAGCAATCCCCTCGAGCTCGTGGATTCTCCGAGGTCACACGCAGGGATCCCATGCAGGAAGTGAGCCTACAATTGGACAAACCCGTCAACATTTCGGCCCGAGAAACAAGCAACAGCATCAATGCAAGCAGATGCTCTTCGTACCGCATCTTGACCGTGAACGATCGCGTCCAACGTTCCAGAATCATCTTCCACCGAAAGCACGAAGGAGAACACGAACTCCCCCGATGACCCTGGTTTCGGCTTGGCGATCTTGATGATCTCGGTAGGCCACATTTTCACAAATCGCACATGGCAGTGATACTTTCGTGGCGCTTGCCGCGTGCTGACAACAGAAGCGAGCGGGGTCACTGGGATGCTCTTCAAAATCCGAACAGGAACAACAGTGCGAACTTCAGTCGATGAACCGAGCGACACCGACTGATTTGTGTCAGGAACGAGTTCATCAGTGGGTTGGGAAGGTGACGGCGAAACAACACCATTCACCAGATCGAGGCGCGTTTTCACCTCTGGTATATCCTCCGGAACCAGCAACAGAGACGACACCTCCCGAAATCGCAGCACGTGAAAATCAGGCGAGCTACTGCTGGAGGCCTCGGTCGGCTCTGGTGTCGTGATTGCCAGGTTGCGGAAGCGACACCAGTTGTCGTCGAAGTGGTCGACGTATCCCATTTGTTGGACGACCATCCAGCACGAGTTCATCGCAATCTCGATGATAACACCGTGATCGGGTACCGATACTTGACCGTTAGTCAGTAGCAGGACCAACTCCGGATCTGAATCGGCCGCATTGCCAGATCCATCCCATACAACCAGCCGAACGGTCTCCATGGCGGTGTTGACATGGAGGATGCGAGTCACCACGTCGACGAAGTTGTCAGCGTGTCTGAGATCTGCCAATAGTAGCGGAGGCTGTGGACAGCCAGCGGGAAGCGTATAGTCCTCCGGCAAGCTCGTTCGAGCCCATGCGCTGCACATACACGTCAAGGAATACACGTCAGCAGCAGAACGAGGATTTACCGAGACGAGAGTCGCGCATTTACATGAGCTCTCGGGAGCGACGCTCGTCGGACTCTTCAAACGTCCACGTCTCCGAGCACGTTTGAGCGTTGAGTTTCTTGTTGCTGCTCTCACGAAGCACAATATATCGCGTTGCACGAGGACTATACCCATGACAAACACCAGTATCCAGTCAGCATCGGCCACACACGTTCGCAGTGACTGTGAGGACACGTTTGCGCTTACTGTGCACTTCCTTGGAGCTTATCCTGGTACTGCTGGATGCGCAGCTTGTGGAAGCGAATGATATCGCCGACATACTGAGCAGACACGGTTAGATCCGATCAACTACATCGTGATAGAGTGGTCCGTACCAGGATTCTCGGCATCTTGTCGATTGAAGGGTAAAATACGTTGATAGAGACCGCGTCGATTCGGCGAGGACAGCTTTCGTCGACGATACTCACGCTCATCTGCGTGCACAAGCACAGCAAAGTGTTGTCAGCAAGGTGTCTCCAATGATCTCGCCGCATTTGACTCGACTCACGTAAAAGTCCGTTCCTCCAGAGTGCTTCGGAAGCGACGTGTTCACAACAACCCCGTACAGATCTGCGTTGCCAGGAACCAGATCTCCGAGCGCAGTGTACCGGTACGCGGCGGTGCCACCGACCGCCTGCTGCAGCGTTCGTTTGCCTCGTCCGCGCTAAAATGCACAAGAGTCTCGAGAGTGAGCTGCATCACCATAACTCGCTGTTGCCACCTTCATTCAATACCTCATTCGACGGCGGTAGCCGTGGTGTCATTGCTAGTTGCCATTTACAGAGTCGATATGAGTTCCCAGATCCCGCCAGATCCTGAACAACGATCCGACTTACTCGTGTGGATATCGCGCGTCTGGATGATCTTTGGAGGCAAGTATCTCAGCTGATCCGACTCCGGCAGTCGCTGCGGCTCTTCATACGTGAACTTGATGGCAACACCAACTGGAAAGCGGAAGAGCCGAGCCGCTCGGTCGAGCGCCTTCTTGAGCAGTGCACGCTCGGCCACGATGACGCACGGTCGCAGCTCCTCCGTGTCTCCGCCAGCTTCCCACTCGAGTGACACAAGGCCGACGCCGCGGATATCCACCTTGTACTGCCATCAACCACGCAACCACGCATGTCAATGCTTATGCAGCTGGCTTGTAGATGCGCACTCTAATGACCAGCATTCACGCACGTGCCGCTGGAGAAACTGCACTTTGGTGGCCCACGCGTCGTAGAAGAACACGGTGCACGTCTCGAACGACTCGCGTGCACGAACGCAATACACCGGGTTAAAGATACTAGCAGAGAACAATGGCTGCGACGGTGATCAACCAAGCATGAGGCAGAAGCTGTGAAAGGATATGATGTTCGATGACGGCAGTCACGAGCTGCGTGGCGTCGGCGCCGCACGGGCCTACGCCGGGACTGAAGGCATCCAGCAGCTGCTCCGCGCTGTCTTCGTCAGTGGATATAGAGGACAGCGACCGCAGCGGATATGCGCGCTTGACGACGCCGGTCACGGCGACCGTGCCATTCTCGAGCAGTTCCATTGTCAGGCGGTGGACTTTCCCGCCAACCCAAATGGTGCATCAATTACCTCTGCTAATGAATTGTATCTCGCAGCATCGACTGTATTGCATACTACGGGTTATTGTGGGAGGAAGGGTTCTAGCTGAGCCATCATCTGCTTCAACTCTTGCTCGTGCGCTGTCGAGGTCAGCACTTGCAGCAGGAACGACGAACCCGCGAGCTGGTAAGGCACCTGCGTCGCCAACGGCACGAAGAAGCTCTTCGACTGCCGCTGGCACAGAACCAGGTACTCGAGCAGCAGGCGGAGCACCCGCATCAGAGACTTGAACCCGAGGTCTTGGAGAGCGGGTGAGTTCTTGGGGAGCGCGACGAACAGCGTGAGCAGGTTGTCCAGCAGCGTGTTGAAGCGCTCGACCTCGTGCTGGCCAGCACGGCGGATATTGTCGTCCGCAGCTGCAGTCAACGCATCCACGGCGAGCAGTACGGCGCTTGAGGCGGACGCCACAAATGCCTCCAGCACTTTGGAGAACAAGACATCCAGTGCCGACTTCAACGGCTCGACGAAATTGTGCCGATCGAGCGCTTCCAACAGCGCGACGAGGCTCTGCGTCTGAAGACTTGAGCTTGGGTCGAAGTAGTGCTCAACCGCGACTTGCGTTTTGCCCACCACAAATTGGCGCACCTGGTACAACAGCGGACTGTCCAGCGCCGTGCCGCCTGTTGACGCGTTGCCGTTGTGTTGGCTCAATATTCGAAACCACTCGAAATCATGCAAACTCCACGCCTTGGCGGGACCCTGGGTCGGTTGAGCCACGCTGAATGGGTCCCAATACAGAAGCTCGGCGCGAACATAAGGAGCGTACAGCTTTTCAACAGCGAGGTCGCAAAATGAGTTCTTGTAGGCGGCGGGGAACTTGGCTTTCCACTCCTGAAAGCGGCCGTAGACACGGTCCAGCGAGCTGATTTCATCGATCGCATCGCCGAATAGATCTTCTCTGGTGTCGCCGTGCGGGGTATCGAGTGGTGCATACGGCTCCGAAAAGTGGTCGGGAGAGGGAGTTGCACCATCATTTGGGATAGGGGTGTTTGAGTCGATATCGAGACTGTTGTAGCCCCACACGTCCGCCTTGTCGATGTGATTGGATCCGACCGCACGCATCACATGCGCTCTCAATGCGCGACGCATCGCATCACTCTGCAATGAAGCCATCTGTGAGCATTTGGCGAGCATTTCAGTCTCCTTCGCTTCGATCTCCACCACTTTCTCGCGCAAGCAAAAACTCAGGCCCTTGACGAAATCCTCCATGACTTGGAAGTACTCAAACTCCTCACTGCTGATGAGCAGCTCCTCGCGCTGACTTTTGAGGTTGTCCTCGACAATCGCGAGCTCAGCGTCAATTCGCGCCAGCTCCCGTTCCTCCCGCTCACTCTCAAACGTCGCGGCTTCCACCGATCGATCTAGTTTCATGAGGAGGCTGTCGATTGACACACACGAGATCTTCTTCCTGGTCGGGTAGTCGTGCTTTTTGTCGGCTCGAGAGCTAGTTTGAGTGGTCGGAACAGCGTGGTGGCCACCGCGCCGCATGAGCTCTTCCTCCCACCGCTTGTTCTCTTCATTGTCGTCGTCGTCAGAGGGTTTGTCCTCAACGACCTCTGCCGACTTGTCCAGCTCGTGTTTGTGTCCATCCATGCCAAACGTGACGCGATTCTTTCGCCGACGGCGCTGCAACATCTGTGAGTGCAGCGGGATAAACTCATCCTCCTCCTCTTCATGAACTTCCTCCACCAGCTCATCGTCTTGACCGCCTGCAGGTTTCGGCTCAACGTCTTCCATCTCGACGTCAGGCGCTTCCACATCGTCAACTTTAGCCGGATCTCGTCTCGTCAGCAGCACTTTCTGTTCCTTTCGCAGCGACGACAGCATCTCCGTTGAGTACATGCTCGGTGTGTCCTCCTTCATGGACACATCTTCCACCACCGAGCTCGCGATGATCAAATTCGGTCGGATCTTGGCCTTCCTCGCCGCCGACGCCGCTGGACGCCTGTCCTTGTCGACGTCGAAACTCAACAGCCCATGCGACTCTGTTTCTTGCTGCGCTGTCGCCATCACCACGTCGTGGTCGAGCCCAACTCTTCGAGACGCCTTCATTGTGCTCGAGCTGAACGTCATGGCGCCTTTGGCCTTCCCCTTGCGCCGCCTCGAGCGCCGCATCTCGTCGAGCAAGGCGTCTCCCTCGTCAGCGATTGGGTCGCTTACGAGGTTGTTAGATCCCTGATCATCGGAAATTTGGACCTTCTGCGCCTCGACCGTGTCCGCGTGGACGCCCTCCACGCCGTTGCTGCTATTGGGCTCCTCGTCCGATCCGGTGGCGAGCTCCTTGCGCTTCCGCGCGCCGCTCCGCTTGACCTTGGTGCGGAACATGTTGCCGCCAGCTCAATCAGCCACAACCAAAGCGCAAATGCGCCATGATTGGGTGAAAATTGCTACCCATCGCAGTTTTCGACCAATCTCGTACCAAACCGGTGATTTTTCAAATATCCGATGATCTGTTTCTACAGGTCAATCGGAAACGATAGGAAAAACTCACTTTTCTTTTGGCTGCCAAGGGCAACTTGGATCACTGAGCAGATCACTTGCTGCCCAGACCACCGAGGCGGCAGGTGCAGCATTGAGACGCAACCACGACGAGCATGTTTCGAGCATTCTTCGGCAGTGGAGGCGGAGACGACGTCCCGCCGCCCGCTCCCGCTCCCGCGTCTGCCCCGACGAGAAGAACTTCCAACAGAGACAAACCAAAGGTACACTTCTGCTGGCTCACGACTCGCTTGGATGCAACAAAGCAAAAGAGGCTCAAACTTTGTGTTTGTTATGCCGTGCATCTGTGTGAACGTATGGTCGCTTCGTGCTCGTACAGGCGGTGAAATGGCTGGGCATGAAACAGGGAGATAGCCGTGGTGGCGATCGCATGTTCATCAGCGAGGAGGCAGCCAATCGAGTGTTTCGGCCGTTGGGAGACCAGCCGGTGAATCTCATCTCGATCTTCGGCGCCGCGCGGCAGGGCAAGTCATTCTTGATGAACCTGCTGGCCGACCAGCAGGATCTGTTCAAGATCTCGAATCTCCGCGAACCGTGCACTCAGGGTGTGGATCTGTCAGGACATTTTGTCCCGCTCAGCGAGTTTAGCGGTGTGAATGGGTGTTCGCCCATCACGAATGCGGCTGCGCAGCAGATGCAGATTGGCTTTGTCGACGCCGAGGGCCAAGGTGATCGCGACATCACCTGTAAGTGACTGCATTTTGTCGAACGATTGGTGTGGTAGATTGACTCGCTTGTGTTGTGATGGGTACAGACGACTCGCGACTGGTGTCTCCGGTCCTGCTAACGTCGAAGGTCGTGATCTTCAATTGGAAGGACAGCTTGCAAGCCGATCGTATCCTGAACCTCCTTGCCGTGCTCGCCCGTGCTGCTCAAGGCATCGAGCTAGCCGAAGGCGACAGCGTCAAGGTCTTTGGTCACCTGCACCTGTACGTTCACCCCACACACTATATTCTTGTGCATGTGTTATCTTGTCACTCATTCACCTTAACTACGATGTCGTAGCGTCTTCCGCGACTGGAGTTTCGTCGACTCGACGCCTCAGCAAGTGTTCAATGACTTGTTCAAGAACGAGAAAGGCCGCAGCGACGAAGTGAACGTTCGTAATCTGGCACGCGCAAGCCTACAGGAGGCGTTTGAGTCGATCACGGTGTGGCTCTTCCCACCCCCTGTGACGGACACCGCTCACTTGAGTTCCAAGATTCGGTTCGAGCAGCTACAGCGTTCGTTTCAGGTCAAGCTACGAGAGTTCCGGAAGACTGTTTCGGCGCAATTGCAAGAACCAACGCGCTTTTACCGCCAGCCGCTGTCCGCCAGCCTTCTTTCGAGTGTCATGCCAGTTTTGGTCGAGACCCTGAACAGTGACCAAGTGATCATGCCAGAGTCGATCTACTCGTCCATGGTTCGCGCGCAAGCGAGCGCACTCAAAGAGGAGTGCGAGCGAGAAATTTCGGAGCACGTTGCTGCTGCTGGGATCGAAGAAGTCGTGTCAAATGGTGAACTCCAGAAGACACTTCAAGAGGACGTGAACGTGATTATCAAAAACGCGCTGGCACGGTTGACGAACACGCCAAGCTCTGTGTTGAAGGACATCCGGAGCTCTCTTCTGTCCTTCGCTGAGAAGGAGATCCAAATCGCTTTGCACGCGAACAACGAGAAGATCGTCTTGCTGCTCTCGAAGGAAGTGGATTCCATTTTCGAGAACTTGAAGCGAGAGTGCACCAAGCTGGAAACGAGTTCACTTCCCATGAAGCGCGACTCTCTTCGGGAGAAATGGTCGACCATCCTTCAGCGCGAGCTGAAACGGCTAGAAAAAGTGCCGGCAGGGTTGAACGACAAACGCGATATGGAACGCGAGAGTAGTCGTATTCGTCAGCACGCTGCTGTGCTTTTCGACAAGGTCGAAATTGCGAATGACAAGGCCATTCAGCGATGCAATGCTGCCATGAACGATCATCTGCGAGCGGCGAAAAGCGCGATATCGGACCGAGTTCTGGAGAGTCTTCAGAGTCATTTCGATGAGAAGCGACCCGTGAGCATTACAGCATTTCTGAATGAGGTGGAAACTATTTGCATTGCCGCAAAGCAGGACCTATCTCGCCAGGCTGGGGAGGCTGGCGATCTTGTGGGCGATTTCATCAGTGAGATCGACGTTCACAAGAAGCAGTTGTCGGGCGAAGTCAGCCGTCGGTACATGGCTGAAGTGCAGCATATCTTGAAAGAGGCTGAATATTCGGCCCGGGATGATCTGACACGAGAAGTGGCACGACATCTGGATGGGAATCTACCCTTGTTGAATGATGAAATCAAAGCTGCGATCGGCCAAGCCGCCCGCGTAGTGAACAGGAATATGAGCGACAAATTGAAAGGATGGACAATACTGAAGGCCGACATTGATGCGAAGGGTCGAGATTTGGACAAGCTGGCGGACATTGTAAGTGTGTTGGTTCTGACAACGACAGCTCATTGTATGGCTCACCTGTTCACTGACTTTGTGTTTGCGTATCATTCAGCTTACGAACGACTACCTCCGACGCAACAAGGACCTGGAGATGAGCGCTGATGCTCGCAAAGAGCGCGAGCAATACGAAGAGTTGCGAGTAACAATCTTGCAGGGGTTCGATCGCGAGATCCAGGCAATGAGGCTGCCGACCGATGACGATAAGATCGTATCAGTCTTCCACAAGGTTTTACAGAAGCACGTCGCTCACTTCTTGTCTCTATCGGGAAACAAGACGAGCTTTGACGTGAAGGGTCTTCGTGAGAGTCTGACCGCCGACTGCCAGCAAGCGATCGAAAACCAGAAGCTGTTGAACCGGTAGGCTTTGGTAGCCTCATACAAACAGCCATGGATGCATGTCGTACTTAACCTCAGATATGTGTGTGCAGGTTGGAAAAGGAGAAGAAGAGCGCCTCTGACAGTGCGGCGCAAGAGAAAGTATTGCGAGAGCGTGCAGCTGCTGCAGCCCAAGAGAAGGACGCTCAGATATCAGGTTCGGTGTTGTGTTGAGCTCCTCTATGGGGGGATGTTGACTGTGGATATCTGACTGTGATATGTGATCTTTCGTCATGATAGAGTTGAGGAATCACGCGACGAGAGCTGCCCGAGAGAAGGCGGCGGAGACGAAGCGTCTGCAGGAAGAATTGCTGGCGAAGGATCGGAAGGCCCGAGAACTGGCGCAAGAGGTCGAACTCATGCGAGCCCAAGATGCTCAGAAGCGACAGCTGGAGCAACGAGTGCAGGAGGAAGCACTCCACGCCAACCATGCGCGAGAGACCGAGTTGCAGCGCTTGAAGCGGGAGCTGGAGGAGATGCGTCTCCAGGTGTCTCGCTCAGAGATGGAGAAGAAGCACCTCGAGCGCCAGCTCCAAGTGGATGCTGCTCATGCCAGCGTGCGTCAGCAGCAGCAGGCGGATCGATTGCAGGCCGAACTGCAGGCGCTGAAGGAGAGAATGGCTGAAGACGAGCTGCAGCGAAAGGCCCTCGAGGTGCAGGCTCAGCACGAAGCTGAGTTGCGCGCGGAAGCTGAAGCGGATGCCGCTCGAGCAGCAAATGCCGCCGAACTGGCGGCGCGCTATGCTATGGAGGCAGCTCGTCAGGAGACGAGTCCTCCTGCTGCGTCGAAGAGTGTCGCGCAACGTAAGCGTGTCCGCTCTGGGGCCAGTGACGTCGAGATGGAAGACGTGTCGCCCTCCCCTCCTGCTCGTGCACCAGGTATGTGTTTGATTCCACTGTTAGGATGTTAACCCCTCCTTGCGTGTGTGCTTATCTCCTACATGTCGCTGCAACATGACAGCTAAATCTTCGTCTGCTGCTGCTGCTGGTGCAGAGCGCAAGAAAGCTCGCGGACCGTCGAAGAGCAAGAACGCCGGTCCCAAGAAGCGCATGTCGCTTGCGGAAGCACGCAAGGCTGCTCAGGAAGACGTCGAGCGTCGTATCCAGGAGCGTGCAAACGCGCTTGCAAAGAAACGCTAGGCGGGTGCGAGCGCCAATTGAGGACGATGAGCCGTACTGAGGTTGTGATGCACAAGTGGCCCCATAATGAGATTGCAGGAATGCCTTGGATCGAACACGTCGTGTGTATTGCATTCTTCCCATCTTCATTCGCAGGAAGCATTGTCCAAGACAGTTGTTAGACGGCAAGCAGGCGTGCGGCGCGTCTCGAGTCTTGCACTGGGGGACATGGTAACAACATGCAGCGGCCGCAGAGGCGTTCTATCAACTCGTCCTCGGCTCCACAGCGCCGGCTTAGACGAGGTCCTTGAGCTGAGTATTCTTGAGCAGCGGCGTGGACTCGTGGATCTGCTTGTCCGACGGACTTGCGGACTCGAGCATGATGATGCTGTGACTCGAGACAACGTGTCGAATCGGACCCGTGGATACGTAGTGATGCGCGAGACCCGCGAAGAGGAAGGCGAAGAGCATCGAGAGCGGGAAGATGCCGTACGCGGCGATGGCCCACATGGTGCGCGCGCCGTACTCTTGGTAGATGTAGCCGCCGGTGAGCGTGGCGAAGGCGGCACCCATGCCCTTCTGCACCGCCGTGAGCATCCCGATCATGGTGCCCTGCGTGCCCTCGGCCGACGACATGTAGACGTAGTTGGTGAAGGCGGCCCAAAGCAGACCGAACGTCAAGCCGTGCAGCGCCTCGATGGGCAGCAGGTACCACGGGTTCTGCGCGTACATGTAGACGACCATGCGGATGCCGTAGGCGACGAGGCAGACCATGACGACCTTGGGGGTGCCGACGCGGTCGAGGATCTGGTTCGAGTAGAAGAAGAGCGGCAGCTCCGAGATGGTCTCGATGGCGATGATGATGCCCACGAGGTTGGCGTTGTTGCCCGAGAGGTTGAAGTAGTAGAGGAAGAGGAAGCTATCGATGAGACCGCCCATCATGCCGGCGAGCAGCACCACGATGAAGAGCACGACCACGTCCGACTGCTCCTTCATGTGCGCGAGGCTCTTGAGATAGTCGTTGCCGCCGCTACTCTGGCCGGCGTTGACGCGGTCGACGGACGGGATGAAGCGCACGAGGATGAAGAGCGAGAAGACGGAGAGCGCGAGCACCATGTTGAAGCACCAGGCGATGCCGACCGAGGCCGCGAGCACGCCGGCGAGGTAGCCGCCCCAGCCGTAGCCGACGGCGCCGTACAGGCGCTGCTTGCCGTAGACGCCGCCGATCTGCGAGAGCATCTGCATGGCCGTCTGGTCGAGCAGTGACCACGTGGGCTGCGTCTGGAAGTTGGCGATGAAGACCGTGACGGCCATAATCTCGAACGCCGTGACGAACTGCACCGAGAACATGAGCAGCGCCGCCGAGATGAGGCACACGATATGCACCAGCTTCTGGTTGTGGATGACATCGGCCACGGCTCCCCAGATCGGCGGACTGATGATGGCGCAGATGCACGGCAGCGAGAGCAGGAAGCCGATCTGGAACTTGGAGTAGTGCCCGTTCGTGTCAAAGTAGAGCTGATGGGAAGTCCACGATCGAGTCGCGAGTGGTTAGAGATCGGAAGTCCATCGAGCGAGCAGAGAGCGAGAGCCACCCTTACCGGAAGGTACGTCTGCGTCGAGAAGGCGCAGTAGTGGATCAGGAAGAGCAGTTTGAGCGCCACGAGCGACTTGGCCTCGCCGCCGTCGAAGATGAAGCCGAACCGGAAGCCCATGGTCGCAGGTCGTGAGTTGCAGGTCGCACTGGTCGCACTGGTCAAGGTGTTCGCCCGGCTTGGAGGAAATCGAGAACTGCGGTCATCGCCACTGAGTCACGCGCGACCGGAGCCGCAGTCCAGAGCGAGGCGCACTTGACTATACACCGGACGGCTTCAGTGCTCGGCGGAAAAGCAGCTGCGCGTGTTTCTTGCGCGGGTGCAATGGAGAACAGGAAAGGAACCCGCGCGTCGCCGGAGATGTGCCCGCCGACAGTAGCACGGCCGCTCTGGTCGTAGCCCCGCGCGCTGGGCAGCCCGGCACCAAAGCACTAAATGATCCCCACATCACACATGCCAATAGCGTCGACCGGTCGAAGCCTCCGCTTCAGGCGGCTACCTAGAGCACCTCCGTCCTGCTCATGGCGAGGTTGATGGCGAGCATCGCCGGCCGAGCATAATCGTCCGAGCCAGTTAGTGGTTGTCTGGGCAACAAAACCAGGCGGGCCAACTTCAACCTTCAAGCACCCGTCGACAAAGACCGCGCACGCTGCAAGCCGCCTTGGCCAGCGCATGGGCCGCAAGCCAGCCTGGCCGCGCGCGTTCGCCGAATCTGAACCGCGAGCCGCGTGTCTCGCGCGTCTCTGAACGTGGCGCCGCCTCCGGTGGTACTGTGCGAACCTCGAGAATGGCTGCATCGATCGCTCGCGTCGCACGACGGCGCGACATGCGGCACGCCGCCAGCCTCGCCTCCAAGTCCACGGACTGACTCGAGTCGCGCTGCTCTGGTGCGGCCAACGGCAAGTGTTCTCGCTTGCTCGGTCGCGACCGGACACTCGCCAGCAAAATTTGCAGCTCAGCAGAGACGCAAGCACGCGCGAGTAGCCACGATGATCAAGGTTAAGGAATTCTTCATTTACGCACGGCACTTTCTGGTTCAGACCTTGAGGCTCGCGTCCGTGGCACCGTACGCGCCGAGCTGCGAGCTCTCGTCGGACGTGATGCTGGCGCTCTCGCCCTTGGCGAGCGTCACGTCCGGGCTGCTGGTCGGACTGCCGCCGTAGCTGTGCGCGAGGTACGAGAACGCCAAGGCGCACAGCAGCGAGAGCGGGAAGATGACGTAGCCCGCGACGGACCACATGGCGCGGCCGCCGTACTCGCCGTAGATGTATCCGCCCGCGAGCGTCGCGATGCCGCCGCCGAGGCCGCGCTGGAAGGCGGCGAGCAGACCGATCATGGTACCCTCGGCTCCCTTCGGGGCCGCCTGGTAGATGTAGTTGGTCAGCGCCGCGAGCAGCAGGCCGTACGTCAAGCCGTGGAGCGTCTCGATCGGCAGCGCGAGCCACGGGTGCTGCACGTACGAGTAGAAAATCATGCGGATGCCGTAGGCGACGAGGCTGACGGCGACGCACTTGGGGGTGCCGAAGCGGTCGATGATCTTGTTGGCGTGGAAGAAGAAGGGCATCTCCGAGATGGTCTCGACGGCGATGACGATGCCGACGATGCGCGGGTCGTTGCCCGAGAGGTTGAAGAGGTAGAGGAAGAGGAAGTTGTCGATGAGCGCTCCCATGATGCCCGCGAGCAGGATGATGAGGAACATCATGAGCACGTCCGGCTGCCGCGAAATGTACTTGAGCGAGTCGACCAGCTCGCCCTTCTTGTGCTGCTCGGCCGTGTGCTGGAAGTTGGGGATGTAGCGCACGAGCAGGTAGAGCGAGATGCACGAGAGGCCGAGCACCATGTTGAAGCACCAGGCGATGCCGAGCGACGCCGCGACGACACTCGCGAACCAGCCACCGGCGCCGTAGCCGATCGCACCGTAAAGGCGCTGCTTGCCGTAGTCGCCGCCGACGCGAGAGAGGAAGGCCATGGCCGCGAGGTCCAGCAGCGAGTAGGACGGCATGGTCTGGAAGTTGGCGATGAAGACCATGACGCACATGAGGTGGAAAGACGTGACGAAGCGCAGCGAGAAGAAGAGCAGCGCCGCTGACACGAGGCAGAAGATGTGCACCATCTTCTGGTTGTGGAGACCGTCGGCGATGGCTCCCCAGATGGGCGGGCTGATGATGGCGCAAATGCAGGGCATGGCGAGCAGCACGCCGATCTGCGCCTTGGAGAAGTGCGCCGTCGTGTCAAAGTAGATCTGCGCAAGGGAGTCCACAGGTCAGTATGGTGTCTGCTTCCCACCATCACCAAGTGACTGCGCCAGCGACAAACTCACCGGAAGGTACGTCTGCATGGAGAAGGCGAAGAAGTGGATCGTGTAGAGCAGCTTGAGCGGCACGAGCTGCTTGGTCTCGCCGCCGTCGATGATGAAGCCCGGTCGGAAGCCCATGGTCGCCGACGAGTCTCGCTGCAAGCACCGGTCGTGTGCGTCCTCGACTGGAAACTCGGAAATGCGTGGCCACGGCCACCTCGCCCCAGCCCCAGCCGCAGCCACTTCAGCCCGACTTCACCCCAGCCAGATCAGCTTGGCCTCTCGGCAAGCATTGCTGCGTGGGCCGCTTCCCTCCCGCCACATCTTTGCGCTCGTATCAGCGCTGCTGGTTGAGGCTCGCGCCGGAGCCCGGTCCAGCCACCCATGCTCCTCGCCGGTGCTGCGTTTGCGCCTCATGGCTGGGCTTTCGCGCCAGCACATCGTCTTGGATTCAATATACCCGCGCGGGCCCGCGTTCTGTACACCGACACCTTCGCCAATTCAACCACGGCGAAATTGTCAACGGCCAGATGGTGACGTGACACCCCTCCTCAGCCTTGGTTGGTATCATATGCAGCGGATTATGGACTCCAGCCATCGACGTCATCGAGGTGCCGAAGCCATCAGGGCAACCGAGGTGGCCCGAGGCCGCATCAGAGCCACAGAGCAACGAGGCGGACCATGGTCGCGTGGTTGAACTTTGAAGTTGCTGACGGTGCCGAGTCACCTCGCTGTTGCCCGGTGCCGGTGCACAGCCAGCCAACACTGTCGTTTCGACCTCCATCGCTCAGTTGACATTGCGACACGAATGTCCACCCGCCGTTACTCTCGATGGCGACAGCGACATCGACACAGTAACTTCGTTCGCGCGCCATGTTCTCCATGCTGCCAGTGGAGCCGACGACGGCGTCTCGATGATCGAACAACCATGGTCACTCTATCGAAGTCGCCATTGTCACTGCGACGAAAATGAAGCCACATCCTGCAATGTGCTGGATGGAGTCAGCACTTCAACGTGGCTGCGCGAGATGGAGCCGGACGGGCCGCCGCGCCAGAACAAGAGACCGCGAGAATCGTTTCGGCGACGGCTCGGTCTTCGGCAGCCTTGCGTCACTCGGTGACGGCGGTCGACCGCCGCCAAGTGGGTGGCGCTTCCTGACCAAGTCGCCTCACTGCTGTATCCGCCAAGCCGCCGCCCAGTCGAGCGACTTCCCGAGCCCACCGCGCCGCCGAATGGGCGACGAGGCCGGAAAGAACGGCCGTGCGCGGCTCGGGTCGGCTCGATGGAGCGACCGAGCGCGAGCCAAGACGGTCGCGACGCGCTACCGTCTCGACAGCGGACCGCCGTCGTTCCAGAAGACGTGGGTGGATCGTGTGCGCGACAAGAAGAACCGCGCGGTGCAGCACGTGCTCGTGTGCTGCCGGCTCGCCACGGCGTCCAAGGACACCTTCTTCAAGCTCAAGAAGAAGGAGAACCGCGCGGCCATCAAGCGACTCCGCGCCATCCGCAAGGGCGTCGTGCAGCACACGGAGCGCATCCTCGGTCTGGCGCTCCTGCTGCTGGTGTGGGTACAGTTCTGTCGCATACTGACAGTTTGTCTTACTTCTACTCGACAGAGCTGGGCATCGCCACACGCAGATTCGCGAACAACACGAACAGTGTGGCGAGCACCTCCAACACCAGCAGTAGCAGCAGCAACGACGCAAAGTCGGAGCGGTGTCATGGGTTGCCGTTCTTGGACGCAGCACAGTCCATTGAATCACAGTCGTACGCTTTCCAGGTAGAACCGTTGTTGCACAACTGGCGATGGGATGGGACGTTCGTTCGAGGGTTAATCCATGCTCAACTAGGTCAAAGTGAACGCGATCGTCGTCACGCAATTCGACAACGAGATCGCGGCGCTTGAAGACATGCGCGGCCTCATGAACGAGCGCGCCAAGCTGTTGGTGGACGTGGACTACGCCGAGCGGAAGGTCTGAGTGCTCGGATGGGATTTGCCACTACAACCTGGTGCCACGGGCTCACATCTGACTCGCTTGCTCGTGCAGCTAGTCCTCGAGCAGCAGCGCGGCAACATCAATCGCATCGCTGATCGCAAGCGAAATGTGAGAGCGATATCGAGTTGCTGGTGGTGAGCAAAAGGAACTAAGCTCGTGGATGCAGCTGCAACTTGCCCAGCTGCACTACCGGCGCGCGGCGAAGACGCTCCTGGACCAGATCCTAAACACCGACTCGAACTTGGAGCTGGTCATCCGAGCCGTGCTGGACGAGGTGAGCTCGACACTTTGCAAGCGAAACCTGTATCGAGGACCAGAGCTGTCGAGTTGAGATTGCTTTTGTTTCAACAGTACTCGCGCCTGATGCACCAGCACTTTGCCACGAGCTCCGAGACGCTGTGTGCGCTGGAAGACGCTCGCTCGGCTGGGCAGGACTACAAACTGTTGTGAGCACGCAACAAGGCGTCAGCGCATAAGGTTGAGACCATAGAGAGGATGCGTCGGCAGCATTTTCGCGTGAGGGCGAGCAGACGATGCAGACAATTTATGACCAAGACGTTCTCGCTCCACCAAAAGCGAGTCGCTAAATAGTACCGTTTATTTGTTAATTCCATTGTCAACACTTCATACAGGGTAGAGCGTGTATAAGAGCACCATCAGACGATCGATTTTGACAGGGGTTTACACCCAGCAGGCGTTAAAAAAAATAGGGTACTGACATTATAGCATTTCAGATCAGTTTAGGATGTCGTCGACCGCCAGACGATCGACATACAAACCCGAATGGCGCCAACAATTCCTGATGGTGTTGCAGTCTAGCCTGTCCCATGCCTGTTGCAGCCACTCCACGGCGTCCAGCATACTTGCCTTGTTGGGGTCGCCGTCATTCTCGAGTAGTTTGGTGACCGCTGCGCTTGTTTTCGAGGCCATTGTCTCGTGCTTCAGCCATGCTATGATCCCCTGATCCATGGGTTGCAGCACTGCCGTAGTGTTCTTGGGCAGGCGCTGCATTTCCACGCTCGGCAGCTTGGTTTCTGGCTCTATGTGCACTGGAGCGTTGTCAAATAGGAGCAATATGTGTCTGTTAGATGCCTTCATTTTGTCGTTCAGATTGGTCAGCCACTCCTGGAAGACCACCACGGTCATCCAGCCCTTCGATGTGCCTTGATACTCGACCTCGGCGGGCTTGTCGTCCAGCCAACGCGGCTTCTTGGACTTTCCGAGGATCACGAGAGGGAGCTTCTCGGTGCCCACCGCGTTGGTTCCTACCACGATAGTCACTCGAGCCTTGCTCTGCTTGAGGGCTGACGCCTCCTCGAAGCAGATGGAGAAATGCGGTAGGAGCTGGTAAAAATAAGCAGCCTCATCCATGTTGAATACATTGGACGGGTGATACTTGCTAATCTTGCATCGTAATTCCTTCCGTGCGGCCTCCACGACAGAGGCATCGACAGACCCTGCCTCTCCGTGTGAACGCCGCCTACGCAAACCATACCGTGCGAGAAAGTGCCGCAACCAACCTGAGCGAGTGAACTTAGGGCGCGAATCGGCAGGCACTGCCAACAGGTCGGTGACGAGCACGGCGAGAGCGATGATCTCTCGGCCAGGAAGGTGCACTCGCTTCTCGTACAGCGCGAGCACCTCGATGATGTGCAAGTCGATGAGGGCGACCGTGGACGTCTGCGAGCGCTTCCGACCCATATCATCAGACCGCATGCTGAGAAGACTCTCTTTGCGCTGGAGAATCTTCCTGATCGTCGATCGCCCGGGAGGCTGAGGCAGCTTGAACTTCACGACGGCCCACGTGCCGAGGTCGACGGGCCGCATCGTCGGGTTTTTGGCTTTCTCGAGGCACAGCAGTAGCTGCTGCTGCCTGGTCATCGTAATGCGGGACGACATCGTGGTTGGTGGGCAGTTGGTGTCGGTAATTGGAGTGTACGAGGCTACATTAGGCATGGGCCTACCATTGAATGGATGGAAAGGGAAATCTCCCGCCCTTTTTTAAATCTTGTTGGGCTCAGTAGATCAATATATTCGCATGCACCTCGAAAATTAATATGATGAAATGTTGCAGTTTATAGTTTCGACCCCCGCTCTTATGCACGCTCTACCCTGTACTTGCTGTTTAGCACTCAATAAAAGCATGTTGAGAGCTGCTAAAACATTACCTCGTGTTTTGCGAATCTATATAAGACCTCCGTCGGATTTCCACTCGAATCTAGGCTTCCAAATCAGGTGAGCCACTTGTAGCGAATCGCCGCGCGCCATTCCGCACAAATGCGGATATTTTTCGCCAATCACCGCGTCCACGCCCCTCTCATCGTGACGTCGTGGTCGTTTCTTGGCGGCTTTGCGCATTTTTGCCGCGAGGTCGCCACGTGACGGTGGCTCTCGCTGGCAGGCGTCAGTCTCGCAGTCTCGCGCCGCCCAAGAGGAGCCCGAAAGGGGACGAGGAGCAGGAGGACTGCGCTGGTAGAGTGTTCGCGATGGAGGACCTGGACGTCGTGCTCGAGGCGGCGTTCGCGCGCGCGGAGGACGTCAAGCTGGCCGCCGACCCGGAACTCTTGATGCGCGAGCTGCTGCAGCCTGTGCGCGCGCTGTTCGCGACCCAGCTGGCGCTGGTGCACGCTCAGCGCGGGTCGAGTGAGAGCATCGCGAGCGACGACGTCAAGAGCCACACGAGCGAGCTGCTGGGGGCCGAGAGCGACGACAAGAAGAGCCACAACCTGTTCAACGACGCGGCCAGCAAGATCCAGGCGCTCGTGCTCAGGTCGTCGACGGTCGGCAGCGAAGGCAGGCCGAGCGGCAGCGGGAGCAGCAGCAACCGCGTGAGCTCGATCCGGCAAAGCATCGTCGTGCCGCGCATGAGCAAGCTGGGCTTCGACTCTAGCAAGATGGGGCGGCACAGCTACCTGAGCGGCGCCGCCAACAAACTGCAGGCGCTCGTCAAGGGGAACCGCAACGGCGCCGCGACGCCGCCTCCCCCGCCGGCCGCAGCCGCGGTGGTGGTCAAGCCCAAGCCGTCGCTCGACAGCCACCGCAGCGACGCCGCTGTGCGCATCCAGGCGCTCGTGCGCGGCAAGCAGGGCCGCGTCACGGCCATCAAGCAGCACAAGTTCCTCGAGCAGGGCACCAAGGTGAGCGGGTGACTGGGTTCGAGTTGGGAGATGCTTCCGTGGCTCACCTATTGGTATGTGGCGACTGAGTAGGTGCTCAAGAAGTACGTGATGAAGAGCGACCGCTTCCCCAACTGCCACGTGCTGGACACGGCTCACGGCTTCACAGGTGGGTTGGTGTGTGTGTGTTCATGGATGAAACTACGAGGCTGACTGTTTTGATGCACTGTGGATGGCTTGGACAGCCCCCAACTTCCGCCGCCTGCAAGACACCCCGCTGTACGGATCGGCGCAGCCGTCAGTGGTACGTGGCGGTTCAGTGCTACTTTCGGTGCGGCGCGATGAGTGGGATCATGCTGACGTGTTTCTGCTTCGATTCTTTAGCGCGGCATTCAAACTATCCTGGACCAGGTCGCCGACGACGGCTTCACTAAGGTCGTCTGGATCAACCTGCGGGAGGTACGCAGCTGTCAATCGCATCGATCGCTACCCGCTTGGCACCGCACATTGCTAATGTTCTGTTCTGTGGTGGATGCGTCTGTCTTGAGCAGGAGGCCGTGATCTACGTCGACGGCAACCCGTTCACTGCGCGCCGCACTGCGAAGCTGAACGAGAACGACCTGGTGGAAGGCATCTCGGCTCACAAAATCCAGGTGCTCGAGACTTCGATGAAGCACAGCCTGCAGGAGCAGCTCGAGAAGTCGAACAACACGTTCCTGTACTGGAACGAGTTCACGCTTGGCGAGAATGACCTCGTGTCGAGCTATGTCTACCCGGACCGCGTCATGACGCTTCCGGAGGTGTACGAGTCGACGTCGGTGACCATGAGCAACTCGCTGATCACGAGCATCACGTACCACCGCATCCCGATCGAGCGGGAGAACGCTCCGGAGCAGACGGACGTGGAGAACATCGTGGAGCTCATCAAGCGCGCCATGGAGGACAACGAGTCGGGTAACGCTGCTGGCGACACGGCGTTCGTGTTCAACTGTCAGATGGGCAAGCGTCGCACGACGACCGCCCTGGTGCTCTGCAGTCTCTTGTGGCAGCGCGTCAACATTACGCCTGCGTCGTTCCCTGCCGATCTCAAGCCGCTGAGCGAGAGCGACAAGCCTGGCAAGAATGGCAACTTCGCTGTGATCCGTGAGGTGCAGAAGCACATTACGTTTGGTCCGCAGGACAAATGGTGGGTCGACAAGACTATCGATGAAGCATCCTCTGTCTGCAACCTTCGCGATGTGATCTCCGAGTACCACGACCGATCGAACGCGGAGGCGAAGCCTGCTCGTCGCTCATACCTTTTGGTGCGTACCCTCGATCGAGTTGTGCTGTTGTGATGTTTCGACTCATGATAATTGTCATATGTGTTGTCCCCCTCAGCGTCACGCCATGAGCTTCCTCGAGCGCTACTATTTCCTGATTCTGTTTGCCGAGTACTTGCTCACTACGCACAATCCTCGCCTCGAAGAGAACGAAGATGAGCCCGAATCGGCTTCCTCGTCTCCGCCGACGTTCTCCAAGTGGCTGCAGCAGCACCCGAACTTGTTCCGCCTGTTGGACGACATGGGCGGCGTGCGGTACAAGTCGGACAAGGTGTTGGAGAACAGCGTCATCGTCATGGACCACTTCTTCGGCATCGCCAAGCTCCCGTTCAGCCTCACGGAGAACGTGCTCAACTACCGCCGCATCAGCGACAAGCCCATTTTCGGCACTGCCCAGTGCCTCGAAATCGGTATCCGCGACGTGATTTCGAGCCTGCAGGGCGAATTTGATCGCGCGATCTGGATCAACCTTCGTGAGGAGGCCGTCGTCTACGTCAGCGGGCGTCCGTTTGTCGTCCGCCATCGTGAAAAGCTGCTGGACAATGTGGAATACCCGGGCATCGAGGTCGACGAGATCACGGCGATTGAGGCCCAAGTCAAGCGTGAGACGCAGGCCGAAGTGCGCAAGGCGAACGGCCTGTTCATGTACTGGTACGAGCCGCAGGAGAATGTGAGCGAGGAGAACATGGAGCACATCAGTCCGGACCGTGAGATCAAGACGCTGGTCGAGGTCTACGAGAACGTGGCCAAGTCGACCGAGTTCGACTTGCGCTATGCTCGCATCCCAGTGTCGGACGAGACGGCTCCCGAGGAGAAGGACTTGGATGATATGGTGCGTCTGATCGTGCCGGCGTTCATGAACGAGCTGGGTCTGAATGGTACGACATCGAGCGCCAAGACGGCAGTCATCTGCAACTGTCAGATGGGTCGCGGTCGCACCACGACGGCGCTCGTGTGCGTGTACATGCTGCGAGCGGTGCTGGAGGCCGACGCTCTGTCCGGCGGCTCCCTGGAAGAGCTGCTCGCGTCAGGAGCCGACAGCGCGAACCGCCGCCAGTCAATCGCAGTGGCAGCCGAGTACGTAGCCATCAAGAACCTCGTCGACACGCTCGAGAACGGCAGCGAGAGCAAGCGGCTCGTGGACCACGCGATCGACCAATGTGAGCACATGCAGAACCTGCGCGAGTGCATCTCCGAGTGTCGCGACCTGGCGATGGACCCGAAGCTCGCGGAGGACAAGCGCGACTCGCTGATGCTGCGCGCCGTCAACTACCTCGAGCGGTACTTCTACCTCATCTGCTTTGCGTCGTACCTGCTCGAGGAGCGCTCGAGCTTCTTCAAGCGCAAGCTGTTCGTTGCGTGGATGAACGACCGCTACGGCAGCGCGCTGTACGAGTTGCTGGACAACCTGTGTTTCGAGGAGGAGCTCGGCGCCGAGACGCACGCGTCGTCGATGCGCTGGCGATGGCGCCGCAAGAGGAAGCTCGTGTCGCGGCTCGAGTAGGCGGTCTAGTAGAGCAATAGACTGAGCGGTAGTAGACCAGGACGAGAAGGCAAAATCCTTTCATAATTGCGTTTGAATATGTGTTCAATCGGAACAAGCGTCGGGCTGTTTTGGACATTGGTGGTGACTCGCTTGTTGGCGGGGTGACTGTGACAAATCGCGGGCTAAAATTGGTTGCCCACGGTGCTTCATCCTGCCACAGCAGCAAACGACCCGATGCAGGCCAAGCAGTATGAGGCACGGCCGCTCTGCCACAGCGCTCGTGCTGCCTCGTAGTGCTGTCGACTCACTGTTGGTCTGCGCTCGCTTCGTCCACAGGAGCGCATTCTCAAGCTCCAGGACGCGCTGGAGCTCCAGAAGCTCAAGAACACATGTGAGACTGCATTCGCGGTCGCGAACGTCTCCCCTTGCATTCAGTGCTAACGTATGAATGACTGCCTCGCCACGAGAAGCTCAGCTTGGACGGATCCGGTACGCACAGTTAGATTCAGGCAAGGTGGCAGGTGCTCGCGCTGAGTCAATCATCCCAGGGCACTCGAGGATCAGCTCGACAAGGTTCAAGTTGCGCTCGAGGAGGAGCGACAAGAAAAGTCCGCGATTTGAGTTGGCACTCGATGGGACCATCCAGATTCTAACCGCACAGTCTTTGAAGAGAGACCATCCTGAAGAATCGGCAAACCAATCGGCTGCTGATGGAGCTGCGCGAGGAGCGCGTCCAGCGGCTGCAGGATCTTGAGGAGATCTATGCCAAGGACAAACGTCTCGAGGCGCTCGCTGCGGAAATGGTCGGGCTGTTCGTTTTTGGTATTGGTGGTCGCCTTGAAAGTGTGCTGATTTTGTCTGGGACATTTGTGATGAATCCTCAGTCGATCGCGACTCAGGGAGTCAACCAGGTCCATGAAGACCTCGCACACAAGGACGCCGAGGTCATCGGGTTACGAGCATCGCTGCGCTGCAGCGCCAAGCTCTTGCAGGTCCGATTTTGGGATAATGCAGCACTTACTGAATGAGTGGCTGAGACCTTCAGTGATGTTCAGAAAGCCGAGAAGGACTTCATGGAGACCCACAAGGAGCTCGAGGAGACGCAGCTCAAGCTGTTGGAGTGCAAACGGTAAGCGCTCCCGCCGAACTTTCAATGTGGTCGTCGTGGTTCACAAACGGAGCGCGTGCCTTGCAGCAAGGTCGCCACGGGCGAGACGGAGGTGCGCGTCTGGATCGAGCGATACGAACAGGTCATGATGGATCTGCACGCCTCGCAGTTCCGACTCACACACCTCGCAAGAGGTAGGAACAGCAAAAGTGTTAACTCTCATTCGACTGCTCCATTGAATCTGTCGGTCACCTGGCAGATGCTAGCTCCAAGGAGGCAGCATTAACGGCACGTCCCCATCCTCGAATATCGTTCATTGCTCGATGCTTGTTCGCTGACTTGCTGTTTCATCTACCAGAGAGGGCTCGCTGTTGAGATCGATCGAACCAGCGGAGACACCGTCACCAGTATTCGACCACGGCCAGTCGCACAGCTAAAAAATGTCGGCGCAAGCGATCGCGCTGTCCGAAAGTACCGACAAGATCTCATCCCCAACCGTAGCCAGGGGTTAACCGCCAGCATCGCGAATCTTCAGTCGGTCCCTTCCGCGGCACGACTGCAGCAGAGTCGATCCGCTAACTCGCTTCACAGCGGAGCTGTGTTGGATCGATCCACTGCTTCAAGTGGTGCAGTCAGTCGTGACTGTTTCCAATGCACCAAGCCCGACGCAATACTGCCAACGAGTTTGCGGTACGATTCGGTAATCGTCGTAGCAGAGCGAATGATCTCACTTGCTTTGTCGCCATTGCACAGAAAACCCGAGCACAATTGCGATCAAAGGTATGGCTCGGAGCGGTATCACAGTCGCTTCGAACTTGAGCTAAAGAGCACGGTGGTGTCCACAGTGATCGCGTCTCAGGTTCTAAATATCTCGGCCACGGACTTGGACTGCTCAAGAAGAACCACATTGTTCATTCCGATGCATACTAACATCACTATTCGTGAGTTCTCCGCACGCTTGCCGACCATCACGATCTTCTGCACCTCCGACAACTGTCTGGTGCTGTTGGAAGAGTTGACCAATGGCGAGCATCAAGTCGGCCCGAGCGCGAGGGAGATTGATATCATATGAGTTGTCCGCCGAGCTACTTCGGTCAACATTCTCTGCCTTGGTAATCCACTCCTCTTTAAAATCAGCGATCGAGGAGGTTGAAGCATCGAATGATGCCAGCTGTTCCACCAGCGGTAATCCAAACCCTCGTGAGAGTGGTGCCACGAACTGCGAGGACATTCTTGACAGCACGTCATTGACATCCCACAGATATGCGAGCGTAATATCGAGCAAGCGAGTGAAACGAAGGCTGCAGTCAGTGGCGTTCAAGCGAATTGACTCGCTCATGAGCCCACAGAATTCTAGCAGCAGAACAATCCTGTGCAACAAACAAGCAGATCAACAGTGAGAAAGTGGCCATAATAAACAGTGAATCATATGGATCGCAACGCACCGTAGTCCGTTTTGGACTGCTCTTTCAGGAGAAAAGGCTCTTGCGATGTACAGCGTGATCCACTCGATGCTCGGATACGTCTCCTGAATATTGAAACCAGTCGAGTCCACCCGAAACGCTCCACCTGCACATTCGTCGCTGGGTCGCCGATTCAAATTGCCGTGATTGAGCACAGCTCGCAGGAATTGACACAGTGGCAGCAGTGTTTCGTCCATGTGGCCGAGATTCTCGCTCGCAAACTCGAGCGACTCGCGCACAAAGTTGGTCACCAGGAAGACGCGCATGTTGCGCACAAGCATCTGGCGATTATCCCCGTCTTGATCCGCCTTGCAATGCTCAAACGAGTCTGTGCATGTGCAGTTGAACAGTCCGCACGCCAGATAAAATGCCTCACGCCGCACCGACTTGATATCAATGTCCTTCGAGTCGTGCATCTCGATGGAGTAGTAGTCGTTGATACCCAGCGGACCATCAGGGTCCACCACGTTCACCATCAGCGTTCGGAGCGGGGACAGCGGCCATCCATTGCTGGCGAACGTCTGGTACGACTGGGACGTCTGAATCACCACAAAACAGCAGCACCACAGCACTCAGTACAGTAAACGAGTCGAGTCTAACGATGCAAGCACTCACCATTGCGAACCAGTGCAAAAGACTAGGGTAGTTTTGCTGCGCGAAGAACACTTGGAGGCTGTGCACAAAGCGCATGACCAACGGCTGGAGCCCGCTCAGCGGATCTTCGTGTCTCTCCGTCTCGTACAGTATTCGCTTCCGTGTGTCCGCCTGCTGCAGTCTGGCTTGCGCTTGCGTGTACTCTGCCATCCCAGTTTGACGGAACAACAGCTGCATCATAGTGAAGAATAGGTTGTTGTGTCCAATTGCCATGTCTCCGCAATGGAAGAAGAAGGCGTCCACGCACTGATACAGGAATCGCAGCATCGCCAGCAGCATCCGAACCGACGTGTTCTTCACGGCCTCCTCCAATAAGTCAATCGAGTCATCGATGTCGTGGAACGATTTCGCGTGCTTCGGAGCATATGCGTTCATGAACTTTTGTAGGATCTTGAACAGGTTGTGGCCTCCTCCTTCAATCTGGTCGCCGGCTTTCCGCACATTTGTCTTGTACGCGCTAATCGATGCAGCGCATTTTCATAGTGAGATATCACTCACCAAACATACAATGTTACCAAGCTGAACCGTACCTGATGAAGGTGGCGAAGATGCCTGTTTGAGGATCTACCGTAATCGAGCGCAAACGGTTGAGATCTTGACGTCGGATATCTCCTTGAGCTCTGAATTCGCGCCACATGTCCCCTGACGTTTTAGCGAACGCCTTGAACAGATCCAGATGGAGCGTGTACAGTGACGAGAACTTTGTGGACGCAGCAGGGTGATCTCGGAGCTCTCGCGGCAACGTGGACATCGACGCTGCGCGACGGAGTAGCGTGTAGACCAGCTTGTCCATTTTGCTTGGGATAAGCGTGTCGTCACGCAGGAGATTGTAAATGAGACCATCGGTGAGCATCACCCAAAAGTTCGAATCTCGGATTTGGCGACTGGAGTCGATATGGGGTGAAGTGGGTGGCTCATCTCTTGGAGCAATGTCGATAGAATACGAGACGTCGTTGCCTTTGAATGTCAGCGGTGAAGGTGACAGTGTCGAAGTGTCAACAGTCGCCATCATCCACAGATTGGCGACAGCTTGGTCGGACCCTGGCTCGCTCAGAAAGCGATTGCAAAACCACTCCTTGTCCGGATTGTACTTGATAGCAGCGCCAAACAAGCGCGAAGGCAGATTGTTCCGAGCCGAAGACTTGGACACGCGTGACCAGCTGAAGGAAAACTCGCACGTCGAAACCACCATACCGAACAGGTCGATCACAAACAGCTCCTGGAAGTATGAATCGCCTTGATCGGGGTACCGTGTGACTAGTTTTTGGAGTGTTTTCGGGAACTTTTCTTTCGACACCAGCTGGAGAGCATGCGGTCGGAGCTCCTCGATGCTGAACGTCGGCACAGTCGAAGTCTGACCGGTGAGTACATCAAGATCGACACTCGCCCAAATATCGTCCATGCCGAGGCTGTCGAATTCGTCAGATTGATCTTGGATCTGATTGTCAACCGGTAACACACGCAATGCCAGATTGGGGACATCTTGGCATCGTGGGATGAGCAGCTGGAGCATTTCGATTGCGATATTCAAGTCCTTGACCGAGATCAATTCGTCAACGCCTGCCTCCAGGCAAGAATCCAGACCCGTGTTGATAACGGCAGCGAGAGTTGCTTTGGCTGCATCCACCTCGATAGACAGCGCAGATACTTCCATCTGAGAGACGTAATCGCAAAAGTGATTCGTCAAGTCACGCATCAAGTGTAAACTGGACAATACAGCACCTATTGGTACACATACGCAGTCATTGTTAAACACGGGTAGCGACATCAACAAGACAGACAAGTCACTCACTTTGAAGCTCGTAGAAACGGTTTTCACGCGCCATCTTCCTGATTGGAGCGTTGATATACCGATACTGCATAGTCTGTTTGACCACTTTGCTCCCCTCAGGGAAGCCTGCCACTTCTTGTCTCAAGGTTGCCATCGAATTTGTCAGCAGGAGGTTCAACTGCTCGAAGACTACTGGGCATCCGACAGCAGCTCGAAGCAGCATCGAGCCCATCACGTACAGCGCTTGGGATGCCAATACTCCATACATGGGCTGTTCCCTCGCCACTCTGATAATCTCTTTGCCGTAGAGTCCAGCTTCTCGATTCCGATACTTGTCGACGAGGCTCTTCGTCGTATTGTCGACAGTTTTTCCATCTCCATCAAAGTTGAACGAAAGGATAGCGAGCGTCAGCAAAATCGATGTAACGTATCGTGTCTGTGAAGCATAGCCCGCAGCAACGATTTGTTAATCAGCAAAGCGATCGAACAATGAGCAGAAACAGCGCCAATCAGCATCGCACACGTACCGTTTGGGTTTCGTTCGAATTGCGTGGATGCTTCAGCGGAGGAACGACTTTTGGTGTCGGAGGTTTTGGAACTACTGGTGCTTTGCTCCCCCAGTTCCACACCGAGGTCGAGGTATTCTGCCGAACATCGTCTTGCTTCTTCTCGCTCGGCATCCCAAGCGCTTTCAGTGTTTCTGCGACTCGCAACACTGGCAGACGGAAGCGTCTCCGATGTGCAGGTTTCTCCGGTTTCACTGCTTGCGTCTACGCATGAACAAGTATTGTATGCGTGTATCGTCAGTACCTATCCAGTTCATGCAGATATCCTGCAAATACATACCAGTAGTATACGACACAGAAGCGCAATCTCCTGGTAACTTTCATCCACTTCGTCGTCATCTGTGAATGCTTCCTCGACAGATGCTGGAGAGCCGTTGAGCTCTAAGAGCGCACATCTTTGAAGGAACGCTGGCAGCTGGATTGTGGACGATTCGTTGGGGACAGCAAGCGGGCTGTTCAAACATCCTTGGATTGCAACGACGAGAGTGTCTACATGCATGCACAGTGTGAGCGTCCTCCACGAGCACAGAGCACCACCATGAGGTATACTTGGCATATGCAAACTTCTTCACCTTTGTCAGGAAGAAGCATCCTGCTCAACCGAAGCACTCTCTGCAATATTTTCGTCCTGTGGAGGGCTACAGAATACTATCAGCGACAATGACGATGTCCACACGTGTCAGCACCATCGAAACATACCAAACCGATGCGCAGTTTCGGCTGCGAGCCCTTCGCCTTGACTCGACGAAGTCTTGAACGGAAGGAAAGACGAATTGCCTTCGTAGAGAAGACATCGAGCGATCTGCCACTTGCAATCGCATCTGCAGTATCACGTGAGTCCAAGACGATGGAGAACCGGTTAGTCAAATCAGCTTGACATAAACTCTTGAATCATTTGCCACGCACATGGCCGTGTCTTGAGCTGGTTTCCCGCCAAAGAGGTCCGCTAGAATAAGAAATAGCTCCCACTTCGAGTCCTGCGCAAGCAATCGGACCTGCATGTCGCCTTCATCTGTCACCTCGACAAATGGATCCACTTTTTGCGGCGGGGACTCCCACAAGTATCCTCCAGGAGATTCCTCGTGCAGAAAGTGTGTCGTCAATCTCTCAAAGTAGGACTCTTGGTACTGTAGCACCATCACGACAGCGTCAATACACCACCAGGCACACATACCAATCAAACATCGTTGCCACTTACTATGGTTTGCAGCATATCCCAAAATGTCTTCTCGCGAGTAGGTGGGCAAGTGATCGAAGTGGTTGGCCATATATCGCCCTTCAAACAATCGGATATCAAATGCCACAAGCACAACGATGGGACCGCGGTACTCGTCGGTTCTGCTTCACTTGGGTCAGACACAGCGTCATGCTCACCATTGCTGCGATGCGAAATCGGCAGGTACAAATACCAATCGAACAGAAACAGTATCGCCGCGAGGACGACTCGGTTCGGCGGTAGGTGCTGTGCAATCTGACGCTCAATTTGGTCGCTGATGGGGCCGCCTGGGGTCGTTGCCACAAAGAGCAATTGCAGGAAGTACCAGTACGTTCGCGTGATTGACGAGAGCAGTGGCGTCGTTTTGGCACTGGTGACCGCTAGTTCGAAGTAGAATACATATTGAGGACATTCGTCGAACATAAACTTGCAATCTGGTAGTTGTCGGATCGAGAGCGACATCTCGGTCAACAGAATCTCCAACATTTCTGAAAGCGCCGCTGTCGGAACACTTGGCATCCCGACGATAACTCCAGCACAAAACTCAGCCATGGCGCGAGAGTACTCATCCTCCAACACTTTCAATGCACGATAATCCGCAATACTCTCGACATCAATATCACCTTCGTTTGATATCCAATCTCCAGCTGCCAGAAGCTCCAGAAACTCAAACTCTTGCATCCTCATGTCAGTCAGCAATTGCCGAAGTTGTGCGGCGCGACGAGTAATGCTAGCGCTCGACAGCCTTGCGTACCAATCACTTCGAGTCAATAATCCATCGATGTTTGATGAGTCTGCAAGCAGGTATCCAAAGCGAAGCAGCTGCTGCCGATCCAGCGGTGACGCACGCGATTCAGGATCCAAAGTATGCTCCGGCAGAGCAGTAAACACGTTCCTCCAATTTGTTCCTGTGGATGACACCGATGCGGTGTGTTCGTGCTTGCTGCTTGCACTATGATGAGCTGTTACATTGTGAACGACTTTAGTAGCTGGCAAAATCCTGTCAGCGCTGATAGGACGCGAGGAATACGATAAACCCGAGTTAGCCTCCATTCGTGCCGACTGGTGGTGAAACAGGTTGGACTGCTTCGAATTGCGGTACCGCTTGTTTCGCATTCTCACAAGGTCAGAGTGAATAGAACCACTCGTGTCTTTGCTTGAGTCCCGCTGCTGCTGGACGCGACCACCAGAACTTGCGCTTGATCGCTCGAAAGGATTCGCACGAATGCGTTTGACGGCAAGAGCCTGGCGCTTCTGCTTTGCAAGTTTCAGCCAGTTCCACCTCGGATCGGACAGTGGGGACGCGCCGGAAAGCCGATTCTTGATCAACCGGAAGTTCGTTTGGACGGGAATACGCTCGACGAACTTGCTCGAGCCGTAGCCGACAAATGCGTAGTCATCCAGCGTCGTCGACGTCTTGATCTTCGTACGACGACCACCATTCATTGTGCGTGAGGCGGTTTGAGAGTCAAAGGTTTGCCTGCCTTGGCCTACAGTTTGCGCACGACGTCGCGACCCTGACCCTTTGTCGCGCACAAAATAGTCGTCGCTCAGGTATCCTCCGCTCTCGAAGTCGTCGTAGTTGTCGCTGTTAGCATAGATGTCATCACGCTGCTGTTCAGGTTTCACATTCGTCTCCGAGTCTGACGAATCATCGTTGCTTGACTCGTCTTGGGCGAATTCTACGGCTTGATACTGAATGTCCCGTCGCTGAAAGGCAGCTTCAACAGAGGAAATCGCGTGCTGGGTCCAAACACTGTTTGACTGGATCTGCTCGACAAGATTGTCAAGGTCGAACAGCTTGGATTCTGGCTGGAAGTGTCAAATTACACATCAACAGACCACGCAATGCAGCATTCAAATTAATACCACAACAGTCAGACAGTGTCGTAGACTCAAAATATCGGATTGCACGGCGTACCACTGGAGAATTGGTCTTCTCGAGGCTTTTCACAATGATGTTGAGAACATCTTCGCCGTTTCGCCGCAACTGTTCGGTCACGAACTTCCCCAGCCTATTCAGCTGTACAAATTGTTAGCCACGATTGCGTGTTAGCCACGAAACTCACCATATCCTCACCGTGTAGTAGAGATCTCGCAATTGGTTAGCTGAGGCACTCGATATCTCACCCAGGCGCGACTCAACCGCGGCTCTCTCGTCTGCAAACGACTTCAAATGCTCCTTAAATGCCGTGAACCGCTCCTCGAATTGGTCACGAAGCCCGCGTTTCGTCTTGGCTGGCTTGAACTTTGTTATCCGAGCAACATCGTCCGGAAGTGCTGCAGGATTGTCTTCAGGCTGGATAAACGTTGCGTCCGGGTCGTCCCCATCGTGCTCATACCCACCAACGAATCGCCGTCGTTTCTGCGAACGGGACGTCGAGCGACGTCGTGACGGATCCTCCGTTCTCGTCCGATTCGAGTGGTGCTTACTCTTCTTGGAGCGGCGACGCTCACGCTCCGGACTGACTTGCGTACCTCTATCATCAGTAGCAGTGAGCCCAAAGTCTGGTCTGGCCTGGTCTGTCAGTGGTCGGTCTGTGAGCTTGTCATTCTTTCGTTTCCGTTGAGTATCGATGGGTTTCCTGGACGATGCAGACTTCTCTGCGTTGTCATCTTCCTCACTGCCACTCTCTAAAATCCTGCCGCCGCGTCTGGTGAACAGCATGAATGCATTATCATCCATCTTCCTCGCTCCTGCGCCGTCTGCGGGTACTGTCCCGCGCCAATCACCATCGCTGTCGCCGTCACTGCTGCTGTGATCATCATCATTGTCGTCGGGAGCTGCCTCTCCGACGGTGGATGCTTTTGATCTGCGACTACTCGAAGTCTTTTGCCTTGTTGGCGCTTGAGGCTGGTGACCGTGTCCGTGAACGCTCTCAGGGTGTGTCCGCTTCTGTTTCTTCCTGTGAGCGTCTTCGGCAAACTCATCTACAGCAAATCGCAACCGAACGTCATGCGAACATCAATCATGGAGGAGAACTGAGAGAGCGTGCGACTCACCGTGATAAAAGTTGCGCTTGTGCTTCTCCCGCTCCACCGGAATGCTCTTCTGCACCTCCGCCGTCAGCTGCACGAATTCTCGCGGAACCAGCTTCTCGAACCCACCCAAGATGTACTTGACGTTGTAGAAGACCTCTGTGGTTCCGTCGGCGCTAGTCTCGCGATGGACGGCGGCCACGCGCGCGGCCCCACCAGGCTTGTTGATTCCCGGCCACGTGCGAGATTCGACCTCGACCAAGTCTCCCACGGCGAACGCAGAATCTCCTTCGCGATTGCGCTCGAGATCGCGTGCTCCACCGCTGCGGTTCGCTTCAAGAGGGCGACCACCACCTTCATCATCATCACTGCTCTCCGCTGCAGTTGTACCTCCTGGAACGTCAGCAACTGTCAATGTCCTCGTGATATCCGATGACGAAGCATGGGTTTGTTCTCTCTGCGCACTAGTATCCCGAGTCTTGACCAAAGGAGGCGAGGCATTGATGTTGTTAACCGGTGGAGCGTTTGAGCTGTCGGCTACTCCAATTGCCTCGTGATCTACACCACCAGAATGCTCTGAATACAGACGCCCATGCTTCACATGGTCGTCGCCACCATCTGGCGCCGTTGCTGACGGCAAGGTTTCCTCCTCTTCCTCGGAGTCGCCCACAAAGTCGTCCGCATCCATTCGGAGCCTGGGTCACCTTGACCGATTGCAGTCGCGATTGGCGCGAAAAACGGGGTTCGGTTATTTACGTGATTCCACCACTTCACGTAACTAACACTGTGACAAGCATCAGATCGGTCTGATACCATGGCGGTCTGATACCATGGAACGATTCCTGTCAAGAACGCCAGATGATGAGTAGAGTTGATCCTTTGATGATGGCGCTCGGCGCTGGCCGTGGTCCAGAACCCCGTCGTCATCTCTTCAGCTCGCACCATTCCACGATTTGCGAACCACCAGAGAGTCTGCGATGACTGCCGACGCGATCCCTCATATCTCGGCGTCCGGGTTGAGCTCGGCTCGCCATGTTGAAGCGCTGCGGTCAGCAACCAAGCACTTCGCGGTCGACAACAAACTCCACGCGACGCTGCCGACCGGGATCACTGTCGAGTACTCGCTGCACCGCGCTGGCGATGCTGGACCAGAGAGCGAGAAGTGGCCCGTCGAGCGCGTCGTCATGATCGGCGGGTTCATGCAGACCAAGGAGCAGTATACCGCCGTGCTGGACATGCTGCTCGCCAAGTGGGACGCCGCAGCGCAGCACAAGCGCTTGTGCGTGCTCACTTTCGACAATCGCGGCGTGGGCGGCAGCGATGCGCCAATCGGCCGGTACACAACAAGCCAGATGGCCGAGGATACGCTCGCCCTGATGGATCATGTCGGGTGGGAGACCGCCCACGTCGCCGGCGCGAGGTGAGAGCGTCGAGCCGCTTGCAATCATCCAAAGTCTAGTGCTAACTGATAGAGCTTCACCTTACAGCATGGGCGGTATGATCTCGATCGAGCTCGCGTCGGTGGCGCCGAAGCGCGTCGAGTCGCTGACGCTCATGGTCACCACTCGCGGCCGGTACCACGCCGAGCTGCGGTCGTGGAAGCCGCTGCTGGGAACCATTTTCGCGCGCTCGACGACGCAGCTCATCGCCAACACGCTCGAGCTCATCTACCCGCCCGATTTCCTGCAGCAGTCCATCGATGGCACCCACGAGTCGATGCTGAGCGTGCTGGGCAAGTACCATGGCTCGCGTCCAGCCAACCACGCGCTGCCGACGTACCCTGGCTTGATCGGCCAGGCGTTCGCGTGCCAGACGCACTTCGTCTCGGACGAGCGGCTCAAGAGCTTGAGCAGCGAGGGCTTCCCGATCCTCATCATCGGCTGCCTCGAGGACATTCTCATCCCGCCGGCCGAGTCGGTCAAGCTCAAGCAGCTCCTCGGCGGCGACCACGTGGACACGCTCTTCTTCGCGAACGGCGGTCACGGCGTGTTCTTCCAGTTCATGGAGGAAGTCGCCGACGCCATGACGCGCACCTTCCAGCGGTCCAAGCTCTGAAGACGCAGAGCTCTGAGCGGTGGTGTTTAAGATTTGTATATTCTAGTGAATGTGTTGGTGGGTGCAGCGCGAAGTGATGAGAGACCATTGTCGATTCGAGCACGCGATCAGTGATGGCAGTGTATATAAGCTCACCTTTGCTAGGAGGAGCAGATCCTAGGCAAATTTCTTCGTCTGTCGGATATTGAGACAGAGAAGTTCGATCACTTCGCGGCGGCGTTGCAAAAGTGTCGACTCAACGCTTTTCACCCAGGATTTGATTGGCCCGTGCGCTATTGCCACCTGGTCCATGCAGTGCAAGATGATGCGAACGGGTCTGTCTCTGGCTGCTCGTGCTTCAGCATGGCGGCGGCCGCTCGTCATTTCGCATCCGATCGTCGAGACCTCAGGTGTTCTCAGCGCTGAGCAACGATGGCGAGCGAGGAGATCTTCGACCCCGCGTGGGAGCACAAGTTCATCCCGACAGTCGACGGCATCCGCTTGCACTACGTCGAGGCTGGACCGAAGGACGGACTCCCGCTAGTGCTCGTTCATGGCTGGCCGGATCTGTGGTTCGGGTGGCGGGTACGACTACAAAATGACTTGGCAGTTTCTCTTCGTGATCGATGCCTGACGATATTGTACGGATATGTCATCCTGTGCAGCACCAAATGCGTGTGCTGAGTCCCAAGTACCGCCTCATCGTGCCGGACTCGCGGGGCTACGGCCAGAGCTCGACACCGCAGAACGTCGAGGCGTACGGCACCAAGAACGTCACGGACGACCTCGTCGCGCTGCTTGGTAAGCTTTGGTGTTGAGTGATGGCACCTGCATCCGCAGCTCCTCTCACATTACTCACCCATTCCCGTGCAAACGCAGACGGACTGAATATCCCCAAGGCGGTCTTCATCGGCCATGACTGGGGCGGCAAGTACGTCTGGCGCATGTGCCTGTACCACCCGGAGCGCGTGATCGCCGTCTGCGGCGTGTGCACGCCGTACGTGCCGCCGCGCCAGGAGCACGTGTCGCTCGAGGGCATGACCAAGTTCCTGCCGCAGTTCAAGTACCAGCTCTGGCTCGCGAACGCCGAGAAGGCGGGCAAGGCGCTCGACACGTCCCCCGAGCGGCTCTTTCGCGCGCTGTACCGCCGTCCGACCGAATGGGCGGCGTATCCGAACCGCCTGACACTTCCCGAGATGCTGGAGGCGGTGGACTCGGACCTGGAACACCCGGTGTTCAAGGATCCGTCGCAGGTGCTGACCGAGCAGGAGCTTCAGTACTACATCGAGCAATACACGGCCGCCGGGTTCACGAGCACTTGCCAGACGTACGCGACGACGGACCTCGACTTTGAGACGGAGCGCGAGCTGCAGATCACGATCCCGCACCAGGCGTTCTTCATCGGCGCGGCGCAGGACAGCGTGCTGAAGCCCGAGATGGCCGCCAACATGGCCAAGTTCATCCCCAACTTGAAGTCCGCGATCGTCGACAACGCCGGCCACTGGGTGCTCATGGAGCAGAAGGACAAGGTGAACGAGCTGCTGCTCGAGTGGCTCGAGACCGTCCAGGTTCCGTAGGATACATACACTAGTGAGCAAGCACATCGAAGCTCAAAAAATGGATTTGCTTGTGGTCATCACTTGCTTTGTGAGGGTCCAACGCGCCAGTTGATTGCCTCGGGAACCCGACGAACGCGACCATCGAGCTTCAACCGTTGACGCCATCACGTGTGCTTGCACATCGCGCATGCTCCCACCCGTGCGGCCTGTTTTTGCCAAGTTTGTGCTCACTAGAAGGCGGGTGGCGATCGGCACTGCCATTCTTTACTGTCACTTTCGCTTTGGGTCGTGCACGGCCACCTCGACTCGCGCTGCACGTCAAGCTCTGTCTCCATGACTGCACCGCCCACCGTCTCGGCTCGCGGCCTTTCGACGCAGCGGCAGGTGGACGCGCTCAACGTGTCAGCCAAGCTCTTCACCAAAGAGGCGATCCACCGAACTCCGATCGCCACGGGCATCACGGTCGAGTATGCGCTGCACTCGACTACCTCAAACGGAGCCGACGCTGCCGACGCCACGTTGTCGGAGGAGCGCGTGCTGCTGATCATGGGCTTTCTGCAAGCCAAGGAGTCATGGGGTGCCGTCATCGACACACTGCTGGAAAAGTGGCGCGTGGCGGACGGACAACCGAAGCGTGTGACCATCGCCAGCTTCGACAACCGCGGCGTCGGCGGCTCGGACGCGCCGTGGTGGCGGTACACGACCGACCAGATGGCGAGCGACGCGCTCGCGCTCATGGACCACCTCGGGTGGGACTCGGCCCACGTCGCCGGCATCAGGTAACTCGCTACTCAGTAGTGTGTCTTTGAGTCCAACCCATCTCGTCTCGATACTCACCCTGAATATGGCTGCGAACAGCATGGGAGGCATGATCTCGCTCGAGCTCGCGGCGAGCGCTCCAAAGCGCGTGCGGTCGCTCACGCTCATGGTTACGACGCGGGGCAAGTACGAGCAGGACCCGCGCTCGGACAAGCCGCTCAAGGGCTCGACGTTCGCCAAGGAACCCGCCGAAGTCGCCAAGCACACGCTCGACCTGCTCTACCCGGCCGTCTTCCTCGACAACAAGATGGCCGACTCGGACGCGACGGTGCGCGATGTGCTCTTTGCCTTCCACACCGAGAAGGCCAAGACGCGGAAGAAGCCGAGCATCGCGGGGCTCGTAGGTCAGCTGCTGGCCTGCCGGACACACTACGTGTCCGACGAGCGGCTCGCAGCCATCAACACCGCCGGGTTCCCCGTGCTGCTGGTCGGCAGCGTGCTCGACATCCTCATCCCTCCCGCCGAGTCGCTCACGCTGCACAAGCACCTGTCAGGCAGTCACGTCGAGACGCTCTTCTTCGACACGGGCGGTCACGGTGTGACTGTCCAATTCGTTGACGAGATTGTCGATGGGGTGATCAAGACCATCCAACGAGCTCAGGCGCAAAATTGAAGGCGTCTTGGTCAGTTGTGTGATGCAATTTGAGAACGATCATTCGTTCGTTTTTGGTAGTGCAATCATCAGTCTGAACGACTGGGAATTCATGAACTTCAATTTCAGGTCCGAGCTCTTCAGGTGGCTGCTACTCGTCAGTCTACTTGGCAGCAGTGAAGGTGGAGATGAGGTTGTCGGCGACCTCATCAATGTGCTGGAGCAGCACGGCGTGGCCGGCGTCCTCGTACATGACGAACTGTGTGTGGTCGCTCGCCAGCACGTCGCGGAAATGGAGCGCGTGCGACACGTTGATGCAGTGGTCCTGCTGCGCGCCGACGACGAGAATCGGGAAGCCGTAGTCGCGGATCTGGCGCAGCTTGTCGTCCGACACGAAGTGGAACATGAGCGCCGCCGTCTGGCCGAGCGAACCGGACGCCGGCGGCGCGCCGTTCGTCGCGGCCACCTCCGAGTGGTACTTGAACACGACGTCATGCATGGTGCCGTTGTCGCCGTTCTTGGTCGCGAGGAACTCGGGCGGGTACAGGAACGAGAGCATGGCGTCCACGACCTTCTTGGGGTCCGACGACGTGAGCGTCGTCAGGATGCTCGGGTACGCCGACGCGTCCGGCGTGAACTTGCCGCGCGCCGACACGACGAGCGACAGCGATTGGACGCGCTTGGGTGCCGCCAGACACACCTCCTGAGCGATCATACCTCCCATGCTGGTTGATGCAGACGAATGTCAGCGATGGTAATCGATACATCCCATTTAAAGAGCGCGAACCTGGTGCCAGCGATGTGGAAGGTGTCCCAGCCGAGTTGGTTAGTGAGCGCGAGCGTGTCCTGCGCCATCTGCGAGGTCGAGTAGAACCCCCACGGCGCGTCCGAGTGGCCGACGCCACGGTTGTCGAGCGTCAGCACTTTGAGCTTCTTGTCGCTGTGCTGCTCCTGCCAGCGCGTGAGGAGGCCGTCCACGACCGGTGCCCACTCCTCCTTGCGATAGCTGTACCCCATGAGCAGCACGACGCGCACTTCGCCGCTCGGTGCCTTGGCGTGCTCGCTCTCTTGGACGAGGTAGCCCAGCGTCACTCCCGTCGCCACCTTGGCTTTCTGCACCGTTGCGTCAGTGTATGCCCGCGCGGCGGCGTACTTGGACGCCATGTGCTGTTCCAGGCGGGCGAGCGTCATGGTGGGCGGACTAGGCTGGGAATGCAGGCGAGACTCCGAAAGCGATTGTGAGCTGCGCCGCCACCGCAGCCAGCATGGCAGGAGTCGCATTGATGCACGTCAACCATGCGTACACCTTCCGAAACCTTCTCGTTTGTATACCCTATATATACGGAATGGGTACACAGATCTTATCTGTAGACAAAAAATGCTATTTATATCCTGCATAATTCGATAATCGGGCCGCGGCAACGCAGGAGGATGCGCTGGTCAGCTAATCGTGTCCAAGGGAAAGGACGGCAGGAGAAGGCCGACATGGAAGCCGGAGATGACGCCGTGCAGACAGCGCGCTGCTTGGGGCTCTCTTGGTAGCCTTGGAGCTCTCTTCACAGGTATGAAGCGGCACCGACGTTGCTAGTCGCCCTGCTTCGCTCGAAGGAAGAGCGCGAGGAGCTTCTCAGCCGTGGCGTTGACGTGCTGCAGCAGCGCGCCGTGGCCGGCATCCTCGAACACGAAGAGCTCCGTGTGGTCGCTCGCGAGCGCGTCCGCGAGCTCGTACGCGTGCTCCACGCTGATGCACAGGTCCAGGCGCGTGCCGACGACCAGGATCGGGTAGCCTGTGTCGCGCATGCGGTGTAGCTCGGCGTCCGACACATAGTGGCGCGTGACAGCCGCCGTCTGGCCGAGCGCGCCGGCCACCGACGGCTTGGCGTTCGCGACCGACACCTGCGTGTGGTACGAGGTCATGACGTCGCGCATGGTGCTGCCGCTGTCCCCGTTGGGCTGGTCGAGGAAGCTCGAGGGGTACAGGAACGAGAGCATGCCGTCGACCTGGCGGTGCGCACTGGCTGCCGTCATCATCTTGAACAGCGCGGGGTATGCCTGCGAGCCCGGTAGAACCGTCCCGCGCGCCGTGGCGAGTAGTGCGAGCGATTCGATCCTGTCCGGAGCCGCCAGACACATTTTCTGGCAGATCATGCCGCCCATACTAGAGCAGAAAAGCAAAGCCAACACATGAGCTGAGTGAGACTCGAGTGTTGCTGGCTGAATGGATACCGCTCATACCTCGCCCCGACGAGGTGGAAGGTGGACCAACCGAGATGGTCGGCGAGCGCCAGCGTGTCGTCGGCCAACGTGGCTATCGAGTAAGCTCCCCACGGCGCGTCCGAGTTGCCAACGCCACGGTTGTCGAGCGTCAGCACCTTGAGCCGTTTCCCTGTCCGCTCGACGCTCCACTGGGTCAGCATGGCATCCACGGTCGGTGCCCACTCCTCCTGGCGATTGCAGTAGCCTGTGACGAGCACGACGCGGGCTTCTGTGTCGGCGTCCGTGGTGTCGCCATCGCTGGTGTGAACGACGTAGGCGAGCGTCACGCCAGTCGCCACCTTGGCCTTCTTGATGGTCTCGGGAGTGAACACTCTGGATGCAGCATACCTGGACGCCAGGTGCTGTTCGAGGCGAGCGAGCGGCATAGCGCAAATATGAAAGTTGCGAGCTCTGTGCTTGAAGGAGGATCCCACAATGCCATCGCGCTTGGCTTTGTTGCCGTTCGGGAATGACTGCCCTGTCAGAACGGATGGCATCTGTGATGGCCATGTGACGTGCGGACTGTCAAGTTCAAGTTCCCATTGTCAAATACACACACATACGAATCGATTCGCCATGTTAACGCGCGTCCGCCCTCTACAAGTACAGCGACGCGGCGAACACGATGTCGCGCTTGAGCTTCTTACCGCCCTCGTCGAACTTCTTCTCGAGCTCAATATCGCCGATCGTGTGCGCGGCGAGCGTGAGCTGCCGCAGCAGCTCCTCGAGTCGGCGCAGGCAGCGGATGATGGTTCCCTCGAATGCGTCCGTCATCTTGCAGATCTGCGAGAACTTCGCACCCTGGCACCACGCGATCACCACGTCCACAAGGCTCGTGTTGAACGAGTCGGCGTACTCGTCCACGTCGATGGCGATCTTGGCGTCCTGCATCACCTTGGCCACGCGCCGCGCCGTGTCGCGCAGCTGACGCACAGGCGCCTCCAGGTTGTCAGCGGACGGCGGCTTGTCGCTCTCCTTCTTCTTCTCCGTGTTGATCAGACAGCTCAGCAGCGCCACCGTCTCGTTCACCGACAGGTCGTTGAACTGACCGTTGAAGATCATCTCGGTCACTAGCAGCTCATCGGCAGTCGACACCTCACACGCCGTGCGGCCCTTGCGCTGGATTACGCCTTCCAGGTCGACAAACTCCAAGCGACGCAGCACTCGCCGCCGGCGACGGAGGTCGTCGCGCAGCACCAGCGACTTGGACTCCTTGATCTGGCGCTCGAGCTCGCGTACCTTCGCCTCGCTCTCCATCTTCTCGTTGTACAGCGCAAACCGCGTCTCCTTGTCCTTCGCGGCATGGAATGGCGAGTTCTTGAGCTTCTCCTCTGTTTCCTTCGTCCGCTCGATGGTGCGAGTGAACTGCTCGTCCTTGATGTCCATGTCCTCGATCGGATCCAAGAGCGGCACGCCTTGCGGGAAGCGACGCATCACTTCCTTGACCGACTTGCCCACCGCTTGACGGCTCTCCAACGTACGCAGGTCCTTCGGAATGTACACGCGCAGCGACGAGACTTCGTCGAGCATCTCCAGCGGCACGGGACAGATCTTCATCTCGTACTTGGTCGACGACAAACCCATCGTTCCGACGGGTGCCGGAGATGGGAGTGCTTCCGCCGAGCCTGCCGTGGTCTTGGTCGAGTCATCGTTGGAGCAGTTGAGCAAGACGTGGACGACCGTGTCAGGTCGAGCCGACGTGGAGTCGCTCGCATTCTTGGTAGTGAAGTTCACAATCACACCCCAGTCCCACTCCTTGCCTTGGGCTTGAGAGCTGCGCGAATAAAGCTTCACCAGACGCCCACCGTTCAGGAACCGCACTACATAGTCCGGGTTGTTCCGGATGGCCAGGAACTCCTCCTTCATGCGCACGAGCGACTTGGACAGGTAATAGTACTCTGCGACCTCTTCTTCATTCTTGATGGCGATCTGGTCCTTCGCCTCGCGGACTCGCTCCAGCGCATCCTCCAATGCAGGAGCAGCTTGTTCATTCTGAAACTGGTGGAACGACTGCTTGATCATGTACTCCGGGTCGGCGTCCTCGACTCGCAGCAGGTTCAACAGCATGTTGTACCCGAGGTGGAACGTACTGAACAGCGGGTCGGCTTGGCCGTACAATATGCCCTTGGCGACTTGAGGCTCCATCTGCTCCGTCAGCATCTGAATCACGATACCGCGCGCGTCCAGCGAACGACGACCGGCGCGACCGGACATCTGGATGTACTCGCCCGAGGTAATCCATCGGAAGTCCTTGCCGTCGTACTTGCGGCAGTTGGTGAACACGACCGTCTTGGCAGGCATGTTGAGACCCATTGAGAACGTCTCCGTGGCGAACAGACACTTGAGCAGGCCCTCGCCGAACAGAATCTCAATCACTTCCTTCAGGATAGGCAGCAGACCACCGTGGTGGACGCCAATACCGCGGCGAAGCAGTGGCAGGATCGAGTCAACCTGCGGCAACGCCTTGTCTTCGTCCGAGAGCGAGTCCATAGCGTTCTTGAAGAGCTGATCAATCGACTGCTTCTCCTCCTCCGTGTTGAAGTCCAGCTTGGACATGAGCAGCGCGTACGCCTCACAGTCGCGCTTGCTGAACGAGAAGATGATCACTGGGTCGTACTGCCGCTCCATGATCAGCTTGACGATACGGAACACGTCCGATCCGATCTTCTTCTTCGGATTCCCGCCGGCCTTACCCTTGCGCCGCTTGTTGTTGCTGCCGGCAGTCGAGAGCTCCAGCTCGTCGTTAGCGGCCGACGCCGATAGTGTCGCAATCGCCTTCTGGAAATTGTCTTCGCGAAACTTGCCCTTCTCGTCGACGACCAAGTGCAGTCCACTGCCACCCGCTGGGAAGATGTAGTGCTGCAGCGGCGTCGGACGGTAGTCCGTGTACACGACGTGGCACGGTTGGTGGTGGATGTGGCAGATCCAGCCGGCAAACTCCTTGGAGTTCGGGATCGTGGCCGACAGAAACACGAAACGCACTTTGTGCGGCAACAGGATGATACTCTCCTCCCACACAACGCCGCGCTCCTTGTCGCGCATGTAGTGGATCTCGTCATAGATGACCCAGGCGACCTCGCGCATGACCTCCGAACCGCGGTAGAGCATGCTCCGCAGAATCTCGGTCGTCATGATGAGGCACGTCGCCGACGGGTTGATCGTAATGTCGCCCGTCATGAGACCCACGTCCCCAAACTCCTCCTCGAGGTCGCGGTACTTTTGGTTGCTCAACGCCTTGATCGGCGACGTGTAGATCACGCGCTGCTTGTCGCGGAGCGACTTGGCGATCGCGTACTCGGCCACGGCGGTCTTACCGGCCGACGTGTGAGCCGACACGAGCACCGACTCGCCTGCTTCAATGTAGTCGACGGCCTGCTGCTGGAACGGGTCGAGCGTGAACGGGTACGTCTTGGCCGGGTTCTTCTTCATGGCGCCCTCCGTCGGCTTCACTTCGTAATCCGGCGGGTACACGGAGAACGAGATCAGGTTCTTCTGCTGCGTGCCCGTGGCCACCACACCCTGCGGTTCCTTGCTGGTCGCGTTCACCGGCGTCGCGTCAATGTGCTTGCCCACCACCACCTTCACATCGGTCGACGCGGGCTCTGGCGCCTTGGCGGCCGCCTTCTTCCCACCATTGTCCTTCTGCTGCTTGGGTGGTGGCGACGCCGCGCGGTCGTCAGCCTCCTCAACCTTTGGCGCCTCTTTGCGTTTTCCAGCGCCGGCCGACGACCCGGACGCCTCCGCGCGCTCCTCCGTCGTCAGTGTCGCGCCGGCGTCGTCAAACGCGCTGAACAGGTCGAGCTCCTCGTCCGCCATGGCCGCTCCTAGCCCGATGCGCTTCCTGGCAATTGGTCTGTACCGTTCGGGCCGCCGATTTGGCTGGATGGACACGATGCTTGATTGCCTGGCCAAGACAATAAAACCTAGAAAGCGACATTTGTGACATCTGGTTTAATTGGGACATCAAAAGGTTTTATTCCTCCATCCACTTCAACCAAGATCTGACTGGCGACTGACGCTGCGTTGCTCAAGGAGCTGCTTCAGACGCAGGAACCAACAGCGCGTAGACGACGGCGAGGACGGCAAGCGCGATCGCGATCCACACCAGAGTAGCGAGCATGCCAGAGTCCTCCCCGCTGTTCTTGTTGGCCTTCTTCTTGGTCCGCGCGATGGCAGCTGAGAAGGATCAAATGTCACAGTCGTCAAGCACATTGCCACTCGATCAAGTACCCGTTTCGGCGACTGCCACAACGTACCAGCACGAACAGCAGCGGCCTTGTCCTGCAATTCTTCAGCGAGCTCTGCCTTGGTGCGCCGCTTTTCCTTTGTCGGCTTGGACGATGTGTGCGATGGCGCGTCCTCGGCCTTGGTCTCGGGCTCTTCCGCGTCGACGCCGCCGTCGAACAGTTGCTGGGCCGTTAGACTGTTCTTGTTCGCCTCAGTGACAATCTCGGGATACGCATTCGCCAACGCGTCAGCAGCCGAGGTCGGCCACGAAGCGCTCGAATCGCAGTGCATCGCTTCCGAGTGCAACGGAGTGTTGCCGGCAGCATTCTTGAGCGGCTTCGCTCCCTGCATGGTGGAATACCGCAAGACGTTCAGTTCTTGTAGATGCCACATGATCCAGTCAAATCCAGCGGACCTTCGATGCGAGATACTCGATCAGCTCCACGAGTTCGTCACCGTTGTGAATGCAAGCCCAGTGCCTGGACAAGGCACAGCGGCATTAAAACGACCAGTCTTTCGCAGTCTGCGCGTCGGTTCGAACGTACAGCGCCGTGTTTCCCTTGGCGTCAATAACATTCACATTAGCGTGTCCCCTTTCAACCTGCCACCAACCCGCACGTTAGACTGAGTAGTTGTGCAACTAGCGAGCTTTCGTCCGCTCACCAAACGTTGCACAATGGTCAGGTTGCCTTTCGCTGCCGCAACGTGCAGCGCGGTCATCTTCTTCGAGTCCACCGCGTCCACCTTCGGTTTGGCTTTCAACACCAGCTCCAACGTTTCCAGCTCCTCGAACTCTGAAGGAGCGAGAGAGTGAGTGAGTGATCTCCACGAGCGCACAACGAATGCTGGACATGCACGTACGCGTCGCGAGGTGCAGGATGGTCTGTCCCGCCGAGTCCTGCACGCTCAGGTCCGGCTTTCCCTTGAGGATGGCGGCAAAGATCTCTTCAAAGTGCGGCGGCTGCTGCGCCAGGCAGAGCATCAGCGGCGTGAACCTGTTCTTCTTCTCCTGCAGATTCAGCAGCGCGCCGTTCGATACGAGGTGCTTGACGATCTCCAGCTGGTCCTCCGCGACCGCGACGTGCAGCGCTAGGCAGTAACAAATAGCGTAATGAGCCTCGGGACACCAACAACGCGTCAAACTCCATGCACCAACCTGTTTCTCCCTTCTTGTTCTGGAAGTTCCATTGGTCCCGAAGCTCGACGACCCGGTCCAGGTTGCCATTGCCTGCGCTCACCACGCGTCCATTCAGCAAGGCCATCCACAGCACGCATCTCTCCTCCAGCCTGTCAGGATACCTGCCGCTCGAAGTAGCTGCGCCATGATCCTCTCGCTCACTTGCTCCACGCGGCAATTTGATGAAATGTGCTAAATATTGCGACTTATCAAAGTGGTAGTGTCGTAATCCATTTTTTAACTGTAGTTTTAGTCTTGAAAAATGTAGGTCGCTAACCAAACTGAAAGAGAAAAACAAACAATCATAAATATAACACGACCAAATTTCTACCTCTGACTGATCCCCGAATGAGAACACTTCGCCGACAGCCTGGGTCAGCACGCGCGCTTCACCTCGATGCCGCGCATGTGGACGGGGTCGGGCTGCTCCGTGCTCCACAGAACCGAGGTGGGGAACCCCGCGGCGACCGCGGACGAGTTGGACGGCGTCAGCTGCGGCGACGGGAAGTGGCGCGGCGTGTAGTCTGCGCCGGACGGCGTGGACGACTCCTCCACTACCAGGTGCGAGGCCTGCAGGTTCGCCAGCGGATTGCCCTGCGGCTGCATGTCGAGCTTCATGTTGGAGACGGCCCCCGCCAGGCGGGCGTCACGCTCCACCTCGTGGAACATCTCCTCGGTGCTTGCGAGGATCTGCAGCAGCGCCGGGTAGCTCGAGAAGGCGGAGAGGTTCACCTTGCGCCGCATGTACTTGGACCTGGTGTTGTAGCCCGTCATCTTGTCATGTTTCTTCAGGATCTAGCGAACGAGTGTGTATTGTTAGCTGGGACCGAACGCGTCCTGGGAGGATCAACTCGGCATACCTTGGAGAAGCCCTGATAGTTCATGACGGCAAAGTTCTCGAGGCGGATACACTCGCGGTAAAAGTGCACGAACGCGAACATGAGCCGCTGCGCTTCAAACGGGTCCACGGCCTCGACATTGTTCTTTCTCTGAAACACCACGACACTATGAGTCCTCCATCCCCATTAATCGATTCGCGCGACGGTCCCCCGCCTCACCTTGAGCGACTTGAGCACCGTGCGCAGCTGGTGGTAGCGGAAGGCCACGCGCTTCTCCTCGGACGCGTAGAAGAGCGAGATCTTCTTGAGCTCCGTCTGCAGGTCGCGGAAGAAGGCGACCTCGAGCTCCGACTCGGCTGTCATGGCAAGTGTCAACACAGTGAGTTACCAGCTATGAGCCGACCGGACAGCTGCGCCAGTCGACGTACAGATATCGCGCTGGGTCGCGGCGTGGTGCGCCGCCCTCGTCACGGCCTTGATCCGCTTCTTGAGGTTCTTGTAGTTGAGCCAGAAGGGTGCCCACTCCGGGTTACTCTGCAGGATCTCGCGCAGCAAACCCTTGCCGAACTTCATGGCGCGCAGGTGCCGTCAATTACTAGAGTGGAGGGCGGCCGACACCTCACAAGGAAGCGAAGGATGGACGCGGGCGAGTGGGAGTCCTCAAGCGTGAGCGGGAGGGAGGGCGGGCGGGCGAAGCGGAGCGGGTGGGTGGCACCGAGCTACGGGAGGAACTTCGGCAAATGATGCGCCAGCTCGAAGCTGTCCCGGTGACGTTCCGCAAGTTGCTCTTTCTTGGGCGACCGCCGCAAGGTGTCTGTAATAAGGGCGAGCGAGCTCTGTTTAGGGGTTGCAGCGGCGGGAAAAATGCTGTTGAAGTCTCTCAAACGCGGGTCGCGAGGCGTGGAAGTGAGCTGCTGCGGCTGAGAACCTTCGCCTAATTCATCGTCTTGTGATGCGTAAAACAGATTGACCGGTCTCGTTGATGAATGTGCACCGCGTCGTTTCGAATCCTGAGATTCGCCGTTCTCTCGTCAAAGTGGCACGCAAATCCAACAGGCCAAACAGCCAGATTATCAAAACACGATTGCACTTGTCCAAACAGCCAAAAACACGGCACAATCAGAATCTATTCGCTCATCAAATTACCAACAGTCACCGTGTTTTGCAAATCCCCTCAGTCTGTTCCGCCGTCGACGGTGAAATGCCCCTTCCCCTGCCCTCGAGATTCACCGAGATTCGTCGCCAGTTTGCAGCCATCCCATACCATACTAACGCCAAGCACCGCGCCGTCCGCTGACCAAGAGAGAATCTCGCCAACAGCAACCTGACCAGATTCGGAATTTGAGGCGGAGCGCCGCTCCAGATTTGAGCGCTGACTGGCAAAACGCGGCTTGCACGTTCGTGACGTCGGTGCTGGCTCCGCTCGCGATTGGGGTCGAGGCGTCGATACTGAAACCAAGCTTGGGTGATCGCCGCCTGAACTCACCTTGACGTTCAGCTGAGGCGCAAGTGATCTACCGAGCGCAGCACGCGTCCGAAGGCTCAGCACGGGAAATATTGCCGCTTGGGATAATCTTAGTACCTACCGTGAGTTTGGGTCGGTCAAAGGCAGTTAGTTGATCAAGAGATGAAAGTATGAATCTTGTCTGTTCTCGGAAGGTTCTTCTTGCGTCTGCGAATATCCCAGGGCGACTCGGTCGCTTGTGCTGTATGCTACGGGGAAAGGTGCGGCTGAAGGATGCGGACGAGAAATCCCTTTAGTCGGATCGAACGCCTCGTCGCTATGCGTGACGTCGTCACTCGACGTCATCGTCCTGTTGCCGCGAAGACGACACTTCTGCGCTTACGAAGCGGTTGTCCTCTGGCAGGCCAACTCTATCCAGTTGGGCGGTGGGATCTTGAGAGTAATGTGTGGCTGCCCGTCAGTCATTGCGGCCACGCTAACAAATCTCGGCAGCGTATGGTGGCGCGTTGTCTTTCCCTGCATCAGAGCGCTCCATTGCAGAGGGAGTTGCCATGATCTTCTCCGTGTCACCCGTGGAAAATTTGAAAACCGTGTCCGTGCGTCAAACTGCATGAATACACTCGAATCGAAAGAATCGCATCGTAGCACCATCACCACCAGATTGGCTCAGGCGACAGCACTGACCTTGGATTCTTCAGTTACTGCAGATTTTGCCTGGTATAGTACCCACAACGACCCGCCAGTCCTGTTTGATGCGTCACGGCGCGAAACTGATCGTCGCACCACCAGCGTCAACGCGCGACTTGAGTTGAGCAGAGTGGCTCTGCAAAGCGATTTTTGCAGACCGACTTCACACAACGATTCCGCCCAGCACGTACACCTTGTCTGCACAGCAAAATCTCGCCATAGTGATGCATTCGCGTCCAAGACAGCCGAGCTGCGTCTTTTTGCTCGAAATCAGCTTCAACGACAATCACTCATTCATCGTGTATGCCACATCACACGAACAGCAACTTCAAGACCGTCACTCTAGGTTTTGGCCCTTGCACTGTGACATTTGAGCGCCGTAACGGCCCACGAGACCCATGGAAATGCGCCGCATCCGTTACACGATTTTGTTGCACCCTGCCTTCAAATCGCTCCGTCTGCCGGATCGTCGTCTGTGCTTGCCAAAATCGTTTCTGAAAGGACACGAAACGATTAGAAGCATACTTGCAAGAAGAACAGCGTCGGTTGCAGATTGTCCGTTCCCTCTAGGCTGCTGTTCCTCGCACGATTTCGTACGTGCCGTCCCACCGCTGCTGTCCAAATTCCAGCGAACTATAGCAACTGCGGCGGCAAGGGGGGATCGAAGAGAATGCGATGACCCCTCACGTGGCAATAGAGCCTTTTCGCGCGAGGTATCGCAGTGGCGGCTGACGACCGTTCCGCTCTCGCGGCAGCGCACCTGCGACAGGAAGTCGGCGAAGTCGTCCGACTACTACCCTGGTCAAAGCAGTTCAGACCATCCAGAGCCGACGAGCAGTCCATCATTTTCCTCTTGAACACCATATCCAAAAACGACGGCGCTGTGGTGGTTCAGCGCTCTGATTCATCGATCTGCTGTTGTGGTGACAATCGCGATGATTTCTCTCGGTTCTTTTGCAAGTGCACAGAAGACATCTGCATCAGCTGTTGCTCCCGGTAGTGCTCCTGACGATACTCAACAGTTTGATCCTCCTGGAACAATGTGCATCAGCTCGAGTGAAAACCAAGTCGTCGGCATCCGGCGAGTTACTGATGCGACATGCGTCCATGGAGGTGTTGGCTGCGACGGAACGCGCTGCCGGCTCTGCAAGTTCAGGGAGACACCAGAGTCAGCACATTTGCAGTGGTGTAGCCCAATTGAGCAGATCTCTGCCAACCGTACTCTATCCTCTACGACGTCTACTACAAGTTGTGATGTGTCGCCTGGTGACGCAGCGGTCGGCATTCAATCGGTTATCGACTTTAGTTGCACGGATGGCGGTATTGGATGTTACGATGGTAGCTGCCGATATTGCAGAGACTACTTGACACCAAAGTCGGAGGTTTTCGACCCATGCTCATCGTATTCGAACGCTTCGGCATCACCAATTGCGTCAAGTGATCCGACTGGAACGATCGAAGTGCAGACACCGTGTGCTATGAAGCCATCGGACGGAGACGCTGCAGTAGGCATCGATATCACAAACGACCCTGACTGCGAGAACGGTGGTATTGGGTGTATCGACAGCACTTGCCGCTTTTGCAGACTCACATTGACCACGAAATCGACTGATTATCTGCCTTGTTCCAATTTCGAGCCGGTGACTCCGACGGCTGCAACACCTCCAAATTGCACAATGACAGTCTCGGATGGAGATGCCGCTAATGGCATTCAGATTTACACCGATTCCAGCTGCGTTGATGGTGGCGTCGGGTGTATTGACGACATTTGTCGGTTTTGCAAGGCGAGATCGACGTCGCAGTCTGAACAATTCCAGAGCTGTCCCCAGAGTACGTCCACAAATGATCAAACTCCAACCGGTGCTGCAAGCGAGGTCGATTCATCCACGGCCTCGATGGGTGGCAGTCAAGACGACACCGAAACCGAACCTGCCATCCCACTTTCATGTGATCAGACTGTCACCGAGGGTGACGCCGCGGTTGGCATTCAGATCGTCTCGGATATCACCTGCGGCGACCACGGCATTGGCTGCATCACCAGCATTTGCCGCTTTTGCCAGGTATTCGAGACTGCGAAGTCGGCGGTGTTTTTGAACTGCTCTACCATCGAGATGCCGGATTTGTCCGACATTACGCTCGTCCGGATCCCGACCTACGAAGAAACAGTGACGTTCGATACTGCGACCACAAACGCGAATGACATATCAACAGAGTGCGTGATGGCTGTGTCGGCTGGTGACGCTGCTGTTGGATTGAGCATTGAGGCGGATCTGGAGTGTGTGACTATGGGAGGCGGCGTCGGATGTTTGCCACCGTCGGCGTGCAAGTTCTGCAAGAGATTCGACACCCCGCAGTCCGTAGTTTACGATTACTGCACCAATTTCGGTCCTGAGGTCACATCGAAAGCTCTCGCTACCACGACCTCGCCGAATTTTTCGCTGAATGCCGATCATTTGTACGTGGCTGCGGCGGCTTCCGTTGGAATTCTCGCTGTAGTAGCGGTCGTCATGTACCGCACTCTAGGGGGTAACAGCCAGTCGACGAGCCGCGATTTACCGAGAGCTGCAGACCCGAGATTAGATGAAGTCCCAGCCGAGAGCACTAACGAGACGCAACCCCATGCAGCTATTGTAGTGAGCGACGCCACGTTGTGAAGAACCCGAGATCTTCCAAGAGGTCGATCCTGTGATGGTGTGTTCGCGTGTCGATGCGAATGTGTTTGCGAGCAAATCACACGACAATCGGCCTTCGCTGACCTGGGTTTCTTTTGTGGATCTCCTGCTAGCGACTGTAACCCCAATATCGGACACCATTCATTGAGGTATTGACTCTCACGAACGCTCAGTGGTGCTCTTTCTGCACGAGGCGAATGTGGCATTACATATGCCGTGTATTTTTGCATGCTGATTTGTAGGCTTGGCGTTCCGAGTGAGTGGAGATCACTGACGCTAGTAGTGCACTGTATGCCTCTCTGTGCAGTAGCCACACTCAGACGAAAAGCAGCCCTGACTTCCGCGTGCGAACGTGGCGGCATCGACGGCACGGATGCTAACTGACTTACCACCTTCTGAGGCCGGCAATAGGCACACACCAGCAGTAGTGGTAGGGTCTGGGATGAGAAGAGTTTGCTGTCGTGAGAACGTGGGTGTTCGATGACCAGAGGTAGGGAGAGCAGTCAGCGTGAGACATTGCAAGGATAGCCTGCCAAGCCGAGAGTCGCCAAGTTTGATCTCCCCTTCATCGAGGCAACGTGATCTCGTTGAAGTTGCTATTGCTCGCGTTGTCTTCGCTTTGCTCGTCCCTGCGCGGCTGAAAACATTTCTGGAAGGACGGAAAACGATTTGAAACCATAGCATTCCACATGGGAAGAAGATCGGCGGAGGCCGCAATTGTTCCTTCCTCGTAGTTGCATGCTGCACTCTTGCCGCTGTGCTATCCCATACGACTCTCCCCGCGCAAAGCGAGAGAGGTAGAGCAACAGGCGTGCAGAATGCGTCCGGTTCGAGCATTTGCGAGCGGCGCGCCAGACGGAGGCTAACCGCGCGACTTGTCGGCGATCCGTTTCGCGCGAACCACCGCTTCGGCGACCCTAGCAGCTGCACCACATTCATGGCGACACTTCCGCACTGGCACCGCGACAACGCCTTCGTCCGCGCGACCTCGACCAGCTTGTCTGTCTTCCCCAGTCACGAACTCCCCAGACATCTGCAGTGACCGGCACGCACAGTTCCAGCCATGACCGTCCTTCACCGATTCGTCGCGGCACTAGCAGCCGTATTGGTGCATCTCGAAATGGTCAAAGGGCAGACGCCGCTGGTCTGCACAGCTGAAGTATCACCTGGAGATGCAGCGGTCGGCATCGACGTCGTCACGGACGTGTCGTGCAAGAACGGAGGCTTGGGCTGTTTCAGTCAGATCTGCCGCTTCTGCATGCTCTACGAGTCCCCGCAGTCCGACCATTTGCTGTCGTGCTGTTTCTTCGACGAGTACGAGGTGGACGAAAGCGACGTGCCAGCAACGAACCCGCCTCCTCCTACGCCCCCGCCTACCACACCCGCGCCTACTACGGCAAAGCCCATCGTTGCTCCAACTCCGACTCTTGCTCCTGCAACGTGCACCACGTCCAGCGGAAATATCGCTGTCGGCATTCGGATCATTCCCGACTCGTCATGCGTAAATGGAGGCTTAGGATGCAACGGAGGGTGGTGCCGGTACTGCAAGGTCAAGCAAACACCACAGTCGCTCCACCTTCAGTGGTGCACAGCCTATGGCGTCAACTTCCCAAAGACTGCTAATTGAGCTCTCTCCAACGGTGACGTCCGATCGTTTCCAATGACTCGAGTTGCTAGACTGCAGTTTGTGATCGAGTGTCATTTTACCCTCTATACATAATGAGACAGCTGATTTGGATCCGTGCCGCGGTTGGCTGGATCGTGTGGCCAACTCCACTCAAGCCGCTTCCGCGCGTTGACCGCGATTGCAATCCTAGCAGCTGGCATTCGTCATCTCGCCACATTGTCATCGTCGTTGGCCGCTGCGTACTTCCATCTTGATCGTCGCTTCAACGTTGTTCCAGTGAACCTCGGTTTGTGCAACGTGTTGAATGCAGCTGTGTCGTGTCCATGCCTATCTCACACTTTCCATCAGTAATAGCTCAGCCTACCACCATCGAGAGGCGCTGCGTGCGTCCATCCCGCTGCTTTTCGCGTCCATTTGCAATTCCGTGCAGGCGGAGTCACCTCGATGCACTCATGCGCCAAACACTCATCGTTTCGGAGAGACTAGTCGTCTTTAACGGGAGTGTGAAGCACACCACTCCCGACGAGGTGCGGGGGCGAATCTTGTCGGAGTTTCGTTCTCCGCCCACTGCACCTCGCCACCACCGATTGCGTAGCTGGTTACCGCAAGCTCAGCAGTAGATCATTCCACCCGCCGCACGCCAATGATCAACGGTCCCTAAGCCGTGCGAACCTCGCTGTTACTTCAGGTATCTGCTCCGCCCGACCCGAGTCGTTTCACAACGACGAAAATTACCGTGGACTGACGCGTCTTCAAGCGAAATGTCGAGCGCTTTCCAACTTTCAAACAACAGTTGGTCGTTTCAATCTTGGCGCGAGAGACCCAACAATCCGATGGTGCTGACGCCTTGCGTTGACCCACGCTCACTCTGGTTTTATCCCCGTCAGCCGCGAACGCAGTAGTCTGAACAGTGGTAAAGTCCAGGATGGCGATCTCACGAAATCTGCTAAGGCTGATGACGCTGCTGACAATCAGCGCCAGCTCGCTCCACAGCTCCGATGGCCGACCGAGCGTCGTGACGCCTGTGTGCACGAAATTCGTGTCGCCAGAAGATGCTGCTGCTGGAATCCAATACATGACGGACGCCGCATGTATGGATGGCGGTCTCGGCTGCGAGGAGAACACGGTGTGCCGCCTTTGCAAGATCCGAGCGACACCCCAGTCGCAGCACCTGAACGACTGCACAGGTTACGCCACTGAAAAGACGCCAGTCACGCGAGAGTCGATGACCCGCATGTTAAAGACTTGCTCGGCTAACCCAAGTGATGCTGCCAATGGCATCGGCGTCTACGAGGACGCGAGTTGTACAGGGCGCGAGTCTGACTGTAAGGACGGATGCCGCTCGTGCAAATTGAATTCAGCATCTAAATCGGCCAACTTGAAAATCTGTCCGACGACTATGCAACCGACAACCACTTCACCAACACCAACGCCGTCAACATCGACCCCGAAGACGTCGACGCCTCCGGCTCCGACTCCAACGGCTACTCAAACGCCAACGTCAACAACAAAGACGCCGTCAACACCAGTGCCGACTTCAGCGCCGACGCCGACGCCAACTCCTACACCAACTTCAACTACAACGCTAACACCGACACCGACACAAACACTGGCACCGACACCGACACAAACACTGGCACCGACACCGACACCAACGTCAGCACCAACGCCGACGCCAACATCAACGCCATCTCCAACACAAACGACAACACAAACGCTATCTCCAACATCAACGACAGCACCAATGGTAACGCCAACGCCAACGCCAACGCCAACGCTAACGCCAACGCCAACGCCAACGCCAACGCTAACGCCAACGCCAACAACGATGACAGCCACGCCATTGCCGACGGTAACACCAACGGCAACACCAATGACAACGCCAGCTCCGACTACAACGCCAGCTCTGACTCCGACTCCAACTCCAATTTCGCCCCTGGCAGAAACATTAACTCCTACACCAACCCCCACTCCGATTCCGACTCCGACTCCGACTCCGACTCCGACTCCGACTCCGACTCCGACTCCGGCTCCAATTTCGCCCCTGGCAGAAACATCAACTCCGGCTCCAACCCCCACTTCGACTCCAACTCTGACTCCGACGCCGACGCCGATATCAACTCCGAGCGAGGCACCGACTCCAATCCCCACTTCGACTCCGACTCCGACCGCGACTTCTGCGCAATACCAAGTACTGGATGTCAGCAAGACATGCACAGCCGAAGCCGATATGGACGGTTGGACTGTTTTCAGCGATCCCACCGTTACAGCTACCGACAATGATCGATACACAGACGGCTGCCGTATGTGTGCCTTGGCGACAGAAGTCGCCAACGCAACAAACCTTCGTTCCTGCATATCCTTCGCGAACTATCATGGCACCGCGACGTTGAATCCGCAGACGACCGTGGCGACGCCAACACCGACACCAACACCGACACCAACACCGATACCGACACCATCATTGACGTCTGCCGCTCTCTGCACCGCGACTGTATCGCCAGGAGACGCTGCAGTCGGTATCCAGATCGTCACGGACACGCGTTGCTCGACTGCTGGACTGGTTGGCTGTATCGACTCGAGCTGCCGCTTCTGCAAGGTCTCAGTGACAGACCAGTCCTCCCATCTCGAGTACTGCTCGGTACTCTTGAATCCTCCGACTGTGGTGCCGACATCCACTGCACCGGTTCCTGTCGCTGAGCCTGTCACTGCCGACAATGGTTGCCTTGCCTTTGTTCACGGCGGCGACCGAGCGGTTGGCATCCGAGCAGTCAGCGACACCAGTTGCGTCAATGGGGGAGTCGGTTGTTTCGAAAACAACTGTCGATACTGCAAGATCGCGACGACAACACAGTCTGCCAATTTTCTCGACTGCTCGACCTTCACTACAGCTGCAACAACGACACCCGACGTGGCTGTGCTTCCTGCTTCTGTTCTTCAAGTCCAAGTGACTGGTGACAGCTTGGAGAAGACAGAACTCTCGTCAAAGACCAACGAGCTCTTCCAGAATGGCAGTTCCAGCGCGATCGCCATGGCTGCTGCGGCGCTCGTCGGTGTCGTCGTTCTAGTGGTCGCAGTGGTCTTCACAGTCCAGAGAGTGCGTCGTCGTGCGAGTTGCCGCAGCAACAGCCTCGACCCAATCGCGATGAGTGAAACGGATGTGGAGGACGGCAGTATGCTCTCGACAGTAACGGGGAACCGCGCCACATCGACGGGCGTGGTCGAGGACGACAGTGTTCAAGCCAGTGAGGTCTGAATCAACTGGATCGAGCGGACAAGCTTGATGAATCTGGACAACACGTACCAGAAGACATCCCACGCTCTCAGCGGCAACTTGCCTCCAGCTCCTCTTTATGTTGCACAACATGCCGCAATATCTGTATCAGCATCGATATCTTTGATAGGTGCACCTGCATTAGCGTTGCTGGCACTACTACTCGAAAGGGGCTGTCAGAACGCTGTTGTACGTGGTGCAAACAACAACCAATTTCATTTGTATCAGGTCGGATCTGGTCCGCTTGAATCGATCTCGTCGCGGTTGGCTAGATTGATCGTGTGTGTGTGCCCTCCCAACAGTCCGCAATAGGTGTGGTAACTCCGCGCCATCGTCCTCGCTCAATGCTGTCGTGTGGGCTCGCGATATGCGCCAGCCATTGATGGACACCTCCAACACCTCCGCGTATACTCGTGGTGATAGTCCAGATCCGTTGCCTTGACCCACTCTCCTGATATTCGTGTGTACCGGAAGCGTCGTACCGAAGACCTTGAGATCTGGCACCCCAATCTTTCCGCATCCATCGGATCTCGACGGCGTAGCTGAGGAATCAATGCCACATGAACTCGCGTGATCAGTGACTTGCAGTTGACTGAACCTCAGTCAGCACTCGCGTCGACACAAGATCGCTTTCCCGCTTCCTGGTGAAGCACGTGCCGCTGTTGGATATTGTGCGTGAAACCCGCCTCCGACAAGGCGCGTGGGCACATCTCCTCGGCGTTTCTTTCTCCGCCCAGCACACGTCGTCGCCACCAGTCGCAAGGTTGGCTAGCACGACCAGCACCAGCAGTTCATTTCATTCCCGCTGTGCAACGGACTCTCTCAGCCACGCGAACGTCGCCGTCGCTCGCTCGCTCGATGGCAGGCGCCTGTTCAACCGGTCGAGTCGTTTTGAAACGGCCTCCTGATCACAATGAGCTGATGGAATTCGACTCGTGGAAAGTGGTTCGGTGCTAACCTCAACATGACTGACACGTAAATTACCTCGTATCATGTAATTTACGATCGTAAATTACATTTCTGATTTGTGGTCGTTTCGATTGTCGAGGTAGAAGCTCGCTGGCGAGCGCCAGACGGTCGCCACGGCGGCGATAACCGCCTCGATGAGGATGCAGCTGGAGCGCTCGCTGCTGCCGTGCAACCGGCACCGAAGGGGGGAAGACGCGCTCTTGTTAACCGCCGCGATTCGCACGCTGCCTTCCCTTGACTGCCATGCCCGCTCTCGCCACGGAAGCAGTTATCGCCAGGACTGTTGAATCCTGGACGACTGAAGGGACGGGTGCGCTGCGTCCAGTCGATCGGTCGTTGCCGCTTTCGCGTTCGCTACGCAATAGCTCAGGCTCATTCTGGGTTTCTCCACGCCGGTCGCGAACGCAGGGGGTCCTGACCTGGGGCGAGACGCAGGATGGTGGTCTCAAGAGACTTTCTCAAGCTGGTGGCGCTGTTGACGCTCAGCGCCAGCTTTCTCCATGGCTCCGACGGCCAACCGAACTCCACCACAGCAGAGACAGCCACGTGTACGGAAACAGTTTCGCCGGGCGATGCGGCGGCTGGGATCAAGCTCGTCACGGACACGCGGTGCGCGTCTGGAGGCATCGGCTGCTCCGGCGACGTCTGCCGCTTCTGTAAGGAGCTCGACACTGCACAGTCCTCACATCTATTGAGCTGTGCGTCGATCGGGCAGGCAGGTGGTCCTGTGGCGACGACATCGCCGTTCGGACCCAAGGAGGCCAACGTTACGACGGCGACTTCGGGATCCTGTACGATTGATGACACCTATCACTCCATGGGCATCGATGTCGTCGAAGACCTCACAGTCGTCGCATCGGACAGCGACTTCTACACGGCAGGCTGCCGCTACTGCAAGCTGTTTGAAACTACTGAGTCGGCTGCCTACACCAAGCTAGCGTGCTCCACATTCCCGAACTACAAAACGGGCAGTACGGTGGCATCTGTGGACACAAGTCCAGCGTCAACCGCAGTGGGGAATACAGTCACCGTGCCTCCAGTTGTCGCGAATATCACAACGGCGATTCCAGGACCAAATACTACCTCTACGACGACTTCCTCTGCCTCGACTACTTCCGTCACAACAGCCCCGGTTGCGACTTCTCCGTCCACTACGACAGAGTGTCTGGTTTCAGAAGGTGACAAAGAAGTCGGCGTCCAAGCTATCCCAGACGCATCATGTGCAGCTGGCGGGGTTGGTTGCTGGGGGAATGGAAAATGTCGATTCTGCAAGTACTTCGAGACCTCCAACTCGGCGCACATGCTGTCGTGCTCTTCCTTTGGCGCGAACTTCCCGACTCTAGTGCCGACTCTAGGTTCGTCGCCCACTCCAATCGGTGCCGGTGCTTGCAGCATTTCTAGTGGCGACTTTGCGGTGGGAATCCGTGTGATTACAGATGAAACCTGCGCTCACGGAGGTGGACTGGGATGTCAAGGAGATCACTGCCGTCTGTGCAAGGTCCGAGTGACTCCCCAGTCTCAGCACCTGAACAACTGTCCTGAGTCTTTACTATCGACAACCGCTGCGCCAACATCAACGGCGACAGGGTCGACGACTGTATCGACAACGCCGTCAACAGCGACGACACCTACGACACCTACGACTTCAACTTCGGCTACGACTACGACTTCGACTCCGACTCAAATACCGACGCAAACATTGGTGCCGTTGGATATCACTATGCCATGCGAAAACAGTGATGAGCTGAGAGATGCGGGGATTGCTGTCTTCAACGACGCCACGCTCACCTCGGCCGACACCGACATCTTGACGGCAGGGTGCCGCGTTTGCAGCATAACAGGGGAGAAGGTTTTAGTCTATCCTGATGCCAAACCATGCTCGTCATTCCCTGGCTACACTGGTACGACGACTTCGCCGGCAACTTCGCCGACGGCTCCGACGGCAGGAACGACAACAGGAAACACGACGACAGGAACCACGACTGGATCATCGACGACGACTGGAACCACGACTGGATCAACAACGACAACTGCTCCGTCGAGTGGAACCACGACTGAACCAACGACTGCTCCGTCGAGTGGAACCACGACAGGAACCACGACGACGACTCCGTCGAACGGAACGACAACTACAGGAACGACAGCTACAAATACGACGACGACAGGAACGACGGGAGCGACGACTGGAACCACGACGTCCTCGACGACAGCTCCACCCGTTTCGTGCTCGCTGGTTATCTCGCCGGGTGATGCTGCGGTTGGCATCCAGTACACGACGGACGCCGCCTGCCTGAATGGCGGTATTGGGTGCAAAGAGAAGACGGTGTGCCGACTTTGCAAGGTTCGAGTGACTCCCCAGTCTCAGCACCTGAATGACTGTCCTGGGTCTTTACTATCGACAACCGCTGCGCCAACATCAACGGCGACAGGGTCGACGACTGTATCGACAACGCCGTCAGCAGCGACACCTACGACACCTACGACTTCAACTTCGGCTACGACTTCGACGACGGCTCCGTCGACAGGAACGACGACGACGACTCCAACGGCTGGAACTACGACGGGAACCATGACAGGAACCACGACAGGAACCACGACGACAACTGCTCCGTCGACAGGAACGACAACGACAGGAGCCACGACGACAGGTACGACGACGACAGGAACCACGACAGGAACCACGACAGGAACCACGACGACGACTCCGTCAACTGGAACCGCGACAGGAACGTCGAGTGAAACCACGACTACAGGAACCACGACTACAGGAACGACAACTGGGACCACCCCTGCTACCACGACGTCCTCAACGACGGCTTCACCCGTTTCATGCTCGCTGGTTATCTCGCCGGGTGATGCTGCGGTTGGCATCCAGTACACGACGGACGCCGCCTGCCTGAATGGCGGTATTGGGTGCAAAGAGAAGACGGTGTGCCGACTTTGCAAGGTTCGAGTGACTCCCCAGTCTCAGCACCTGAATGACTGTCCTGGGTCTTTACTATCGACAACCGCTGCGCCAACATCAACGGCGACAGGGTCGACGACTGTATCGACAACGCCGTCAGCAGCGACACCTACGACACCTACGACTTCAACTTCGGCTACGACTTCGACGACGGCTCCGTCGACAGGAACGACGACGACGACTCCAACGGCTGGAACTACGACGGGAACCATGACAGGAACCACGACAGGAACCACGACGACAACTGCTCCGTCGACAGGAACGACAACGACAGGAGCCACGACGACAGGTACGACGACGACAGGAACCACGACAGGAACCACGACAGGAACCACGACGACGACTCCGTCAACTGGAACCGCGACAGGAACGTCGAGTGAAACCACGACTACAGGAACCACGACTACAGGAACGACAACTGGGACCACCCCTGCTACCACGACGTCCTCAACGACGGCTTCACCCGTTTCATGCTCGCTGGTTATCTCGCCGGGTGATGCTGCGGTTGGCATCCAGTACACGACGGACGCCGCCTGCCTGAATGGCGGTATTGGGTGCAAAGAGAAGACGGTGTGCCGACTTTGCAAGGTTCGAGTGACTCCCCAGTCTCAGCACCTGAATGACTGTCCTGGGTCTTTACTATCGACAACCGCTGCGCCAACATCAACGGCGACAGGGTCGACGACTGTATCGACAACGCCGTCAACAGCGACGACACCTACGACACCTACGACTTCAACTTCGGCTACGACTACGACTTCGACTCCGACTCAAATACCGACGCAAACATTGGTGCCGTTGGATATCACTATGCCATGCGAAAACAGTGATGAGCTGAGAGATGCGGGGATTGCTGTCTTCAACGACGCCACGCTCACCTCGGCCGACACCGACATCTTGACGGCAGGGTGCCGCGTTTGCAGCATAACAGGGGAGAAGGTTTTAGTCTATCCTGATGCCAAACCATGCTCGTCATTCCCTGGCTACACTGGTACGACGACTTCGCCGGCAACTTCGCCGACGGCTCCGACGGCAGGAACGACAACAGGAAACACGACGACAGGAACCACGACTGGATCATCGACGACGACTGGAACCACGACTGGATCAACAACGACAACTGCTCCGTCGAGTGGAACCACGACTGAACCAACGACTGCTCCGTCGAGTGGAACCACGACAGGAACCACGACGACGACTCCGTCGAACGGAACGACAACTACAGGAACGACAGCTACAAATACGACGACGACAGGAACGACGGGAGCGACGACTGGAACCACGACGTCCTCGACGACAGCTCCACCCGTTTCGTGCTCGCTGGTTATCTCGCCGGGTGATGCTGCGGTTGGCATCCAGTACACGACGGACGCCGCCTGCCTGAATGGCGGTATTGGGTGCAAAGAGAAGACGGTGTGCCGACTTTGCAAGGTTCGAGTGACTCCCCAGTCTCAGCACCTGAATGACTGTCCTGGGTCTTTACTATCGACAACCGCTGCGCCAACATCAACGGCGACAGGGTCGACGACTGTATCGACAACGCCGTCAGCAGCGACACCTACGACACCTACGACTTCAACTTCGGCTACGACTTCGACGACGGCTCCGTCGACAGGAACGACGACGACGACTCCAACGGCTGGAACTACGACGGGAACCATGACAGGAACCACGACAGGAACCACGACGACAACTGCTCCGTCGACAGGAACGACAACGACAGGAGCCACGACGACAGGTACGACGACGACAGGAACCACGACAGGAACCACGACAGGAACCACGACGACGACTCCGTCAACTGGAACCGCGACAGGAACGTCGAGTGAAACCACGACTACAGGAACCACGACTACAGGAACGACAACTGGGACCACCCCTGCTACCACGACGTCCTCAACGACGGCTTCACCCGTTTCATGCTCGCTGGTTATCTCGCCGGGTGATGCTGCGGTTGGCATCCAGTACACGACGGACGCCGCCTGCCTGAATGGCGGTATTGGGTGCAAAGAGAAGACGGTGTGCCGACTTTGCAAGGTTCGAGTGACTCCCCAGTCTCAGCACCTGAATGACTGTCCTGGGTCTTTACTATCGACAACCGCTGCGCCAACATCAACGGCGACAGGGTCGACGACTGTATCGACAACGCCGTCAACAGCGACGACACCTACGACACCTACGACTTCAACTTCGGCTACGACTACGACTTCGACTCCGACTCAAATACCGACGCAAACATTGGTGCCGTTGGATATCACTATGCCATGCGAAAACAGTGATGAGCTGAGAGATGCGGGGATTGCTGTCTTCAACGACGCCACGCTCACCTCGGCCGACACCGACATCTTGACGGCAGGGTGCCGCGTTTGCAGCATAACAGGGGAGAAGGTTTTAGTCTATCCTGATGCCAAACCATGCTCGTCATTCCCTGGCTACACTGGTACGACGACTTCGCCGGCAACTTCGCCGACGGCTCCGACGGCAGGAACGACAACAGGAAACACGACGACAGGAACCACGACTGGATCATCGACGACGACTGGAACCACGACTGGATCAACAACGACAACTGCTCCGTCGAGTGGAACCACGACTGAACCAACGACTGCTCCGTCGAGTGGAACCACGACAGGAACCACGACGACGACTCCGTCGAACGGAACGACAACTACAGGAACGACAGCTACAAATACGACGACGACAGGAACGACGGGAGCGACGACTGGAACCACGACGTCCTCGACGACAGCTCCACCCGTTTCGTGCTCGCTGGTTATCTCGCCGGGTGATGCTGCGGTTGGCATCCAGTACATGACGGACGTCACCTGCCTGAATGGGGGCCTTGGATGTAAAGAGAAGACGGTGTGCCGACTTTGCAAGGTTCGAGTGACTCCCCAGTCTCAACATCTGAACAACTGCACAAGTGATGTCCTTACAGCTCCGGGCACGCCAGTATCTGGGAGTCCCACCTCCACGACGTGCGGCGTCTCGCCAGGCGACCAGGCTGTTGGCGTTCGTGCCTTCGCCGACGAGAGCTGTGCGTGGGGCGGTCTTGGGTGCTACGAGAATCGGTGCCGCTATTGCAAGGTGCGGGTAACGCCTCAATCGGCTCACTTCAACGATTGTCCGGCGACTCTGCAACCGACGACGCCTACACCAACATCAACAGCAACATGGCCTGCTATTGTTACGCCGACACCGCCATCAGTGACGCCCGCCGTGATATCAACCCTGGCGCCGTCTGTGATTTCGACCCCGAAGCCGACTCCGATTGTGACCGCGACTCCAACCTCCGCGCCAACTCCACCCCCCACACAATCGTCGGCAGGGTTTATCCTGCACGATAGCAAGGTGGCGTGCACAGTCACGGACGATATGAAGACGATGGATATCGCTGTCTTCAATGATTCGACCGTCACCTCTAGCGACAGCGATTTCCACACGATTGGCTGCCGCGAGTGCAGCTTAGTAGCCGATAATGCGCTGGCACCACACCTCAAACCATGTTCGTCCTTCCCGAACTACCCTGGCACCGCGACGGCATCTCCGCAGCCGACTGTAACCACATCGGCCCCGACGGCGACGTCGACGGCGACATCGACGTCGAGTCCAGCACCAGCTCAGACATCAGCTGCAGCTGGTGTCTGCAACAAGCCGGTATCGCCGGGAGACGCTGCGGCCGGTATCCAGATCATCACGGACACGCGTTGCTCGAGTACCGGCCTGATTGGTTGTATCGACACGATCTGCCGCTTCTGTAAGATCTCGTTGACAGACAAGTCTGCCCATCTCGAGTACTGCTCGGTACTCTTGAATTCGACGACTGTGGCGCCGACATCCGCTGCTCCGGTTCCAGTCACTCAGCCTATCACTGCGACTCTAACTCCCGACGAGGCTTGCCTCGCCTTTGTTCACGGCGGTGACCGAGCAGCCGGCATCCGAGCAGTTAGCGATGCCAGGTGCGCAACAGGAGGCGTCGGTTGTTTCGGGAACAGCACCTGCCGATACTGCAAGATCGCGACGACGAACCAATCGGCCAATTTCCTCGACTGCTCGAGCTTCACTGCTGCTCCAACAACGAATACTTCCGTTACCGTCACACTTCCGGCTCCAGCTCTTCAGGTCCAAGTGACTGGTGACAGGTCGGAGAAGACCGGACTCTCAGCAAAGATCAACGAGTTCTTCCAAGATGGCAGCGCCAGTTCGATGGCAATGGCAGCTACAGCCTGTATCGGCCTTGTTGTCCTCGTGGTTGTCGCTGTAGTGATTTCTCGACGAGCAGTTCGTGGTCGCCGCCATGCAAGTGGCGACAACAGCAACGTCGACTCGGACGCTGCGAATGAAGCAGATGTAGAGGACGTCATCGTTCTCTCGGCCGTGATCGAGGACAGTAGCAGCGACGACGCTGCTGCCGTGAACGAAGTCGATATGCCCTTGCCAGTGACGGAGGACAGCGCCGCGTCGGCAGTTGTGGGCGAGGACGACTGCACTCTGGCTCTGACTGGTGAGGTCTAAGCGAACCGGACCGAGCGTGCATGTTTGATGGATCTGGATAGCGCGAGCTCTGTGAGTATGTGGTGAGTAGATGGGCCGAGCATGTAGTGACAGCTCGCCTCAAGCTCCTTTATATCTCCTTGCATTTCTCGTAATTGAACCACCGATTGCTCGTGAAGAAATGGTGTTGGCATAACTGTAGGCGTCGCTACCGTGAATGGGAGGAAAATGCGCACTGCTGTTGATTGAAGAAGGCGGGAAGAGGGTTAACATATGGATGGGCCGCATGAACACGACAGGCAATCTGAGCCGAGTTCATGTGCAATGCGATCCGCAACACAGCAGCAAAATCGCGATCGCCATTGTGCCGCCTCCTGTTGCTCGAATTTAGGCTGGATGCTTTGGTGCTGAGTACCGTGATTCGCAGTCTGTACAAGATCGAGTGTGTCAGCCCGTTTACCACCTTCCTTATCTTGTTGGCGTCGCATGTGGAGAGAGTCTGTTCTACAGGCAATCGGAAGACGATTTGTCGCGATGCTTCGGTGATTGCGACCTGACGCTTAATGGCGGGATACCTGGAAACACACCGCTGCGGATGGATCTTCTCCGCTACGAGTCGGCTTGAAGTCGAGCAACTTTTCCATCTACGAAGCTATAGCGAGGAGCAATCTGCCGACTGTCGCTGACATCCTCCCATACTGTGTCGAAGGAGATCACTGCTCACGACAAAATACCCCATAGTCACATGTTGGGCAGTCCCTCTGCCTCGAGCCACGCTGCTGCATCTCCTCGTAGCAACCAGGTCTAGCGAAGTCTTGGCTAGGCCAGCGATACCCAAGATTCAATCCAAGAACGGAACACCAGCACATTTGCAGCTGTACGATCGCATGTGACCAGTTGTCGTTGTGGTTGGCGTTGCAACGGACGAATTGAAGCGGCGGATCGCGACTCGGGTTGCACCAGTTGAATCGACGCTGCCTATGACGGAGAAGAGTCACCAACGACAACATGCTTGATGAGTACGCCGAGCACTGGCTGGGTCGTTTCGAGCCCAGCGCCAGCATGCACTGGTTAGCGCTGGAAGGTCGCCACAGCCGGCCCAGCTCAGCTCTCAAGCACTACTGCTGGTCAAACTCATGTTCACACCCAACACACTTACAGTCGCATCCTGATTAAGGCTGTACCGAGAATGTCGCCTTCTCTTTTTTAAAATATACTTTCGTAATGAGAACACAGGCAGAAAGAGATGTCTGTTTTCGTTTGCGGGCTATGGGCATCAACCAACGCCAGATCGCTCAAGCTCTAGCTGTTTGTGTTCGTACGATACAGCGCTGGCTAAAGGGTGATTCAACTACAGTCCGACCTTTCGATAGATCTCGCCTACGAAAGCTATCTGCTGATCAAGAGAAAGCAATCGTTGACTTCTTCAATAACAAGAGCACAAGCCGGTTGAGAGATGACGTTGCGTTTGTCGCCCGAGAGTTTAACGTTTGCGTCTCTCTGTTTACCGTCAACCGCATCCTACATCGACATCACCTTTCGTTCAAGCGCGCTGCGTCTGCTTACCACGAGGCGGATATTGCTCGCCAGCAACGCTTTCTGGAAGAACTGCCTCGCCACTCTTTGCAGTCGTGGATTGCGTTGGACGAGGCTGCCTTCTTTCTCAATCACTCCCGTAAATACGCCTGGAGTGCTCGTGGTCAACCTGCCGTTGTGGAGAGACCGAGAAGTCGAGGGAAGATGCACTCGTTGATCTTACCCATTCCCCCCGAGGGTCCAGTCGACTGGCGGTTGATGCCCGGGTCAGTGAACTCTCCGCGTTTTCATGAATTCTTGAGCGGACTCAAAGAGAACACCAACGTCGTACTGGATAACTGTGCCACTCATCACGCGTCCCATGTGCTACGCAAGCGAAGTCTGAGCACGGTCGCTGAGGTTGCGGAGGCCAAGCAGATCACGCTTCGATATCTCCCTCCGTACTCGCCACAGCTGAACCCTGTGGAGCTATGCTTCGCATTCATCCGCCGATCGGTCAACCGGAACGGTCCACGAACGCTGGCAGCGCTCCACACCAGTGTTCAAGAAGCGGTTAGGGATCTCACGCCAGCGGTCTGTAGAGGTATTGTACTAGCACTCACGCGACTAGCTCGCGGGTCGACAGCCCAGCCGTCTCACTTTCCCACGAGCGACAACCCGTCAGCCTGCCTTGGCCTCGGTAGTCACCGCCCAGTACACTCCAATGCACTGTATAGTCGGTCACGCACGTCCTAACCCAAACGGACGTTCCTTGGCAGGCCCAACGTTGTATATTCTCCTCTCAACTTCAACTCACAACTCGCCACGGAAGTGCGTCCACCCCTCAGCCAACAACGAGACGTCAGTCCGCCTGCAGTCGCGCCTAGCACGCTGAGAACGTCCTGCGCCAGCTCGCACCAGACCACCTGAACCTCTCGCCTTCACGGCGGTCCTGATTGAGCACGAACCACCCAGGCTTCCCCTGGCGCAGTTCCAACAAGCCCTCGAACCACCTGGCCCACACCCTAGCGCAGTTCCAATACGATGACAGCCGTAGCCCACGCGCCCCAAGTCGCCTCGTAGCTCAGCCAGTCGTCAGTCGTCCGCTGTCCTGCCGGTCGTCCGCACTACGCTCCGCTCGTCCACGCCCTGCTCACTCGCCACCGCTCGCACCGCAACCCGGCACCCGCTCCGTCTTCGTCGCTTGTAGTCTGCCTCACCTGTTCGCGTCTCGGCACAATCCGAACTGCCGTTGTCCCTCGCGTTCCCCACGCTCACTTCGAGCACGTCATTCGTTCGCTCATGTTCTCCGCGGGCCTTTTAACACGTGCGTTCAGTAAGTCCAACGGCGCGTCCTCACAATCGTAGCGGTCTCCAGGCCCTTCAACGTCCGTTGATCGCCGCCCCTCCAATCTTCTGCATTTGCCCGTCGCTCTCCACCCAAGTTCAGTTTCCAACGTCTTTTGACTATCGCTTAACGGCTCCCACGTGTCCACCCGATCGACAACTTCCCCACCTTCGCACGGTAACTCGGCCGCGTCACGTACAACATCCTTCCGTCCACCGTCCCCCCTGGTCGTGCCAACTGCTCTGTTACAGTATGTTCAAGAGGTGCTTGCGTGTTGGATAGGCGCATTGTCGCACCTGGTCATACGAAAATGTAGTCACGGGATCACTGGATAGGGGGCTTTTGTGGCAACCGGTCCGGCAACCAATCTGACAACTGAGCTGACATTTTCTCATTCTCCCTTCTGTGCCATGGGGCGCAAGCGCAAGAAGTCCGACTATCCCGACGATTGGGATATCGTCGAGGAAACGCAAGATCCCGACGCATGGCATCCTCCGTTCCAGACCGTCGGCGAGACGCAAGACCCCGACGCCACATGGCCTTTAGCAGAGTACGAAGCTGAAATCGAACAAGTGGCAAGCACGCTCTCGCAACTGCAACCGCCGTCCCAAGAACCAGATCCCGTCTACCGGCTTAAACAGTCCACGAAAGACGTTCACTCCAGCGTGATCTGCAAGCTGACTCGAGTCCTCCGACTGCCCGAACTGCTGCCTGAGATCAAACGCATCTGCGTGGTCATGAAGCAGGTGCAGCTGGAAGGGTGGCACCTCGCTAACCTTCACATCCTGCGATGTCTGCACGAGAACGAGGAAGTGCCCAAGATTGAACAGATGTTCTTCTACCGCTGCTGCATGGCTACGCTTCAGAATATTGAGTCCCGTGACCGCCCAAAAGAAAACACTAAATATCCAAGCTTCCACCAAACGTGTTTGCGATACTGGAGGCAAAGAGAGCAGCTTCCTTCCTACATGTCTGAAAGTGTTGTGAACGGCAATGCGATGCTGAACGAGATGGCGAAGCTTATGAAGATCAACGCGCTGAACATGATTGCCTTGCACTTTCGCCGAAGACTGCATCAGTACGTCCGATTCCGCTATGCGCCCGAAGGACAAGTGGAGCTCAAGTATTGTGAGACGAAGCGAATCGTCGACAGTTGTTATCGGGTGAAGACTGTGCCGGAAGTGGATGAAGAGGGTGAGCCCACTGGTAATATGGTGAAGGATTGGACTCAGTGGGACGACACCACCGACCCTGTGGAGCTAGAGCTACGGAAATGGCTCGGGATCGTTCCCTGGCAGTGGTTGATTCGAGGGAATAGCGCGCACTTTGTGCGTAAACTCCACGATATGCTAGTGTTCATGGAGGGTTTTGTCGAAACCCATCCGATGCAAAAAGGAGCGCGACTGTATTCCTTATTGCCAGTAGCCACTTCGTACCAGGCGGCATACGTAAAGATCAACGCTAGCACACTGTTTGGTCTTCTTTCTCGAAGCAATGAGGACCCGAAGGTGAAATCCTTTCTGGAAAAGGAGATGAACATGGTTCAAGCTAGGAAGAGAAAAGGCGATCAGCTCTCGTTTGGCATCAAAACCTTTCAAAAGAACAAGACTAAAGTCATGCGAGCGATGTTTGACGTGGAGCAGTTTGAAACAAGCAATCGTAAGTTTGCCGACGAGATCAAGACCAATGGCTATGCGGCGTCAGTCACCATGAAGCGACCCGTGACCACCACGTCAGTCGTTGTGATTGAGAAGAAGACTGCTACCAAGAGGAAGAAGAAAAACGATGGTACTGCGGATAAGAAGAAGCCTGCTAGGAAAAAGAAGCCGAAGACTCCTGAAGAGCTTGCGGACGGAGATGACTTTGGCAAGGAGCTGTTCAAGCTGGGGCCTGACTACCGCCCAGACATTCTCATTGGCATTGATCCCGGCATGCGATCTCTTGTAACTGCAGCAACCGTCGGATGCCTCCGTTGCAGACGGCGTAGACCGTGGAGAAGACTCGACGCACGCGGACGTCGTCAGCGCAGGCAGCGTCGCCATCGCAAAGAGAGAGTGGCCGAAATCTCTACTTGCGAGTATCGCCACTTGGCGAGAATGAATGACTTCCGTCGATACAATGAGAAACTGAAGCAGCGGGAGCCGTGGTACGCTGGCGTCGTTCACGCGATGCCGTCGTTCAAGACTTCGAGCTACGACACATATCTTGAACGGTTGCAGTTCTTCTGGATGCACCTGCGGTTCCTGCTGGCGTTCTCCTCCGAGCAGTCTTTTTTGAAGTGGCGATTCACACAAGATCGTGCCAAGATGAAGGCTATCGACGCGTTGGCTGCGCGACTCGTACCAAAACCAAGCAAACGAGTCTGCATCGCGTACGGAGACTGGAGTCGCAGAGACGGCATCAAAGGCCATGCTACGGGCCCAGTCAAGGGGTTTGTTGAGGCTCTGAAGAAGAGAGCGACGGTTGTTCCGATGGACGAGTACCGGACCAGCATCACCTGCTCGTGTTGTCACCAGCGCCTCAAACAAGCTCGGTTGTTCACAAAAATAAGACGAAAAGAGGATGAGGAAGACATTCGTTTGAAAGCTCGGCCGTCAAAGAAGGAGATCAAGGAGATTGTGGAGATGCGGAAGTTTCGCAACTCCAAACTGGCGAACAAGAAGATCGTGCTCAAGGGCACCAGAAACGTTCTGCGCTGTGTCAACAGCCGCTGCAGGGCTACCTTCTGGAATCGAGACGTCAACGCTGCGATAAACATGCTAGAACTGCTGAGGAGTGGGTTGAAGGGAAAGAGAGGACCGATAAGACTAAGGGCGTTCCGGCGAGGACAGTAGCTGTCGTAGACAAAAAAGGTGGAGGGAAAGACTGCATCGTACGCGTTGCAGGATACGTAGCCCGCCACACAAAGATATTCGTAGCATAGAGACCAGTAGGACATTCTCAGTGCTAACTGTAATAAGGCTGCACCACCCCACCCAAGTATCCGTTTCTTTCCGAGTTGCACGAGCTTTGGCTGAAAGGGCACACTGCTCTAGACTTGGCTGCTTCGCCGATTGTGCGCGTCCTTGAGCCCATTCTGCTTTTCTTCGTTGGCCGCGAACTCTCCTGCGTTCAGTCGATACGAGACGAAGAATGGTTCTCCCAAGAGATGTGATTAAGGTGGTGGTAGCTGTCGTGGCGCTCAACGCCAGCTTGGCGCACTGTGCTGATGCCTCCACGAGTGCTGCGATGGCGACGTGCGCCATGACTGTGTCACCCGGCGATGCCGCGGCGGGGATCCAGATCGTCACGGACACGGGATGCGTGTCCGGCGGGGTCGGTTGCATCGACGACGCTTGCCGCTTCTGCAAGGTTCGCGATACGCCTCAGTCGTCGCACATGATTGCCTGTCCGTCGTCAGATCCGGCGAGTCCTTCGACTGAAGCGACTACCCCTCAAGCTGGGACAACAGCTCAAGACGCAGCTGCAACCACTCCGTCACCGACAGCCTGCACTGTTTCCGATGGCGACAAGGCAGTTGGCGTTCAAGCTGTCGAGGACGCCACGTGCGCGATCGGCGGCCTCGGCTGCTACAATGCAGACTGCCGTTTCTGCAAGGCGTGGGATACGCCCCAGTCGTCGCACATGCTTGCGTGCTCGTCATTCGGCAAGACCTTCCTGACACCCACACCCACTGTACCAACACCGGTTGGCACTGACCCGTGCGATGTGTCGAGCGGTGACTTTGCGGCCGGTATTCGAGCGGTCACGGACGCGACCTGCGTGTATGGCGGTCTCGGCTGCTACAACGATCACTGCCGTTTTTGCAAGGCCACTTCAACACCACAGTCGTCTCATCTGACGGACTGTTCGGCGTTTACGACCACCACCACACCAACTGCTGCTGAACCCCTTCCACTGGCGGCGAATACTCCTGCTGATGCTCCGTCAGGATTAACACCTCCTGCGAGTCCAGTGCCTTCGGTAGATAATGTGGGCGACATAAGCGCTTCCCCGTCACCATTGCAGCCTACTGACAACGTGGCTGATACAAGTTCTCCAACCACTGCCGATGCTGGAGTTCCGTCGAGTCCTGCTCCTCAGACGTCGAGCGGGGAGATCCCTGCTCAGAATGTGGCCAGCTCGACGTGCGAGAGCAACCAATTATCGGAAGGTGACGCTGCTGCAGGGCTTGCGCTCGTTCACGACCCCGATCGTTGTCCTGGTGGTGGGGTCGTCGGGTGCCTCCCAGACCGCAGTCCCTGCAGGTTCTGCAAGAAATTCGAGTCGGAGCAGTCGCACGATTATGACTACTGTCCGGGGTCCGAGCCAACTCCAGCTATTCTTGTTCAGGCAGCTGCCGACAAGTCAGAGAAGGGTGGACTTGCGGCCGAGATTGGGAAGATGTTCAAGGACGGCAGCTCTAGCGCGATCGCCATGGCTGCTGGGGCCTGCGTCGGTATGATTGCCGCGATGGTTGTTGTGGTGCTCGCTGCCAAGCGTGTAACTCGCCGTCTTCGCAGCAGCAGCATCAACTCATGTGACGAGGACGAAGCTGACGCGGCGGTGGCAGAAGACAGCGCCACGTCGAGCGGCGGCGTGTCTGACGATGGCGCTGCTGTGTCCATCGAGGTTTAGGACGATCAACTCGGGCTGGTCGTTCTTGCGTGTCGCGTGTGTATATCGGGGCTATCCGCCGAGATCGGTTGAGAAGCGTTCTTCAAGCGCTTCCCTAATGGTTCGCATTTGAATGCATCTTCTGCCTGCACATAGTCTGCGTACAGTGCGTGTGCGCGCAAGACTCTCAACCCTGCAGTGTGTCGCCATCCTGCTTACCCCGCTGCGAGCTTGACGCATTTTTGGCTGGGTTCGAGCCAAGGATATGGTATGTGGTACACGCAGAAAGGCAACTTTCGTAGAGTGATTGTCAATCGTACCGCATTCATCGTTATTCACAGTACGATGATGGCATTCCGTGCAACCAACATCTTTTCATACATAGCTTGAGCCCGTTTCAGATCCGCGAAAGGTCGCGCAAGTCGTGGAGAACAAGTGCTCGCGGTGTGTCGCTTGTCCGATCGCATAGTAGCCAGCAATAGGTACGTAGCGAGCTTCCTGCTGATTTACGTTGAGCCGCGTTTGTGCGGTTGGCGTCGAGAAATGCGTAACGATCTTCCGTTGAATCTGGAGAGCCAGAATGTGCTGGCCCTCGCCATATTCGTCTGCGACCATCGACGCCGTTTAGAGAGCATTCTGCGGCCGCGTTGGCAACTCCGGCGTCCAATCTGCCGGGCCAAGATGGTGTTCCCAAGCGATCTGCTCAAGCTATTGGTTCTCGCTGCACTCAGCGTCGGCTCGCTCCACGGTGTTAATGGTTCCATGAGCGGCGCGGTGGCTACCTGTGTGGCTTCAGACGGTGATCAGTCCGTCGGCATTCAAGCTGTTCAGGATGGCACGTGCGCACTCGGCGGTCTCGGTTGCTACAACACAAACTGTCGGTTCTGCAAGTCCTCGGACACACCACAGTCGGCACATCTACTCACGTGTGCGTCCTTCGGCAACTCTTTCACACCGTCGACGACAGTGACAGTCACCACTGGGTCGTGCAGCGTCTCGGATGGTGATCTCGCGGTCGGGATCGGAGCGATCACGGACGTGAGCTGTGTGCGTGGAGGTCTAGGCTGCTACAATGACCACTGTCGCTACTGCAGAGCAGCCGTGACGCCACAATCGGCTCACCTGAGCGACTGCTCTACGTACCAACAAACGATGGCTGCCGCTACAACCCCTACAGCAGCGATTGTATCCCCAGCTACTGCCGTCCCAGCGACTACTGCTCCAGCAGTGGCTGTGGCGAATACTCCGTCAACCGCTGCTCGGGTGGTCCAGACAACGGCTCCGACGCCCGCACTGCCCGCGTGCATTGCTGGCAGCGATTTCGAGGCCGTCGGCTTTGATGTCGTCGTCGACCCGACGGTCTCCGCAACCGACATCGACTTTTACACGACGAACTGCCGCTTGTGCGAGATACAGAAGCCCACCGCCCCATCGCCCTTCTCCTTGTGTTCCTCGTTTCGAGCCTACACCGGTACGACGATGACCTCAACGGACGCAGTATCTGCAGCTGCCGCTCGTGCTGCTCCTGCTCTTCAGGTCCAAGCGACTGGCGACAATTCAGGGAAGACCAGCTTCTCCGCAGCAATGGAAAAGCTGATCGAGGAAGGCAAAGCCAGCGCGATCTCCGTGGCTGCCGCGGGCTGCGTTGGCCTAATCGCTGTCGCGATTGTCGCTGTCGTCATTGCCACGCGCGTGAGGCGTCGTCTTCGGCGTGGGAGCAGCGGCAGCAGCATCGATTCGGATGATGAGAACGGCGCGGACGGTGCGGATGAAGTGGACGTGGAAGAGGGATGTGTGGCATCGGCAATAACCGAGGTCGACGCTGGATGTGTTGATGACGACGCCACAGTCGAGGTTTAGATCGACTCGCCGCGCTTGGAGCGGAGGATCTGGACACCCGTGTGCACTGTGGATGTGCGTTGAGCAACAAGCACGTAGAGAGAGCCATCTTTGAATGCATTTACTCGTTGATACCGTGCACTTGCATCGCCGACCGTGTTATTCCGCAGCGCTTGCTTTCTTCAACTTGAAGTTCACCCCAAGCCGAGCCGAGCCGAGCTAGAATTCAAACAACACACATTTTGGAAGGCAACAGGGTATACTCTGCTGCTCCTTTCCTGCCACATTCTGCGCTCGCCAAAAAAAGCAGCAGGAGCAGCGACTGCTCCGGTGTCGTCGTTCATCTCGGCGCTCTCGGCGATGGCTCGGCGTGCGCGACCAGTGTCGGCCGCTACTACAAGGTGCACCCGCTAACAGAGAGCCGAGTGGAGGTGGTGGAGCGCCGCGACAGTGACGGAGCCGCGCGGTGCACCGCTCACTTTTTCGAGGAAGCGCTGCGACGTCGTGCACGGTTCGCCTGAGTTTTAATCCTCGCGACGCCGAGCCGTTCGCTGGCGGTCGGCGAGACGGCGCCAACGCCTGAAACTGCTCGAGGAGGGCGACGCCCGTACGGTGGAGCCACCGTCGCTACGGCGAGGATCGGTACTGTGTTGCAGATGGACGGCAAGCCAGCAAGCGATTGCCATCGGCGAGGAGGAGGAAGAACCATCCAGACACCGGCATGCCGAGGGCCGCGCGGCCCGATAACGCCGTGCAACCGGCGCCTGGTCGTCTCGGCGGTCGTTTCGGACGCCGCTGCTGGAAGTTCGCGGGGTGGCGACGGAAGGTCGCCACAGCTGCGTCAACCGCTTCAAGAACGTGGCAGCCCGGCGACGCATCCAACCGCCACTAGAGTTCGATGATATCTGCGCGATGGTGAGGACGACTCTTCGCTGCGAGACGCTGGCGATTTGCAGTCCGTGTCTAGGTAACACGCTCGACCCACTGTGCGAGGAGTTATCGCGCGAAGCCGCGTTGGTGGTTGCAAGATGACCGAAGGGGCGGCAGCGCAGGCGTCGTCCGTCCCTTGACGGCCTTCTGGATGGCTCCGCCGGCGGCGCAACAGCGCGAGCATTCGGTTGCCTCATTCTGCCTTTTCCTGTCGACTGCGGAGGCTCGAGTTCCCAGCCGGTGCGAAACGCAGGATGGTGTTCCCAAGAGACTTAATCAAGCTGGCGGCGGTCGTGGCGCTCAGCGCCATCTCGGTCCAAAGTGCGGACGCCTCCACGAGTGCTGCGATGGCGACGTGCACCATGACCGTGTCACCCGGCGACGCCGCGGTGGGGATCCAGATTGTCACGGACACGGGATGCGCGTCCGGCGGAGTCGGTTGCATCGGCGACGTCTGCCGCTTCTGCAAGGTTCGCGATACGCCTCAGTCGTCGCACATGATTGCCTGTCCGTCGCCGGAACCGGCGGTGACACCGGCGCCAGCTCCGGTGGTCACCCCTGCACCAGCTCCGGTGGAAACCTCTGCTCCAGCTCCGGTGGAAACCCATGCTCCAGCTCCAGTGGAAACCTCTGCTCCAGCTTCGGTTGCGACCGCGGCGCCTGTTCCTGGTGTGACGTGTTCGTCATCGAGCGGCGACCAGGCCGTCGGAGTTCAAGGTGTTGTGGACCCCACATGTGCGACTGGCGGCCTCGGCTGCTACAGTGCGAGCTGTCGCTTCTGCAAGTCGAGAGAGACTCCTCAGTCGGGCCATTTGCTCGCATGCTCGTCCTTCGGCAACGCCTTCACGACGCCCGAACCTGCGACGGCAAAGCCGGTTGGCTCTGAGCCATGCACCATTTCGAGTGGCGACATCGCCGTTGGGATACGCGGTATCAGGGATGTGAGTTGTGTGGACGGAGGTCTGGGCTGCTTCAACGACCACTGCCGCTTTTGCAAGGCGATCGAGACCCCTCAATCGGCTCACCTGCTCAACTGTTCAAGCATTGCTGAAGAGGGTTCGACCTCTGGAGCTCCTGCATCCAACACTGCCGTCTCAGTTGCCCCAGTTGCGCCAGAGCCAGCGACTGCTGTTCCTGTCGAAGTTGCGCCTGGCACAGGTGTCAGTGGTGGTGCGCCTACGTCCAGTGAGGCTGCTACTCCTGTTGAAGGTGTGCCTAGCACGGGTGGCGAAGTTGCTACTCCCAGCGAGGGTGTACCTAGCACAGGCGGTGAAGTCGTTCCCAGCACGGGTGGTGAAGTCGTGCCTTCTACGAGTGGCGAGGTCGTGCCTACTACTGGAGGTGAAGTGGTTCCCAGTACCGGCGGTGAAGTCGTTCCCAGCACCGGCGGTGAAGTTGTGCCTTCTACTGGTGGTGAGGTTGTGCCTTCGACGGGCGGCGAGGTTGTTCCCAGCACCGGCGGTGAAGTTGTGCCTTCTACTAGTGGTGAGGTTGTGCCTTCTACTGGAGGTGAAGTGGTTCCCAGCACCGGCGGTGAAGTTGTGCCTTCTACGGGTGGCGAAGTCGTGCCTTCTACGGGTGGCGAGGTCGTGCCTACTACTGGAGGTGAAGTCGTTCCCAGCACTGGCGGTGAAGTCGTTCCCAGCACTGGCGGTGAAGTCGTTCCCAGCACGGGTGGTGAAGTCGCTCCCAGCACAGGTGGCGAGGTCGTGCCTTCTACTGGTGGTGAGGTTGTGCCTTCGACGGGCGGCGAGGTTGTTCCCAGCACCGGCGGTGAAGTTGTGCCTTCTACTGGTGGTGAGGTTGTGCCTTCTACTGGAGGCGAAGTCGTGCCTACTACTGGCGGTGAAGTCGTTCCCAGCACTGGCGGTGAAGTCGTGCCTTCTACTGGTGGTGAGGTTGTGCCTTCGACGGGCGGCGAGGTTGTTCCCAGCACCGGCGGTGAAGTTGTGCCTTCTACTGGTGGTGAGGTTGTGCCTTCTACTGGAGGCGAAGTCGTGCCTACTACTGGCGGTGAAGTTGTTCCCAGCACTGGCGGTGAAGTCGTGCCTTCTACTGGTGGTGAGGTTGTGCCTTCGACGGGCGGCGAGGTTGTTCCCAGCACCGGCGGTGAAGTTGTGCCTTCTACTGGTGGTGAGGTTGTGCCTTCTACTGGAGGTGAAGTCGTTCCCAGCACCGGCGGTGAAGTGGTTCCCAGCACCGGCGGTGAAGTTGTGCCTTCTACTGGTGGCGAAGTCGTGCCTTCTACGGGTGGCGAGGTCGTGCCTACTACTGGCGGTGAAGTCGTTCCCAGCACTGGCGGTGAAGTCGTCCCGAGCACTGGCGGTGAAGTCGTCCCGAGCACTGGCGGTGAAGTCGTGCCTTCTACGGGTGGCGAGGTCGTGCCTACTACTGGCGGTGAAGTCGTTCCCAGCACTGGCGGTGAAGTCGTCCCGAGCACTGGCGGTGAAGTCGTCCCGAGCACTGGCGGTGAAGTCGTGCCTTCTACTGGTGGTGAGGTTGTGCCGAGCGCTGGAGGCGAAGTCGTGCCTTCTACTGGTGGTGAGGTTGTGCCTTCGACGGGCGGCGAGGTTGTTCCCAGCACCGGCGGTGAAGTTGTGCCTTCTACTGGTGGTGAGGTTGTGCCTTCTACTGGAGGCGAAGTCGTGCCTACTACTGGCGGTGAAGTTGTTCCCAGCACTGGCGGTGAAGTCGTGCCTTCTACTGGTGGTGAGGTTGTGCCTTCGACGGGCGGCGAGGTTGTTCCCAGCACCGGCGGTGAAGTTGTGCCTTCTACTGGTGGTGAGGTTGTGCCTTCTACTGGAGGTGAAGTCGTTCCCAGCACCGGCGGTGAAGTGGTTCCCAGCACCGGCGGTGAAGTTGTGCCTTCTACTGGTGGCGAAGTCGTGCCTTCTACGGGTGGCGAGGTCGTGCCTACTACTGGCGGTGAAGTCGTTCCCAGCACTGGCGGTGAAGTCGTCCCGAGCACTGGCGGTGAAGTCGTCCCGAGCACTGGCGGTGAAGTCGTGCCTTCTACTGGTGGTGAGGTTGTGCCGAGCGCTGGAGGCGAAGTCGTGCCTTCTACTGGTGGTGAGGTTGTGCCTTCGACGGGCGGCGAGGTTGTTCCCAGCACCGGCGGTGAAGTTGTGCCTTCTACTAGTGGTGAGGTTGTGCCTTCTACTGGAGGCGAAGTCGTGCCTACTACTGGAGGTGAAGTCGTTCCCAGCACCGGCGGTGAAGTTGCTCCGAGCCCGTCATCCCCTGGTTTTGGTACGATGGAGGAGATTCCAGGTGCATCCACACCGTGTGAGCTTGATGACCAGTTGAAAGCGCTTGGATATGATGTCGTCGCGGATGAGACGGTCACTTCAACTGACTCCGACTTCTACACAACTGGCTGCCGCTTCTGCTCGACAAGCGACGACCCCAACCACTCGTTTACCCCATGCTCTTCGTTCACGACAAGCAACCCAGTTGCGGCAGTTGTCGTCGATGCATGCCCTGGGACTGTCTCAGCAGGCGACCAAGCCGTCGGCATCAGCGCGGCCACCGATCCCCTATGCGCAACCGAGGGAGGCGTCGGATGCTACGGTGGTAGCTCTGCGTGTCGCTTCTGCCAGCTGTGGAGTACGGCAAAATCGGCTCATTTACTCACTTGCACAAGCATCGATTCGTCACTGAAGGAGGCTACGCCACCATCGGTTCCCAATGCCTCAGAAGATTGTGCTGATGCCATCTCGGATGGCGACAAGGCTGTCGGCATTCATGCTATCTCCGATACTGGCTGCCTCCAAGGTGGCCTTGGATGCTTTGGCGGTACCTCGACGTGCCGGTTCTGCCAAGCGTGGAACACGACCCAGTCGGCTCATCTTGCCAACTGCTCGAGCTTTGCTGCAGTGTCCAGGGTGGCCGAGCCTACAGTGTCCTCTCTTCGTGTTCAGACAGCAGCCGACACTTCAGAGAAAGCGGATTTCTCGGCCAAGATGGGTGAGTACTTCAAGGATGGCAATACGAGCGCGATTGCCATGGCTGTCGCAGCCTGCGTCGGCTTGGTCGCAGCGTTGATGGCCGTGGTGCTCGCGGCCAAGCGTGTGATGCGTGGCCTCCGCAGCAATAGCCTCGAGTCCGACAACGAGGATGAAGCGGACGTGGAGCACGGAAGTGTGCTGTCATCGGAGGCGGAGGACGGAGCCACCTCGACTGGCGTGCCTACGGACGCCAACTGAGCCGACTCGGTGCGTGTAGTGCATCTGGACAAGTGTGTACGAGTGCAGCATGCATATGCGGCAAGGAGATAGGGCGAGCATTTAGTGAGCGCTATCGTCAAGCTGCTCTATATCTACTTGGACTCGACAGGGTGCCTTTGTTGTTTGGTTCATACATTTGCGTGTGGAAAGCTCGCATTTTGACTTGTTGGAGGGGTGTCAGGCGTTGAAGTCGAGCGCGTGGCAATTAGCCTCGGTCCGTTACAAAAATGATGGGCATGTTCCCTGCTTCCCGCTGGAAATATCGCTTCCTCCAACGGTCATGCTCGCCAATCCCAAGGCCAAGGTCGAGCCGTGCTGGGTACGGCGATCATTACAAGCCCAGGAGGCACACACATAACGGACGTGCGAACGTCGTGCAACGGCGAGAAAGCCAGAGGCTCGATCGAAGTGCGCTAAACTCGTCCTGGAACGGCCGGCGCCATTCTTCATTCTGCCTGTCGAGGTCGAAGTTCGAGGCGATGATATACCCACGATCGACTGGCATCATAGCCCTAGCACAGTGCATCACGGTGGTGGTTCTCAGCGTCGGCTCGGCTCATGCTGTTGCAGCTACAGACGTCGCCTCTGATGACTGCACGGCTTCCGACGGAGACATCGCTGTCGGCATCCAGGCCGTTCCAGATTCCACTTGTGTGGTCGGCGGACTCGGCTGTTTCAATGCGTCGTGCCGACTGTGCAAGTACTCGGCGACGTGGCAGTCGGGCCACTTGCTGCCTTGCTCGTCATTTGGCTACGACTTCCCCACGCTCGCTCCGGGATCAGCGGATGCCAAGTCTGTAGTGTGTTTTGTCGCGGAAGGAGATACAGCGGTCGGAATTGGGGTTATCGACGACGCGGCGTGTGCGAATGGCGGCCTCGGATGCTACTCCTCCCACTGCCGCTTCTGCAAGAAGGCCGAGACGGCGGAGTCGACTCACCTAGGCGATTGTTCGTGGTACCCTCTGGTGGCCCCCGCTTCAGCTGATACCAAGATCGACCCCGGCAACTCGAGCGCAGAGCCGGTCGACACGCCAGCGCATGAAACTCCGGTTTCCGAGACGACCAAGAGTGATACTGCCATCCCAGTTGGCACGGAGGACACAACATCTGCAGTTGATACTCCTCCAGCCAACGCTGCAGCAAACAGCGCTCTCGTTACGGACTCAGCTGAGACTAAAGACAGTGGGGTGCCGCCGGACACACTGGATCAAACAACACTGGACCCCGAAGCTGTATGTCTCGCGCTAGAGGTGTCGGATGGCGATGCTGAAGGTGGCGTCGCATACACGTACGACCCGGATAGCTGCGCCGCCGGCACGACAACGGGCTGTCTGCTCGCCTATGACGGCTGCAAGTTTTGCAAGCAGTTCGACTCGGATGTGTCCAGCACGTTCGAATACTGTCCGGGCTACCCGACGAAGGTTGCTGCGAACGAACTGAGCACCGAAACCACCAAGACAGAGCTGTCGGCTGATGTGGCTATTCACAACGGAGATTTCGGCACCATCGCTATCGTCGCCGCCGCGTGCGTGTGCTTGGTCGCCGCGATCGCTGTTGTCGCGTACACCTCGAACCGCACCGTCCGGCAAATCCGACGCCAGAGCAGCATCGTGTACCGCGGCGACGAAGAAGTGGAAGAAAACTACGAGGACGGCTCGCTGATGATCGGGGCGTGCGACAGCGCCAAGATGACGGCCATGGCCATGAGCGAGGGGACGCTGATGGGGGAGGTCTAGATACTCGACGTCAGCTGTGAGCAACTTGACAGCTGTAGAAGCTCTTACGGACTAAGCCACGCATTGTTTCATTGTAGTTCGCGCGGGCAATTGTGTCCGCTCTCCAACTCATTCTTGAAAGGTTGGCCAACATGTAGAACAACTCCCGACTTCATAACAAATCTACTAATTGTCACTGTATCGTCATAAGCGAGCTGCGGTCGCCACTGGGAGGCTTCAGGTTTCTTTGTGGTGTTGTGGTCCGTTACCTGCCAGACATCGCCGCCGGTAGAAAGCATTTTATTCGCTCGCCAGCGCGGAACTCGCAGCTGCCTTCGCGAGTACAGTATTCATCGAAGTGTGCGCCACTCGCAAATGATCTTCGCTATCGGCAAGGAGTTTCCGACGCCTGGGGCAAAACGGGCGACCCTCGTGATGCTTGGCGACCTCACACGAGAGGTATCGCGAAACGAATTCAAGCTTGCACTTGAAAATCGGTGAAGCAGGCGGTGAAAGGTCGTCCGATGACCGACAGACGCGCGCTATCGTCGCGCTATGCTCAGTTCATTCCTTCTTCTGCGGCCCCCACAGCGAACCCTCGAAGCTCAAGAGGTCAGTGAAGAAGAGGAGGAATGGTGCATTCGAGGATGCGTTCGCTCGCTATCCCGTCCAAGGTTGTCGTGGCGTGCATTCTGAGCACCAGTTTGTTCCACACGCTCGCTTCAGCTCAAGAGATCTCGACGAGCAACCTCTATAACGACCCTGGCGCAACCGGGACGGATGTGGACGCCGCATCGGATGCGACAGTCGATTCGCTGTCCGTCACGACGACGGAGGTTTGCCCTATCTCCGGCGGCGATATCGCGGTTGGCATCCAGGCCGTCTCGGATCCGAGCTGTGCGGCCGGCGGTCTCGGCTGCTACAACACCAAGTGCCGCTACTGCAAGTACTCGGAGACAGACAAGTCGGCGCAC